>CM076571.1:458686125-458772468 GCA_034641835.2 Pinus albicaulis | reverse complement strand
TATCTCCTCCTGAGATCCAACAGTCCATAGTCAATCTCCCTCCGCCCTCCGGGTCCCACCACTAAAGCGTCTGATTTCATTCGTTTCACTCGTTTTCCTTTGTAATTCGCCCAAGGTTTAACTTTTATGTTTTAAATTAAAAGTTAATTTCTCCGCCTAACTCATCCAAAGCATCTCCACTAGAAAATACTGACTGTTGATCACCACCATCAGATCTAATCCTATGATCCAGAACCATCTTTTCACCAGACCTTCATCAGACTGGTCTCTCCACCATTACACAACAATTTTCACCGTTTTTTGCCTGCAGCCACTATTTTCATTGCTGCGCCTCCATCTTCCACAGGCCTCCAGAGCATCCCTCCTCCATTCCCAGAGATTTTTCTTAACAATTTTATTGTGTTTTGCAGGGTTACAGACAGTGAAAACTGTTCTTTCACACAGTCACTGTTAGTGTAATACAGTGGCGCAGAAATGCCATTTTTCAAAGCCAGAGATTGCAGAGAAAACGCCTGGGAAAGCTTTAAACGAAATATCTCATTAAAGGACCAGTGTTTAACTCTGTCAAAACCTCCAGCGCCATTAAAAATTCACATCTACAGACAGAGACAGTCAACAGGAGCGACAAAGATTATCAGTGAAGGTTTAAAGTGATTTAAAGGCCTATTATTGAAGATTTAATGCCTTAATCTAGTGTTAGAGGGCGAATATGCAGATTGAAGACCTTATGAAAGACACAAAAAGCCTAATAAGGCCTGAAGCACATAAAACAAATCTTATCAGTTTTTCACATCAGCAGAAGGTTCTTTCCCAAGAAAGGACAAGTTGCCATAATATTTTTATTCTCCATCAACGTTCCTGAGAAGATCACCACCCTGACAATAGTCCTAAGATTTCTAGGGAATTTGTTACACAGTATGGCAGCCCTGAAGCCATTTATCTGCCTTACTTGTCCCAGAGTACTATAGAGTACAGACAGCTGAGAAGTACATCGGAGAACATACCTCTGAAGTTATTATCAGCCTGTCAAAGACCACTCTTTCATCCAAAGAGTATTGAAAGTCAATGCAGGGATATTAAAATGGAATGGGCCTTGAGCACTCTTCTTCCTTTGTTTTAATGTTTCATTTAAAGTTCTATCTACCTTTACTGCCACTTCCTCAGCTATAAGAGCTCAAGAAAAACACATTGAAAAGGTTGTTGTTGTTTGGATAACTGTGGATTTTAAGTTGTTTCTTTGAGATAGAGTTCTGTGTGTTTTAGTTGTAAAATAGGCCGAGGAGATGATTTCAGATTGAATATCAAGCTGTTGGAAAATGATGTATGTGACTGGTGTTGCTCTTTAATATGACAAACATGTTCATTGGATCATGATTTAAAGCAGTGGTGATGTATTCTATATTTCTCAATGTTCTCTCTCTATTATTCATCATATTTCATTTCTCTGATAAGAATCAGTAATCTGGCTTAGGATCTACACCTGCATGGTACCCTAATGTTTCCTACTCTTCTTATCTTTGATGTTTTCTGCTAATTGTGTGATCTAAGGAAAAATTTGAGATAATTTAACTAATATAGTAGTTGGTTATTCACTACTTAATGATGTGTGAATTTATAATTTTTTTTTAGATGTTCTTATCTGGTTTTAGCTGAAAGAATTGGGATACTGGGAGATTAGAGTTGATTCTGTCTCACTAGGGTCCTTTTCTGATAGTTAATCTTTTCCAAGATCCCTTAAGTTGAATGTCAAAGCATTGAAAGTTTAAAGTCTTTCTCTGATCTCAGGCTTCACCTTTGTGTTAAATCTTTAGTGTTTTCTATTGTCTGAAGAGTTAGCCTCATTAGGAGTGTGATCATAGATGGTTAAGGCATGCCCTATCCCTAGTTTTTCTCCTAAGCGGTCACCTTGGAAGGTTTCCTTGTCATTAACCTTCATTCCTTATCATTTCATCCCATTTTATCATCTTTAAAGGCCCTCTGTTTTAGATGACTAGCCCATTTGAAAGCCTTGGATATTGAATTGCAAGTAAACCCTTTTATGACTCCATTGCCCAATGGACCTGAGTTTCATTTGAATTGTCTCCCCATTTCCAAAATAATTATTTGCTCACCTTTGTCTTACATTGAACCCTTCTTTCATGTTTCCCAACAACCAAACAAACAAAACAAACAAAACAACAAACCTTGTGCCTTATAACTAGCCTAATACTTTAACATTGAACTTCAAAGACATATATTTCTTTGCCTTTCATAGAGAGATCCCTCTCTGGATCCAAGAGGGCTAGATCCTGAGATCCAAAATTCGTTTTGATGTTGTCTTGTATTTTGGTATTGCCAAACCTACCAAAACACAGGAACCCCAACACCCGTGTCATACATAATATCATGTTGATGCAAGCCAAGAAGTCTTTCATAAAAGAATAAGCAGGTGAAACAAGGAAACCAACTACCAATCATGTCTCTAGCCACTACCATGTCATCTCTTAAAATGAACATGCTACCCCTAAGCATGCAATGAAGTTGAAATCATACAATCTTCCTACTGCAATAAGCCTCCTTGCTAAGTGCAAGAGACTACTCCTCACGACCATGACTCCAACTAACTTTGGACATGATATACAATGAATTACAATACAACATAATGCTTCATGAAGAAAATGCATAGTTGTGACAAGTACATAGGACTGACATATCACTCTTCCACACCTATCACCAACCATGATTCTATGGATGCAATTTTACAACATGCACCCAATGAAGTGGGGCTACATCAATGATATACAAGGTAATACATGACTTCGACTTCCATTAAGCCATACATAGTAAATAACAAGACATGCTAGACACCATGGGTCTCTCCATGAGAAATATACCCATAAGATGAGATAATGATAGTACATGGATTTTACATTTTCACACAATGGTTCTTTCTTCTATACATGCCCAAGACATAAAATAACATGAGTGCATGACATCAATAAGCTCCATATGGCAGCAATAATAAAATACAATACATGGCATGTGCATCAAAACAGAAGGCCTCCATGAGAAATGACATAAGATATCAATGTGTAGCAGAAACAATAGGAGCACTGTAAAAACCATATGCTTGTGCATGGCCACTCAACACTTTGGCCATCACCATCCCAACAATGAAAATCTTTCAGCAAGATCATTAAAAAATACTAGCAACCACCATCATGCTCCACATGTGCATTAAAAAAATCATTCAATATCAACGACATGAAAAATTTCATATGGTAGGAGCAAGTACATATCCTCATCATAATGAGGCTCATCAACCATAACACCAACTCAAGTCATCAAAAACACATCAACAAGTAGCAACAAAAATAGCATAATATTTATGTTGTGAATTAGCTCCAAAAATAGAAGAAAAGAGATATCAACGCCTTAGAAATAAGCCACTTCGAGGGGGAAACCTCCAATACATTACATGAATGAAAAATTCTTGGATGATACAAATTACAAAACCTCCTTTCTATATATAGGAGTCCATGGGGCTACAATGTAATCCTAGCCGACCTAACAATAATAATTTAAGGGCACAATAATAACAATATGGGGGTTACAGGGGTACAATAATAACAATAAGGGGGTTACACTAACAACAATAAGGGACCATACTAGTAATATAGGGACCTAACATGCCCCTCTCCTTCAAAAAAGTGTTGTCCTCAACGCTTGAGTAGCTCTGGGTGCTTCTGTATAAAATTCTCATCCTCCCATGTAGAATCTTCAGTGGGTAAGTTCTTCCACTTGATGAGATACTCTCAAATTGATCGATTCCGTAGTTGTCGAGTTCTTTTTTCCATGACTGCTTCAGGTTCCAATATGATTTTCCCTTCCCCATCAAGTTCTGGCAATACTGTTTGAACTGGAAGATTTTCACCTATAACCTTCTTTACGCATGAAACATGGAAAACTGGATGTACTCGCGAAGAAGCAGGAAGCTCCAATTTGTATGCCATAGTACCAATCTTTTGCAACACCTTGTAAGGACCATAGTACTTTGGCAATAATTTATTATCCTTCTTAGCTTTCTTGAGGGACATTTTTTTATATGGTTGTAGCCGTAAAAATACCCACTATCCTATATCAAAACTTCTCTCGCTGCGATGTTGATCTGCCCGTTGTTTCATTCGATTTTGTGCCAAATTTAGGTTATCCTTTAAGAGTTGGAGAACTTCTTGCTGATGCTCGATGTGATCTTCCACTGCTTGAACCTTCGAATTTTCCCTTAAAGATGATGTGATCGATGGTGGATGATATCCACAAAGTGCCATAAATGGGGTCATTTTTGCTGCAGTATGGAAGGAAGTGTTATACCACCATTCAGCGAGAGGTAACCACTTGACCCATTGTGTTTGTTTATCAGATACAAAACAACGAAGATATCCTTCCAAACATTTATTTACTATCTCAGTTTGACCATCAGATTGAGGATGACAAGATGAGCTATGAGCTAATTGAGTACCCAAACAAGAAAATAACTCCGTCCAAAAATTTCCAGTAAAAATGGGATCTCTGTCGCTCACAACAACCCTTGGGCTTCCATGTAGCTTTTGAATTCTGTCCATAAATGTAGTAGCAACTGTACTTGCTTTAAATGGATGAGATAATGCACAAAAGTGTGCATACTTGGTAAGCCCATCAACTACCACCATGATGACACTCTTTCCTTCGGACTTAGGTAAACCTGTGATAAAATCCATTGAAATCTCCTCCCAACGTTGACTTGGAATGGATAAAGGTTGTAGAAGACCCGGGGTCTTAATTGTCTCAATTTTATTTTGCTGGAAAACCAAACATTTCGCCACAAAATTTTGACTATCAAATTTAAGGCCATCCCAAAAAATTTCTTTCTTCACCTTGTGGTGAGTTTTTAAAAATCCTGAGTGTCCTCCTAAAGGAGAAGTGTGCAATTCCAAAAGAATCTTTTGTTTTAGTTGGGAATTCTTACAAAGATATAAGCGATCTTTGTACCATAAGGAATCATTTTTCCAACTAAATGTATTATATGTACTAGGATCTTGCTGCAACTTTTGAATGAGTGCCCATACATCTTTGTCCTTCTTCCATTCATCTCTTGCTTCGGTTATCCAATCTGGTTGGATAATAGAAATGGCACAAAGCAATGCTTCCACCTCTTCATTCTTTCTTTAGAGTGCATCTGCAACAACATTAAGCTTTCCTTTTTTGTAGATTATTTCAAAGTCATAACCCAATATCTTTGTGACCCATTTTTGCTGCTCTTCTGAAGATAGTCTTTGTTCCAAAAAGTGTTTAAGACTATCATGATCAGTTTTTACCTTGAAGTGTGTTCCCATTAGGTAAGTTCTCCATTTCTTTAGTGCATGCAGTATTGCTAACATTTCCTTCTCATAAATAGGTTTCTGTAAATACTTTCCTTTGATTGGACGACTTTCAAAAGCAATGGGTCTTCCTTCTTGCATTAAAACAATACCAATTCCATTTCCTGAGGCATCACATTCCACAATAAAGGTTTTTGTGAAGTCTGGCGTAGCTAAGACCGGTGCTAGGCACATTGCCTCTTTAAGATGTTCAAAGGCCTTAGTTGCTTCAGGAGTCCATGAAAATGTATCTTTCTTCAATAATGTTGTTAGAGGTGCTGCTATTCTCCCATAATTCTTAACAAACTTGCGATAATAGCCTGTTAACCCGAGAAATCCTCGCAACTGCTTTATTGTCTTGGGGACTTTCCATTCCTTAATGGCTTTAATTTTGTTAGGGTCTACTTTAACACCCTCATGAGATATAATATGACCCACATATTCCACCTCTTGTACTCCAAAGAAACATTTGGATGTTTTTGCATATAATTGTTTCTCCTGCAATAGTTTGAGCACCCTGTCAACATGTTGAACATGATCCTTCCAAGACCTGTTGTAGATTAGTATATCATCAAAAAATATTAGCACAAATTTTCTAAGGAAGGGTTTGAAAATGGAATTCATCAACCCTTGAAATGTAGAAGGTGCATTGGTAAGGCCAAAAGGCATGACCAAAAATTCATAATGACCTCATGAGTTCGAAATGTTGTTTTTGGAATATCTTCAGTCTTCATTCTAATTTGATGATATCCTGAACGAAGATCCAACTTGGTAAAATAAATTGCTCCATGTAATTCATCCAATAATTCATCAATCACAGGAATGGGAATTTTATCTTTAATGGTGAGCTTATTGAGCTCCCTATAATCCAGACACATTCGCCATGATCCATCCTTCTTGTGTACCAATACTACAGGAGCAGAGAAAGAACTTTGACTAGGTTGAATTATACCCGCCTCTAACATTTCTGCAATCATACGTTCAATTTTGCTCTTTTGGAAGTAAGGATATCTATAAGGCCTAATTTTTGGAGGAACACTTCCTGGAATCAAATGAATAGCATGATCATGATCACGAATAGGTGGGAGTCCTTTGGGAGTTTCAAACACCTTGGAATGATTGTCCAAGACTTGTTGGAGATCTACAGAAATAGATGATTTTGATGTTAGAACTTCTAGTGAGCATAATTGTGCAATTACGCCTCGTTGTTCTTTCTTTAGAAGCTTTGTCATGACATTAGAGCTTATTATCCTTCCCGGCTTCCCTTCAATACCCCGTAATTCGACTTCCTTTCCTTCTGAAAAAAATTCCAAGAAAAGTTCTTGAAAATTAAAAGCTATCGTCCCCAAAGATTGTAACCATTGTACTCCTAGTACAACATCAGCACCTCCCATAGGAATGGAAAGCATTGGACTAGTCAATACATATTCCCCCATGGTTAGCTTGATATTATGGCATTTTATAGAGAAATTTATAGTTCCTCCATTTGCAACCATCACTTGACATTCTGGTGCTGGGTATAGGAAACAATTCAATTCCTTGGCTACCTTACAATGAATAAAATTATGGGTACTACCTGAATCAATCAACACTATTACCTTTTTCTTCTTGATATGTCCTTCTATCTTGAGAGTTTGAGGAGTGGTAATTCCTGCCAATGCATTACACGACATGGTCAGACTCATTTCTTCCTCTTCTAGGGTTGGTTCCTGGTGTATATCCTATTCTTTTGAAGATTGTTGTTCATTTTCTTCTTCCTCTTCACAATCTATGTAAAATAATTTCTTCTCAGCACACTTATGACCTTTAGTGTATTTTCTATCACAACTGTAGCAAAGCCCTTTTGCTCTTTTTCTTCCAATTGTTGTGGTGTCAACCTTGTAGGTTGTGGAAATCTAGGAGTAGCAACACTTCCCTCTTTATAGAAGTGAGTGGTAGGCTTCCTTGTCACCATAATTTTACATTCAATTTTTTTTGCCAACCTAAATGCCTTCTCCAATGAATCAGGTTCCAAAACGAAAAATTCATGTTGGATGTTAACCTTTAAAGTACCTATGAAGAGATCAATCCTATGATCCTCTGGAATATTAGTTACCCTTATATTCAATTTTTGGAAGTCCTCAATGTGCTCCCCCACTAAACCCTTTTGTTTGAGATTTATCAATTGGCTAAAGAAGGTGTTGCTCTTTGTATCCTCATAATGTGCTATCATTTCCTCCGTAAAAATTGACCAAGTGACAATTTTTTTATGGGAGCAAAGCCATCGATACCAAACAAATGTATTTTGTTCTAAATGTAAAGTTGCAATGCGTACCTTTTGTGTGTTTTGCACGTTATGGAGATCAAAATATTGCTCCATCTGTAGTATCCATGTTACAGGATCCTTTCCATCAAACTTCCTCATATCCATTTTTGGAATATGGTGGTTCTTCCCGCCAACATTAGACTTTATGAAATCACGATTAACATTTATTTTGTTCTCATCATGAGTTTCCTCTACTATCTTTTCACCATTAGGAAACATTTCTTGTATAAAATTTTTCAAACCTTCCATGTTTTCTTTTAGATCATTCTTCATGTTTTCCATTTTGTCATCGATCTTAGCTTCCATGTCATCCATTTGACCGTTATCCATATTAGATTCCACGTTTACCATGCCATCTATTTCCGTATCTCCATGCCATTCTTTCAAACCATTCATCTTATATTCCACACCTTTCCACATACTATCCATCTTAGCTTCCACGCCCTTTCTTCAAAACTTCCATGTCATTTTTTGTTGTTTTTTATGAGGGGAATTTCCTTGTTGCACCTCGCTCTTGTAATTTTGATATTTCATGTTGCCATTCTTCATCTTTCATGAGTCATAAAGTAATTTCTGAAACAGCTTGAATTTTCCCTGACCACCATTTTAGGGGCCATTTTTAGTATCCAATATCGATATCTATTTCAACAATATGCCCTTGAATAAAATTCAACTTGATTCCTCAAACAAGACCTATGCAATTCAGAAAAAAAAGATACACACCTTTTACTTGCTTTTAAGGAGCTCGATATTGAAATTGAATTATCTCTATAATTTCGAATTCTCAATATCTTAAATTCAGCCCTATAGTAGCACTCTGAAGCTTCTTTCAAATGCCATAGTTCTGATCTGATTTGAACTCTTCAAAACAATGTTATGTCCAATCTCCCAGAATGACCGAATTTTGACCTAAGTCTAAGAGAGAAAACTTGTACGACTTGCCACGTGTCATCGTTTCCTCCTATGGCTCTGAAATTGATAGACCAAAAACCAAAGTCTATGCACTTGTGGCCACTTTTTACAAAATTCCAATTCGATGCTCATAGAGAGAGCTATGAAGATTTTCCCACGATCACCTCTTTGATATGAAATTAAAAAGCCTCAAAAAGCCCTAACTTCCACAGATCATATCTCTGAAAATAATGCGAACCAATATCTGACATTTTTTTATGATGTTCCTTAGGATTATGACTTCGCACTCTAAAAATTTCAGCTTCTAACCTTTGTAGAAAAAAGTTATTACGAAAATACCACGATGACCTGTTTAGGTTAAATTCAGAGCTTCAAAATGACCTAACTTGCAAGCGTATCATATCTCCAAATATTGCGAACGAATATCTGAAATTTATGGTCGATGTTCCTCGTAGATTTCTGATTCACACCCTAAAAATTTCAGCCTCTAAAACTGCATAGAAAAATTTTTATAGCGAAAATTCCACGATGACCTGTTTGGAGCAGCGAAACCCTAGAATCCAAAGCTCTGATACCAAATGTTGTGTAACCAGCTCCAAAAATAGAAGAGAAGAGATATCAACGCCTTAGAAATAAGCTACTTCGAGGGGGAAACCTTCAATACATTACATAAATGAACAATTCTTGGATGATACAATTTACAAAACCTCCTTTCTATATATAGGAGTCCATGGGGCGATAATGTAATCCTAGTGGGCCACAATGTAATCCTAGCCGACCTTAATAATTTAAGGGCACAATAATAAAAATATGGGGGTTACAGGAATGCAATAATAACAATAAGGGGGTTACACTAACAATAATAAGGGACTATACTAGTAATATAGGGACCTAACAATTTAGCATTATAACACTGTTTGCGGTACTAAACTCATCATCTCTTCATCATAGGGAGAAAAATATCATTAATGAGGCACAAGAAAAAAATCATGTATACTCCACATATGAGAAACAATATATATATATCATCATAAATCATCCACATGAGTGCATAATTTCTCATCCATCAGCATGCATTAAATCATGAGCAATAACAATCATCCTTCTTGTATCTCATCCATCCAATAACACATGAGAAACAACATAATACATCTAGAATATAAACTATGAGTAATAAAGTGTATACCTTAGATGGAATATCTCCAACACATCATATGATTTTCCATAGAAGCTACACAATGCATGGCATAAATATCATCTAGAAGTGTATATTAATCATCAATATACCAACTATGTCATGCAAAACATATGATTTTGCAGCTATATGGAAACAACATCAAAAACTCCATTCCTACAACACACTCATGATAAATAAGCGTAATAAAACTCCTCCAAAGTGAGCATGATGAAAACAATCGCAAGTCCATTTGGAAGAACAAATGATCCCTTGAATGTGTGATCCCCGATCACACCTAAACAATGCACATAAGAATAACTATGGTTTCCATATAAACATTAACATCAACAGAAACCAAAACATATAGTTGTAGCTCTAAAAATCAAAACAGATGTACATGAATGCTATAAATAAAATAAAACTGAAATATAAATATAGGAAAAATTGGAAATAAATGATCCAGGTGAATATCGGTGGCCACCCACCTATTCCATTTGGATCCGCAACATCAATTCTTTTAGTTTTTCAGCCTTAGCACAACTTACTATTTTTAGCAGGTTTTCGGGTCCTGCACTCCCGGAGCCGTTTTGGGGACTTAATGATCCAGGTGGATATTGGTGGCCACCTACCGAGTCCATTTACACCCCCACCATTAGTTATTTCAGTTTGTAAGTTTCAACACAACTTACTATTTATAGCATTTTTTTGGGTCCTGAACTTCCGAAGCCGTTTTGAGGCCCTAAACAACGCTTTTTGGGAAACCAGGGAGCAACATGGGTCAAAAACCAATTTTTCTCACTCAAAAGTTGTATTCCTTGGGTATATATTTCTAACGAGCTATTTAGCACATCAAACGATGATCCTATGCCAAATTTACGTCCCCAAGAAGTTGAAACACCAACTTACTGAAACAGGGCCCATAGTTTTGGCGCTTCATCTCCTAGGGTTAGGTTTTTGGACGTTTTGGGTTTTACATTGTTTCTCAACAATAAATAGGCCTTTGAGCCTCATTGTAACATAGTTCAAGGGCCGGTAGCTGACACATCTCTTCTCAAAGATAAGCGCCACTAGTGCCCTAGCTCGCTTATTCCCATCATTTCAGTTCAGGGGCTGGTAGCCGACACATCTCTTCTCAGGGATATGCTGCCAATACCCTAGCTCATATATTTTCATTATGTCTGTAACAGGACTTGGAGCCTCAATGTATCAAATTGGAGAGGCTTGTAGCAATCACATCTCTTCTCAGGGATGCACTACCAGTGCCCTCGCTTGCTCATTTCTATTATTTGTACAAGCATGTTTCAGTCAGTTGTTTTGTAACACAGTCCAGAGGCCTGTAGCCGCCACATCTCTTCTCAGAGATAAGCCTACCATCGCCCTCGCTGTTTATTTACATTCTTTCTCTAAACAAATTTCAGTTCTGTAACACAGTTAAGAGGCTTATAGCCTCCACATATCTTCTCAGAGATACGCTACCAACACCCTAGCTATTTTATTTCAGTCATATGATTATAATAAAATCAAGCATTATTTCCGATGCATCTCTGTATCTATGGCTATATCTGTATTCTATTGAATTCCTGTATATATCCGGATCAGTGGATATCGGTGGCCACCCACCTATTCTATTTAGACCAGCAACATCAATTATTTCAGTTTTTCAGCTTCAGCACAACTTAATATTTTTAGCAGGTTTTCGGGTCCTGCACTCTCGGAGCCGTTTTTGGGACTTAATGATCCAGGTGGATATTTGTGGCCACCCATCGAGTCCATTTGAATCCCCACCATCAATTCTTTCAGTTTGTAAATTTCAACACAACTTACTATTTATAGCAGTTTTTTAGGTTCTAAACTTTCAGTGCCGTTTTGAGGCCCTAAACGACCCTTTTTGGGAAAACAGGGAGCAGCATGGGTCATAGATCCATTCTGTTCGCTCAAAAGTTTTAGTCCTCAGGTAGATCTTTCTAACGAGCTATTGAGCGCATCAAACGAAGATCAGATGCCAAAGTTACGTCCCCGGGAAGTTGAAACACCAACTTACCCAAACGGGGCCCACAGTTTTGGTGCTTCATCTCCTAGGGTTAGGTTTTTGGACGTTTCAGGTTTTACATTGTTTCTCAACAATAAATAGGCCTTCGAGTCTCATTTTAACATAGTTAAGGGGTTGGTAGCTGACACATCTCTTCTTGGAGATAAGCGCTACCAGTTCCCTAGCTCACTTGTTCCCATCATTTCAGTTTAAGGGCTAGTAGCCAACACATCTCTTCTCAGGGATACGCTGCCAATACCCTAGCTCATCTATTTTCATTATGTCTGGAATAGGCCTTGGAGCTTTAATGTAACACAGTGGAGAGGCCCATAGCAATCACATCTCTTCTCAGGGATACACTACCAGTGCCCTCGCCTGCTCATTTCTATTATTCGTATAAGCATGTTTCAGTCAGTTGTTTTGTAACACAATTCAAAGGCCTGTAGCTGCCACATCTCTTCTCAGAGATAAGCCTTCCAGCGCCCTCACTATTTATTTACATTCTTTCTGTAAACAACTTTCAGTTCCGTAACACAGTTATGATGCCTATAGCCTCCACATCTCTTCTCAGAGATACGCTACCAACGCGCTAGCTATTTTATTTTAGTAATTTGATTATAATAAAATGAAGCATTGTTTTTGCTGCATCTCTGTATCTATGGCTAAATCTGTATTCTATTGCATTCCTGCATAAATCTGGATCAATGGATATCAGTGGCCACTCACCTATTCCATTTGGACCCGCAACATCAATTCTTTCAGTTTTTCAGCTTCAACACAACTTACTATTCTTAATGATCTAGGTGGATATTGGTGGCCACCCACCGAGTCCATTTGAACCCCCACCATCAGTTATTTTAGTTTGTAATTTTTAACACAACTTACTATTTATAGCAGTTTTTCGGGTCCTGAACTTTCAGAGCTGTTTTGATGCCTTAAACGACGCTTTTTGGGAAAACGGGGAGTAACATGGGTCAACCCATGTTTCTCCCTCAAAAGTTGTAGTCCTCGGGTAGACCTGTCTAATGAGCTATTGAGTGCATCAAATGAATATTAGATGCCAAAGTTACGTCCCTGGGAAGTTGAAACACCAACTTACGCAAACGGGGCCCACAATTTTGGCGCTTCATCTCCTAGGGTTAGGTTTTTGGACGTTTCAGGTTTTATAATCTTTCTCAACAATAAATAAGCCTTTGAGCCTCATTGTAACAAAGTTCAGGGGTTGGTAGCCGACACATCTCTTCTCAGAGATAAGCGCTACCAGTGCCCTAGCTCGCTTGTTCCCATAATTTCAGTTCTGTAACACAGTGGGGAGGGTCATGTAGCCATTACATCTCTTCTCAGAGATACACTACCAGTGCCCTCGCTCACTCATTTCCATTATGTATCATTGTAACATAGTTCAGAGGCCTGTAGCTGCCACATCTCTTCTTAGAGATATTCCTACCAGTGCCCTAGTTGTTTATTTCAGTCATTCCTTTTATTAATAAAATGAAGCATTATTTCCATTGCATCTCTATATCTATGTCTATATGTGTATTTTGTTGTGTTCCTACATAAAATCTAGATCAGTGGTATTAGAGTGGGTCTGCTCTTTCTCTGTTTTTCTTTGCATGTCCCCAATGCGGCTGGGGTATAAGTAGTTCAACCTCGCAACCCCAACGACCCCCCATGGCAAAAGGAAAGAAAGACGAGGGAGTAGGAGATCCTATCAAAATCTTGCTTGAGGAGGCCCTCGAGAAATAGCGGAATGTAGTGATGGATAAATTTTCCCAGATCCTTCAACGGCTGCCCATTGGCGACACATCTACATCCAACTCGTCCGCCAACAGGTCCGCGACATCTTGGACAAATCCAACACCAAGTTCAGAAGAATTTACCCCCCCTCTAGATGGAGGAACTTAACGCAATGGAGACCATTGCTTGATAAGGAGGGAGGAATGATCCAGGTGGATATCGGTGGCCACCCACCTATTCCATTTGGACCCGCAACATCAATTATTTCAAATTTTCAGCTTCATCACAACTTACTATTTTTAGCAGGTCTTCGGCTCTTGCACTCCCGAAGCTGTTTTGTGGACTTAATGATCCAGGTGGATATTGGTGGCCACCCACTGAGTCCATTTGAACCCCCACCATTAGTTATTTTATTTTGTAAGTTTCAACAAAACTTACTATTTATAGCATTTTTTCGGGTCCTGAAATTCCGGAGCCATTTTGGGGCCCTAAACGATGCTTTTTGGGAAAACGGGTAGCAACATGGGTCGGCTCACTCAAAAGTTGTATTCCTCAGGTATATATTTCTAACGAGCTATTGAGCACGTCAAACAGAGATCAGATGCCAAAGTTATGTCCTTGGGAAGTTGAAACACCAACTTACCCAAACGGGGCCCACAATTTTGGCGCTTCATCTCCTAGGGTTAGTTTTTTGGACGTTTCTGGTTTTATATTGTTTCTCAACAATAAATAGGCATTCGAGCCTTATTGTAACATAGTTTAGGGGCTGGTAGCTGACAAATCTCTTCTCAGAGATAAGCGCTACCAGTTCCCTAGCTTGCTTGTTCCCATCATTTCAGTTCAGGGGCTAGTAGCTGACACATCTCTTCTTAGGCATACACAGCCAATACCCTAGCTTATATATTTTCATTATTTCTGGAATAGGCCTTGGAGCCTTAATGTAACACAGTGGATAGGCCTGTAGCAATCACATCTCTTCTCAGGGATACACTACTAGTGCCCTCGCTCGCTCATTTCTATTATTTGTATAAGCATGTTTCAGTCAGTTGTTCTGTAACACATTCCAGAGGCCTGTAGCTGCCACATCTCTTATGAGAGATAAGCCTAATAGCACCCTCACTATTTATTTACATTCTGTTTGTAAACAAATTTCAATTCTGTAACACAGTTAAGTGGCCTATAGCCTCCACATATCTTCTCAGAGATACGCTACCAATGCCCTAGCTATTTTATTTCAGTCATTTGATTATAATAAAATGAAGCATTATTTCCGCTGCATCTCTGTATCTATGGATATATATGTATTCTATTGCATTCTTGCATAAATCTGGATCAGTGGATATCGGTAGCCATCGACCTAATCCATTTGGATCTGCAACATCAATTCTTTCAGTTTTTAAGCTTCAACACAACTTACTATTTTTTGCAGGTTTTCGGGTTTCGCACTCCCGTAGCTATTTTGGGGACTTAATGATCTAGGTGGATATTGGTGGCAACCCACAGAGTCCATTTGAACCCCCGCCATCAGTTATTTTAGTTTTTAAGTTTCAACACAACTTACTATTTATAGCCGTTTTTCAGGTCCTGAACTTCCGAAGCCGTATTGAGGCCCTAAACGACACTTTTTTGGAAAAAGGGACCCATGTTTCTCACTCAAAAGTTGTAATCCTCGGGTAGATATTTCTAATGAGCTATTGAGCGCATCAAATAAAGATCAGATGCCAAAGTTACGTCCCAAAGAAGTTGAAACACCAACTTACCCAAATGGGCCCCACAGTTTTGGCGCTTCATCACCTAGGGTTAGGTTTTTGGACGTTTTGGGTATTACATTGTTTCTCAAGAATAAATAGGCCTTCGTGCCTCATTGTAACACAGTTCAGGGGCTGGTAGCTGACACATCTCTTCTCAGAGATAAGTGTTGTTCCCATTATTTCAGTTCAGGGGCTAGTAGCCGACACATCTCTTCTCAGGGATACGCTACCAATACCCTAGCTCATCTATTTTCATTATGTCTAGAATAGGCCTTGGAGCCTCAATGTAACACAGTGGAGAGACATATAGCAATCACATATCTTCTCAGGGATACACTACAAGTGCCCTCACTCGCTCATTTATATTATTCACATAAGGATGTTTCAGTCCGTTGTTTTGTAACACAGTCCAGAGGCCTGTAGCCGCCACATCTCTTCTTAGAGATAAGCCTACCAGCACCCTCACTGTTTATTTAAAATATTTCTGTAAAAAACTTTCATTTCTGTAACATAGTTAAGAGGCCTGTAGCCTCTGTTAGCGCTCTAATCTACCTTAGGCTGAAATAAGGTAAAACTCAAGGCAACATCAAAACAAGCTCAGCCTCGTAGCTAGCCCTACGAGGACAGGAGAGGGCTCTCTCCAGTCAATATCGATAAAATGAGAAATAGGGTGCGAGATGACTTAAAATGGGAACCTATTTTAGGCTAGTAAATAGATAGGGAAGTTTTATTTCGATTTTTTGGGTTTTTGTTGAAAAAATGGGAAAAACAAATTTGGGCTCGGGGATGAGGCCAGATCTTTGCAGAATTCGAGTTAGGGCAAGGTAGGCAGTAGTCTTGATGCTTTTTGATTATGTGTATGGATGGATCAGAATGAAAAGGAACTGAAGAGGGCAAGGGAGCACAAGGATCCTCTCCAAACTGGCGAAAACATATAAAACTAAACAAATTTAAAGGCAGAGCACTGGAATTAATGGATTCTACCTCATTTACTCATTCATTTAGTTTCAGAAGAAAAAGAAGGGAATGGAATACATTTAAACATTAAATAAACTTACAAATAACTAAGATAAACACACCATCAAAATTGAAAGCCACAGGAAACCCAACAGGTGCTGCAAAACCTTTGATCTTTCCTTAGCCAAAATGCAGAAAATATGTACAATAGTGTGCCAAACTTTTCCCAAGAGTCCAACCCTGATAGTGTCTCAGAAATTACATCATATAGACCATCCTAACCCCTTCCCATGCCTTTAGGGGTCGAATTCCTCCTTCTAGGAGCAGTTTCAACCAATTCTAAACAAGGAGCTAAAATCTAGGCAGCAAAACAACTTGCCTCTAAAAGGAAGGAAACTAATTCATTCACTTGATTTTCACTTTTTTGTGAGTGAATCTTCTAGAATAGGTAAAAGTGAGTCAAAGTTACATTAAAACCAAAAAATTACATCAAGATAACTCAAAAATTACATCCACAATCAAAACTGGTCCAATTGGCAGAAATTCTGAGCTGGAAGATGAAAAATTAGCCAAAAATCTCTATGCGCCGCGCCCCTGAGCTCTATGCGTTGCGCGCCTTTTAGCCTATTTTTGGGGCACTTCCTGGCATCAAAATCAAGATCATGATAGCTTGTTGGAAATCCCTAGATGTCTTCTATCCAACCCAAGTGGAATTTCCCAATTTGGAGCTCATTTGCCCCTCCAAAACTTCATTTTCCCACAAGTACTTCCTGCTGGTGCAAAAGGTGGCAGAAAGGTGATTTTCATGGTGTTTTTGGCCCTTTTGATCATCCAATCTCAGTGAAATGTTTTTACTATTTCTGAGCATGCATAACTTACCATGAAAAATCCAAAAATATAAATTTTTCCTCCAGCAAGTGTCCCAATCATAAGCGCGCGTCATGACGCGCTACACGTTGGGTGGAAAAACCTGTTTTGAGACCAAAATTTTCCAAAATGACAAAAACTTCTCCAAATTTGCTGAAATTCGGAGCGAAGATCCCCCATCATGCCTTATGCTCAGACAATGAAGCCTCGGCCAAAATACGGAGTGGATCAGGCCTCTTTCGCCGTTTTAGTTCTTTGCTCAACCTTCTCTTCAGAATCTTCATTTTTGCTAACGTGCATGCGGGCCCAATAATGACCTTTCATATGACGGAGCATGTCTTTGTCTCTGTTGGTCTTCGCCAACAACTTCTCCAGATGAATGTTAACATGTGTGAGGCAGGTCTCTCGATCACCCGGTGTCATGTCACCTGGTCTCTTCCGGGCCAATTGTCGATCTTCACGGATTCGCCGCAGCTCTACAAGTGTGTGCTGGTCCTCCAGCTGTTTGTTACGCTGCTCCAGGTAGTTTATCACCCACTGAGCTCTCTGAAACTTAACATTAAACGTGTCAATCTTGGCTTTCTGCTCCTGGATGATCTCTTTCAGTTTCGAGCTAGGAGAGCTCGCATCAACATCGATGAGTGTAAAGTCAGTGTCTCGGCCTCCTGAAGGGCCCTCATTGTGCATAGGCCTCTTGCCTCTATCCTGAAACTGTACCTGTGCTGATGAAGAAGGCGAGACCCCTTCCACACCATGTGGAGATAATAATCGCTCTGCTGATGAAGTCAACAAGACCCCTTCCACCTCGGGTGGAGATAGTACTCGTCGTGTAGCTGCAAATAAGGCTCTGTCGCCTCGCTGATATGTTACATACACTGGAGCGCTGATATGCTCAGTCTCAGGAACATCAATCTGGTGTGAAGGCTCTCCCTCATCCTGAACTACCTCGAGAGGCGGCTGTGGCGCTGCAAAGAAGTCACGGGAGATGAACCCATCCCATGCGATGCCCTGCTGTGTGAGCTGATATACCACCATGATTTTGATCAGCGCGTAATGATATATGCTGCTATGCTGCTGTGCTGGGGTCTTCTTCTGTACAAGAAATGTCATCCGTTCTATGTTGCGGTACATGAAGTATGGAATGCTCATCATACGTACCCTCGTGAAATGCATCAAAAAACGGATATGATACGCATAGAGGCGCGAGAATCTACCCTCGCAACTGAAATATCGAATGATGAGTTTCATCAATGGTGCAAACTCATCCTTCAGAAATCTGAATGGAAATACCCTGCTCAGCTGCCTCATATACCTAGGTTTGATGTATGGCTCATAGTAGGATTTCTCTAGCTGCTATCGTTTGTTCCATTCCTCTCCTATGTTTGGTATCCTGGTGGCCTGAGCAATGGTCTCTGGTGACAGAATGAAGTTAACTTCGGCAAGGTTTACACGGCCATCATGTAAATGTAGAACAAATAGGCGAGCTAGCTCATGATGATGCTGAGTTTGTGAAATCATCTCACAGTACTGGAAACATGACTGATGTTGAAAACAATCCATTGCAAGCGGGCAAGCCTGCAATTGAGCCAAAGAAGTAGGCTCCTCCCTGACATGCTTACCACTTTTGCCACTTTTGTGAGACCTCCGTGGCACATTAATCTCTTCTGTGGAATCACTGTCATACCCCTGCTCATAAACTGAATCCGTTTCTGACATGGTGCTGAAATCAAGATGTCTGACAAATATATGCTGATGTAGGTATGATGAAAACAAGAGTTTCAGTGTATGCTCAAATCCCAAATGTGTCACATGTGTATCAAGGTGCTAAAGGAAAACCATAATGATAAAGGTACTGTCAAATAAGTTTGAATGGAAAATAGCCACTACTTGACTACATGGGAATTTTGACAAGTGAGTAGGAAGGAGTATAATGTAGTGTAGGACAAAGAAACAACCCTTGCAATGATAGTTAGGCTTTGTCAATGGAGAATGGGGAATAGTAAATATGGGACTGTGTTACAATATAAATGATAAACAGTGTGACAATGACAATGGTAATGACAGCAGTGATTTGAATAGGAGAGAGAGAGCGTGAGGCTATGGTAAACAATAAGCGATGACACCAATAATAATAGAGAGCGTGGGCATATATATCAATAACACAAGTTTGGAAACCCCCACAATATCACTAACATGTCCTTCAAAACCCTATGGAGTGATTTTGGCAATGAACATAGGGTTTACATTTCACCACATCAAACACTTGTTTTCTCCACTTTCAAAACACCACAACATGTTTATGAGTCACTAAGCAGGCATGAATAACTTACTTGCAAGTAAATGAAGTGATTTGATGCGAATTTGGGTGGTGAACTGAAGTTTTCCGGCCCTGAAACTCTATGTGCCGCGCGCAAAAATGCACAGGCCTGGGATGCCCAAAGGCGTCGCGCGCCACTTGTATGCGCCACGTGCACTTCCACTTCAACTCCACGGCTCTAAAAACGAGTTTTTTGCTCTCCAACACTCCAAACTCGACTTTGCTTTGGAAACTTATGAAAATGATTTGTCTTCAATGGTTTATATAGGTTGAGAAATATCTCACAAGAATCAGATTTGATTTTAATTTTCTCCATAACCCACTTTGTAATGTTTGGAAATCTTGGCACTTTGTCATTTAATGCAATTCTGTCTTTTGGCTTTTCACTGTTTTTTCTGAGTCTTGGACTGAAGTAATGATTTTATTTTTGCAGGGATTTTTGCATTTTGACTTCGGAAAAGACGAGAGGCTGCTTTGAACCTTTTATGGTGGAACGAATACATAATTATTACAAAAAATAAATTTGACAGTTTCTAGTTCAAAACAGAGTTTTGGACTAGAAATGTCTTCAAATTTTTTTGAGAATAAAAATATGAAATAGGAACCTTTGCGAAACCATCCTCATGGCCTGTGGGATTTTATTATATGTATCAAAAGACTGAAAACCCTAGACTCTAGGACTAAAGACTCTTGTTGACGAAAATAATCATTTATGACCATGAATGATATGACCTGAACTTTGATGATTTTTGAGGAGTTTTAATGAGCCCTGCAGGTACAAGCATGAGGAAATACAAGACGACCAGACCCTTTCATCAGTCAATGGCATGCCCCTAGCGAAATGCAACGAGGTGAAGTGAACGAGACACCTAAAAATGATATGAAAAAAGCGAAATTATCTCTGACGGAGGGCTGTAAGGACCGACTCTAACAGCCTCCACATCTCTTCTCAGAGATACGCTACCAACACCCTAGCTATTTTATTTCAGTCATTTGATTATAATAAAATGAAGCATTATTTCTGCTGCATCTTTGTATCTATGGCTATATCTGTATTCTATTGCTTTCCTGCATAAATCCAGATTAGTGGATATCGGTGGCCACCCACCTATTCCATTTGGACCCGCAACATCAATTCTTTCAGTTTTTCAGCTTCAACACAACTGACTATTTTTAGCAGGTTTTCGGGTCTTGCACTCCTGGAGCCGTTTTGGGGACTTAATGATCTAAGTGGATATTGGTGGCCACCCACTGAGTCCATTTGAACCCCCACCATCAATTATTTCAGTTTGTAAGTTTCAAGACAACTTACTATTTATAGCAGTTTTTCAGGTCATGAAATTTCGGAGCCGTTTTGAGGCCCTAAACGACGCTTTTTGGGAAAACTGGGTAGATGCATGATGCTCACTCAAAAGTTTTAGTCCTCGGATAGATATTTATAATGAGCTATTGAGCGTGTCAAATGGAGATCGAATGCCAAAGCTACGTCCCCAGGAAGTTGAAACACCAACTTACCCAAACGGGGCCCACAATTTTGGCGCTTCATCTCCTAGGGTTGGGTTTTTGGACGTTTTGGGTTTTACATTGTTTCTCAACAATAAATAGGCCTTCGAGCCTCATTGTAACATAGTTCAGGGGCTGGTAGCCGACACATCTCTTCTCAGAGATAAGCGCTATCAGTGCCCTAGCTCGCCTGTTCCCATCATTTCAGTTCTGTAACATAGTGGGGAGGGGTCTGTAGCTGTGACATCTCTTCTCAGAGATACGCTACCAGTGCCCTCACTCACTCATTTCCATTACGTATCATTGTAACACAGTTCAGAGGCCTATAGCCACCACATCTCTTCTCAGAGATACGCCTACCAACGCCCTAGCTGTTTATTTCAGTCATTCCTTTTATTAATAAAATGAAGCATTATTTCCACTACATCTCTGTATCTATGGATATATGTGTATTATGTTGCGTTCCTACGTAAAATATAGATTAGTGGAATCAGAGTGGGTTTTATCTTTTTCTGTTTTTCTTTGCATGTCCCCAACGCGGCCAGGATATAAGGAATTCAACCTCGCAACCCCGATGACCCCCCATGGCGAAAGGAAAGAAAGATGAGGGAGCAGGAGATCCTATCAAAATCTTGCTCGAGGAGGCCCTCGAGAAATAGAGGAACGCGATGATGGATAATTTTTCCCAGATCCTTCAATGGCTACCCACCGACGACACATCTACATCCAGCTCGTCCGCCAACAGGTCTGTGACATCTTGTACAAATCCAACACCAAGTTCAGCAAAATTTACACCCTCCCCTCCCCATGGAGGAACTTAACGCAATGAAGACCATTGCTTCATAAGGAGGGAGGAATGATCCAAGTGGATATCAGTGGCCACCCAACTATTCCATTTGGACCCGCAACATCAATTATTTCAGTTTTTCAGCTTCAGCATAGCTTACTTTTTTTAGCAGGTTTTCGCGTCTTGCACTCCCGGAGCCGTTTTGGGGACTTAATGATCTAGGTGGATATTGGTGGCCACCCACCGAGTCCATTTGAATCCCCACCATCAGTTATTTAAGTTTGTAAGTTTCAACACAACTTACTATTTCTAGCAGTTTTTCGGGTCCTGAATTTCTAGAGCCGTTTTGAGGCCCTAAACGACGATTTTTGGGAAAATGGGGAGCAACATGGGTCATAGTCCGATGTTTCTCGCTCAAAATTTGTAGTCCTCAGGTAGATATTTCTAACGAGCTATTGAGCACGTCAAACAAAGATCTAATGCCAAAGTTACGTCCTCTGGAAGTTGAAACACCATCTTACCCAAACAAGGCCCACAATTTTGGCGCTTCATCTCCTAGGGTTGGGTTTTTGGATGTTTCATGTTTTAAATTGTTTCTCAAAAGTAAATAGGCCTTCGAGCCTCATTGTAACACAGTTCAGGGGCTGGTAGCCGACACATCTCTTCTCAAAGATAAGCGCTACCAGTGCCCTAGCTCGCTTGTTCCCATCATTTCAGTTCAGGGGCTGGTAGCCAACACATCTCTTCTCAGGGATACGCTGCCAATACCCTAGCTCATCTATTTTCATTATGCCTAGAAATTAGGCCTTGGAGCCTCAATGTAACAAAGTGGAGAGGCCTGTAGCAATCACATATTTTCTCAGGGATACACTACCAGTGCCCTTGCCCGCTCATTTCTATTATTCGTATAAGCATGTTTCAATCAGTTGTTTTGTAACATAGTCCAGAGGCCTGTAGTTTCCACATCTCTTCTCAGAGATAAGCCTACCAGTGCCCTCGATGTTTATTTAAATTCTATCTGTAAACAACTTTAAGCTCTGCAACATAGTTAAGAGGCCTGTAGCCTCCACATCTCTTCTCTGAGATACGTTACGAGCACCCTAGCTATTTTATTTCAGTCATTTGATTATAATAAAATGAAGCACTATTTCTGCTGCATATATGTATCTATGGCTATATCTGTATTCTATTTCGTTCCTGCATAAATCCGGATTAGTGGATATCAGTGGCCACCCACCTATTCCATTTGGATCCACAACATTAATTCTTTCAGTTTTTCAGCTTCAACACAACTTACTATTTTTAGCAGGTTTTCGGGAGACATTTTGGGGACTTAATGATCCAGGTGGATATTGGTGACCACCCACCGGTTCCATTTGAACCCCCACCATCAGTTATTTTAGTTTGTAAGTTTCAACACAACTTACTATTTAAATCAGTTTTTCGGGTCCTGAACTTCCGGAGCTGTTTTGAGGCTCTAAACGACACTTTTTAGGAAAACGGGGAGTAATGTTTGCCCCATGTTTCTCACTCAAAAGTTTTAGTCCTTGGGGATATATTTCTAACAATCTATTGAGCGCATCAAATGAAGATCAGATGCCAAAGTTACGTCCCCGGGAAGTTGAAACACCAACTTACCCAAATGGGGCCCACAATTTTGGCGCTTCATCTCCTAGGGTTAGGTTTTTGGATGTTTCAGGTTTTACATTATTTATCAAAAATAAATAGGCCTTCGAGCATCACTGTAACATAGTTTAGGGGTTGGTAGCTGACAAATCTCTTCTCGGAGATAAGTGCTACCAATTCCCTAGCTCACTTGTTCCCATCATTTCAGTTTAGGGGCTGGTAGCCGACACATCTCTTCTCAGGGATACACTGCCAATACCCTAGCTCATCTATTTTCATTATGTTTGGAATAGGCCTTGGAGCCTCAATGTAACACAGTGGAGAGGCCTGTAGCGATCACATCTATTCTCAGGGATACACTGCCAGTGCCCTCGCCTGCTCATTTCTATTATTCGTATAAGCATGTTTTAGTTAGTTGTTTTGTAACACAGTCCAGAGGCCTGTAGCCTTCACATCTCTTCTCAGAGATAAGCATACCAGCGCCCTCACTATTTATTTACATTCTGTCTATAAACAAATTTCAGTTTTGTAACACAGTTAAGATGCCTGTAGCCTCCACATCTCTTCTCAGAGATATGCTACTAGCTCCCTAGCTATTTTATTTCAGTCATTTGATTATAATAAAATGAAGCATTATTTTCATTGCATATCTGTATCTATGTATATATCTGTATTCTATTGATTTCCTGCATAAATCCATATATGTGGATATTGGTGGCCACCCACCTATTCCATTTGGACCCGCAACATCAATTATTTCAGTTTTTCAGCTTCAGCACAACTTACTATTTTTAGCAGGTTTTCGGGTCCTACACTCCTGGAGCCATTTTGGGGACTTAATGATCCAGGTGGATATTGGTGGCCACCCACCGAGTCCATTTGAACCCCCACCATCGGTTATTTCAGTTTGTAAGTTTCAACACAACTTACTATTTATAGCATTTTTTCGGGTTCTGAACTTCTGGAGCCGTTTTGAGGCCCTAAACGACGCTTTTTTTAAAAATGGTGAGAAAAATGTGTCATAAATTGATTTTTCTCACTCAAATGTTGTAGTCCCTGGGTATATCTTTCTAACGAGCTATTGAGCGTGTCAAACGGAGATCAGATGCCAAAGTTACATCCTCGGGAAGTTGGAACACCAACTTACCCAAACGGGGCCCACAGTTTTGGCACTTCATCTCCTAGGGTTAGGTTTTTGGATGTTTCAAGTTTTACATTGTTTCTGAACAATATATAGGCCTTCAAGACTCATTGTAACATAGTTCAGAGGCTGGTATCCGACACATATCTTCTCAGAGATAAGCGCTACTAGAGCTCTATCTTGCTTGGTCCCATCATTTTAGTTCTGTAACACAGTGGGGAGGGGCCTGTAGCTATGAAATATCTTCTCAGAGATACGATACCAGTGCCCTCGCTCACTCATTTCCATTATGTATCATTGTAACACAGTTCAGAGGCTTGTAGCTGCCACATCTCTTCTTAGAGATACGCCTACCAGCGCCCTAGCTGTTTATTTCAGTCATTCCTTTTACTAATAAAATGAAGCATTATTTCCACTGTATTTATGTATCTATGGCTATATGTGTAGTCTGTTGCTTTCCTGCATAAAATCCATATCAATGGTATCAGAAAGGGTCTGCCTTTCTCTATTTTTCTTTGCATGTCCCCAACGCGGCCAGGGTATAAGGAGTTCAACCTCGCAACCTCAACGACCCCCCATGGCAAAAGGAAAGAAAGACGAGGGAGCAGGAGATCTTATCAAAATATTTCTTGAGGAGGCCCTTTAGAAATAGAGGAACACAATGATGGATAACTTTTCCCAGATCCTTCAACAGCTGCCCACCGGCAGCACATCTACATCCAGTTCATCCGCCAACAAGTCCACGACATCTTGGACAAATCCAACACCATGTTCAGCAGAATTTACCCCCCTTCCCATGGAGGAAATTAACGCAATGGAGACATAAGGAGGGAGGAATGATCTAGGTGGATATCGGTGGCCACCCACCTATTCCATTTGGACCCACAACATCAATTCTTTCAGTTTTTCAGCTTTAGCACAACTTACTATTTTTGGCAGGTTTTTGGGTCCTACACTCCTGGAGTTGTTTTGGGGACTTAATGATCCAGGTGGATATTGGTGGCCACCCACCGAGTCCATTTGAACCCCCACCATCAGTTATTTTAGTTTTTAAGTTTCAACACAACTTACTATTTATAGTAGTTTTTCGGGTCCTGAACTTTCAGAGCTGTTTTGAGGCCCTAAATGACGCTTTTTGGGAAAACAGGGAGCCACATGGGTAGTAGATTGATGTTGCTCACTCAAAAGTTGTAGTCCTCGGGTAGATCTTTCTAACGAGCTATTGAGCACATAAAACGAAGATCGGATGTCAAAGTTATGTCCCCGGGAAGTTGAAACACCAAATTACCCAAACGACACCCACAGTTTTGGCACTTCATCTCCTAGGGTTAGGTTTTTGGACGTTTCAGGTTTCACATTGTTTCTCAACAATAAATAGGCCTTCGAGCCTGATTTTAACACAGTTCAGGGGTTGGTAATCGACACATCTCTTCTCAGAGATAAGCGCTACCAGCGCCCTAGCTCGCTTGTTCCCATCATTTCAGTTCTGTAACACAGTGGGGAGGGGCCTGTAGTTGTGACATCTCTTCTCAGAGATATGCTACTAGTGTCCTTGCTCACTCATTTCCATTATGTATCATTTTAACACAGTTGAAAGGCCTGTATCCGCCACATCTCTTCTCAGAGATACGCCTACTAGCGCCCTAGTTGTTTATTTCAGTCATTTCTTTTATTAATAAAATGAAGCATTATTTCCGCTTCTTCTCTATAGCTATAGCTATATGTGTTTTCTGTTGCGTTCCCTCATAAAACACGGATCAATAAAACTTCAAACCTCAAGGATTCCCTCTGAGCACATGCATCTCCTACAATATACAAAAATTTCTTCATGTACACTTTCTTATATGATTGCACAATTAAAGTTTTTCATGTAACTCATCATGCAACCATATTCTCCCCTTAAGACCATGCAAGCCTCAATTTTTGGTGGGAGACACTTGCTACTCTTTTCTCTGCCAAAATTTCATCTGTTGATACTTCTTCTTCTTATGAGGTTGGCCTTTCATATTCTCCTCTCTTTGGATGAATCTCATAAAACACATGGGCAACTTGTAGTCCTTGGCCTTATGGCCAATATTGTCACACACAAAAAATGTAATGTGACCAAGGAATATAGGAATAAGTTGACATCTTCTATTGGTATAAGTTACATTCTTTTCATGTGCCCTGAAATCAATAACTATATGGACAAAACCATTGCATGATAAACAATAATATAATAAAATGGACTAATATACCTGAAATATGGAGAGTTCCTTTGCGTGCATGCTTGATGTTGCTTCTCCTTTTGCTGCTTCTTTTGATTATATATTTTGATCTCTCCAATACTAAAAATTGTTGCTATGTGTCCATGAATTCCACAATTATAATAATTCCAAATTATATTCTTCTTCTTCGGTATCCTTCTCTTATTTTTCTACTTCATGCATGGATGGAGATTTTCAATTTTATTTCTATCACTAGATGCTCCAACATTTTCAAATTTTGTTGTTGATGCTTGAGCACTGGTTTTAAATTACTTTAATTCTTCCCTTGCAAAAATTAATTCAGCCTTCAAATTTTGGGATTCATTCTCCAACTCATTGAACCGATTCTCCTTTTCATCAAACATTCACAACAACATTCGTTGATTTTTATTTTCATCCAAGAGCCTTTGAATCTATGCTTCTAGTTCCTTTACCTTGGATTGCTCATCCTTTTTGCAACTAATATCTTCTTGTTTTTCTTCAAGATTGATGCTCGATATATCAATACAATCACTAGTTCTTCCATCTTCTTGTGTGGGGGATTGATTAGTTACTACAATAAAAGTAGAATCCTTTTCATTTTTCTCCATTTATGAAAAATGCAATTTTCCTCCAAGATACAAATTCTGCAACCTATCCAACATTTCTTTGGAAGTCTAAAAATGCTTGACATACATGCTATCATATTTGAAATACTATTCAAAATAATATTTTTATCCAAATCATTATATTCATCTTTAATTCCATACTCAACTGATAACAAAATATCTTCATCAATGGATAAAACACTACAAGGAAAAGACCCTCTAGTAGATGTTTTTGAGGAACCCATTATAAAAATAGCCTAGATATTCGTTTGTAGTAGAGGTTTATAGAGGAGGTTGGCGGGTGGAGGTTTTTGCTAATGTTTTTTGTCTGATGTGTTTCTCATCCTAAACCGCATCGGTGCGTTCAACTAGAAAAGCATTGGTGCGTACTACAAATTGGTACACTGAGACACCGTGCTCTCCGTAAAAACCCTCTCTGTGCATCTAATTATTGTAGCGCACTGGTGCAATACATAGATTCATCCCTGATGCGTCTTAAAAACCCGCGCTAAAATGAAACAGCCCTAGTGCGCTTGGAAGAAACCGCCTGATGCGCCTAAAAAACACGCGCACTGGAATAGGGTTAAATAAAAAAAATTGCGACCAAAAAATCCACATTTTCACTTCTTTAGTTCTCCAGAGATCTCAAGTACTGGTGCGAATTTCCTTTGTGTGAGGCACCCTGCCATTGGTGCTCCCATTTCAAGCATAGTTTCCGTCCATTTCCCACCATCTCGATTTCAAATTTGGAAAAAGGTGGGAGAATTTTAGTTTTGAAAATTCTTCAGCAAGTATGCCTCCTCGACGCCCAAATGTACAGGTATTTTACTTGTTTCTCCATAATTAGACTTTTTAGTGGATTAGATTTCTAAAAAAACTTAATTTTATTTATTTATTTTTTTAATTTCCCGCGCGGTGTGCTTGAGCTATTCGGCTCGCATTGGTTTCTGGTGCTGCCTGTAAATTTACAGGCCACACCACGAATGGTGCTAAAAATAACATCACATGTTCCAGCGTGGTATCGAAACGACGCACTGTTTTTTAAAAAAAATACATAAATGGCGGTGCGGTCAGTTAACCAACCGCACCGTTGACTATGTCCAAGTTCTGGAGGGCGGTGCACTGACCATGTTACCCCCCTATAAATTCCTTGACAAGCAATCAAGGGGATAATTTGTTTTATGAGCCTTCAAGGAATGCATTTCTCTTGAAAACACATCATCCTTGAAGCCTCTTCATGCTCTCTGCCCTTTGATTATTTCCCTCTGCTGTTCTTGCGTCAATAAGTCTCACTGATGATGATAAATTGTGCTCCTAAAGGCCTTCTTTTGCCCCTTGTACCCCTGCATAATTCTTCATTTCATCCCTTTTCCCCTTTTTCAAAGCCCCCTTTTCACCCCAAAATCCCTCCCTTAGTCCTTCTAAATCACCCCAAAAATCCCCTTTAAATCCTACACCCACCCCTTGTTTGGTTCAATTCCCCTCTTTTCCTCTATCATTACACTTTATTGGCCTTAAAATGCACTAAAAATGGGCCAAAAACCATATTTTTCATATAAGTGGGCTTAGCCCCTTTCGGCCCTAGCCCCCTTAGCCTTTTCTCCACGTGACCCAGCGCTAGAACCAAGTGCTAGCCCGAAAAGCGTTTGGTTGATTGTCTATCGGGCGCAGTACCCACCGTTGATCTATACAAATCCGACGGTCTTCGCAGATCAGCATCACGCCTGTGGCCCACCCCGTTCGCCACTCTGATCGCATATCCACCATCTGTTCAATCTGCAAATCAGCGGTCAATAGTTCACCCGCCTCGGTGGTCCCTGCACCGCGCCCTATGCAAAAAACCGCCAGTTTCTATCGCATTGCCATTGGAGGTTGGGCGGTATTTCTCGTTTCGTAGAGATGCCATTCACCGCAGGCCACGTGTCCCATGTGCTGTTCAAAAATCGCCCCCCCATCGTGCATTAAAGTTTGGTTGAAGACCCGGTGCGATATGCACGTACACCGTCTGATCAACGACCATCCATCCAATGGTGACCACGCTACGAAGTTTCTCGCGAGTTAACCAAGGCAAACGCGACCCCTGGCACACTGTCCATCGCCCCCCGACACATTTTCAGCAGTCGATATCCTCCTGAGATTGGATGTTCCAGATTTAATGCATGTCGGCCATTGACCCGGTCCCGCCACGTCATCCATTTCACGTGTTTTCATCGCGTCTTCATCCGTTCTCTATATATTTCATTCCAAGGTCAAAATTTTAATGTTTTACATTAAAATTCCTATCTCGACGTCTTCCAATGCATTTTCCGCTGTTCCACGGCTTTCCTCCACAGTATCCTCTGCATGCATCATCTTTGACCGTGCCACATCGCCATTTCTACAGTCATCCACAGCCTCCCACCCCATGCATGGATTTTCTTAACGTGTTTTTGTGTTTTGCAGGGTTTCATATGGTGAAAGTCTCCACTGTTTGTAGTCACTGTTTCAGTGACACTAGGTGCAGAGGAGGCCATTATTCGAGGCTAATATCGCAGGGAAATGTTCGGAAAGGACTCTACGGGAAGGATTTCATCAAAGAACAGAGTTAAACTCTGTAAAACCTGTCTGGAGCCATTAAAGTACAGATTTCGCAGTCATAGGCAAACGTGGAGGCGGCAAAGAGTATCAGTGGGAAAACAAAGCATTTAGGGCATGTAATTGTAGATCCTGAGCCTTAATCCAATGATTTGAAGGCAGAGTACCAGACCGAAGACATCTTGGATCACACAGAAGGTCCAATGCACAGAAAATGATATATATCAATGTCACCATCAACAGAATGCTCCTACTAGTGAAAGGATGAAGTGCGCATGCTGTTTTCATTCTATACCGTATTCCTGAGGAAATTCCAGCCCTGACAACAGTCCTATGCTATCAGAAACATTTGTTACATGGTATGGCGGACCTTAACATCATTATTCTACCTTTTTTAATTCACCAGAGTACTACAGCAAGTACATCAAAGACATACCTGGAGTAAATTTGTAGCCTGACGAAGATCACTCTTGCATCCAAGGAGTACCAGAGATAAATGCTCAGAATTTAAAATAGAATGAGGCCTCGGCTCTCTTCCCCTTCTGAGTTTTAATGTTGCATTTATTTTTCCATCTACCTTCTCTGCTCCACTTGAGCTATAAATTTCATGAAGAAACTCATTGTAAGGTTGTTGATCGACTATCTGTGAATTCCAGGTTGTTTCTTCTGAGACATGTTCTCTGTGTAAAGTTGTAAGATAGGCTGAGGAAGATGTTTTCAGACTGAATACCAAGCTGTTGGCAATGTTGTACTTGACTGGTGTTTCTCTTTAATATGACAAGCACATTTCTTTGGATCTTGATCTAAAGTAGTGGTGATGTTTTTCTATCTTTGTGTTTGTTTTATTTAGCGGTATACTACATTTCATTTCTTCTGGGCATGTATCAAAAATCTGGCATAGGATTTACCCTTGTTAGGTACCCTCTGTTTCTGCTCTCCCTGCATTTAATGTTTTCTACTAAATGTGTTATCTAAGAGTTGATTTCAGTTAATTTAACCAGTGTAGTGGATGTCATTGCCTGCTAGCTGATGTATGAATTAACCAATCTGTTCTTAGATGTTCTTGTTAGGATTTAATTGAAAGAATTGGGAACAATGGGAGGTCTAGAACTCTGTCTCTATCTCACTAGGATCATTTTCAATTAATTGAACCCTTGTGTAGAAATTTGCTGAATAATGAAGATTTATCCACTGAGATTATCCTGATCATACATTAATTCGAATTCATGTATAACACATAACCTCTTCTACAATCAATCATGAATTTGCGGAAATAGAAACAGTCGCATGCGCACATAAAAACAATATGTAATGGGGAAAGCTTATAGCTGAAAACCCCCAACTATTTGTATATTATAATAGAAGAGAAACATGTAACAATATCAGTACAATACTCCTCACAAGTACTCAGTACTGTCTCCAAAAGTTACACACAAACTAGCTTGGTTTTGAACAAGTCACAGGTTCAAAACTCATCCACTAATTTCCTGCCTCTATTGCGCAATCAAGGCTGGTCTAATGAGAGATCCAATTTCGAATCTCATTGGCTCCAACTGCGCAATCATCATTGGCAATCTCCTCTAATGCTTGTGCAAAACTCATGCACAACTGTTGTCGCAACTAATAGCAAACTCACCCTTTCATCTACCTCTTCCACTGGTCTCCACTGAACTGTCCATGCACTGTAGTGAACTGATGTGTTATTGAGTTGAATAATGAGTTAATAATTAGTGAATTAAATAATATTTAATTCACTCCACTCATTACTATTTGATTAGCTAGTTAAACTAATCACAACTAGTTCAACTAAGTTAAACCGAACACAACTCCACCAACTGTCTCATCAACTCCACCAAACTCTGCCACTGAAGTCCTAACTGAAGTCAACCATGCATGAGCTCACCAAATCCCAAGGAATAGCGTAATTCCTTCTGTCATATGCATGGGCCACATCCGTAGCTCCAACTGAAGTGCTGTAAGAGAATAAACTGAAGTTTAGAGTCCAAATATTATTAAGGGCTAATAATATTTGACTGACCTATTTTTAGACAGGCAGTCTAAAAATAGACTTCGACTTGTATGTCTAAAAATAGAGGTCCATCTATTTTTACCAACTCGACCAATCATCCAAGAATAGCATACTGCAACTCCTAGACCATGCTCCATATGTCTAAAAATAGACTTTGCGCCAAAAATAGCCTGCGGGCCCACTTAGTGAAGGTGACTTCATTTCACTAAGCTCCATCATCTTGTTGCATTTTCAACACCTTCTAAGATCCCTCAAGCTAGAGGCCGAAGCATTGAGAGTTCAAAGTCTCTCTCTGATCTCAGGTCTTTAACTTTGTGTTCTAAATCCTTAATGTTCCTTGTCCGAAGAGTCAGCCTTTGGATTTTAGATCACAGGTGTCCAATGGCATGTCCTGTCCCTGGATCTGATTTCTAAAGGTCACCTTGGAGGTTTCCTTGCTTTCACCTTCTCTCTTACCATTTTATGCCACACTATCATCTTTAAGATCCAGTGCTTTAGATGACTAGCCCAAATAAAAGCCTGCACATTGAATAGCAAGTAAACCCTTTCCTGACTCCATTTCCCAATGGTATTGAATGTTCCCTGAAATCATCCTTCCTTTGCCTAAAATCCTCCTTGCTCAACCTTGTCTCATTTGGAGCCCTTATTTGTTGATTCCAAACAACCAAACCAAACCAATCAAACAAACAAACCAAGCTTCATAACTAGCCTAATATTTTAACTTTGAGCTTCAAAGATAAAAACCTTTGCTCATACAAAGAGATCCCTATTTGGACCCAGGAGGGCTAGATCTTGAGGTCTGAAAGTGGTTCTGATGTTGTCTCATATTTTGGTCTTGCCAATCTGGCCAAAACATGGGAACCCCAACATAATGGCGACTCCACTGGGGAACGAACCCAGAATCTCTGGTTAGGTTGGCAGTGAGACACTTCTACTTGCAATTCACTTTCTACACCATTTGTTGTGTTTCACCCATACTCTTAAACAGAGTTTGGAAAGGGCCAGGTAGCCTCCAGATCTCACACTCTTTCAGAGGTGACATATCTAGTAAAAGCCCTCCCAATCAATCTTTGGTTAGAGTTTGCTGTGTTTTGAAGATACCCCTGAAAAAGGACATCTCAGAAGCACTGTGGTGGACAGTGTACCATCCAGAAGCATCCTAAACCTTTCCACCTGGCGACTCCATAGCTCCTTAAGGATCATAAGACTCCACTGGTGATCAGTAGGCTTGCTGATTATCTTGGTTCACATAAGACTCCACTGGGAGACCAGCCTCCATAACAACATCAACCATAATAGAATTAACAAATAGGGTTAAGCTGCTTTGTTGAAGAATAACATTCTGGTTTCAAGAACCATTCACACAAGAGCTTATCCTAATCCAAACCCACCTGAAATAGTTGACAACCCTGAGAGCATCCTCAAGGGATCTCCTTCACCCAAAAGACCAACTATTTCCGGTCACATCCATAGAGCTAACTCTTCACCGGAAGACTTCACAGCTCTATTAGTCCCACCTTTTGACCTAGACCTACCAAACAGACTACCAAGAACTAGGTCATTCAGTATCCAAGACCATCCAGACCCTGAGTTTCCTGGTTCACCATCTCCTAGTGGTCAACACATTAGGGATAGAGAAAGCCCGCCATCTACACCTCCTGATATTCACTTCATTCAAAACTTGGGGCACTGCACCCTAAATCTGCCCAACAAGCTTTTGCTGGTCCTAGTATCCTTGTCATCCATATACCAGCTACTCAAGTTAACCCTTTACCTCATCAAAATACCGTCATGGCAGCCTAGTATGCTCCTCTGGTTTTACCCCAGCCTCTGGTACCCTTACCCAATGATTATCAATCAAAGATCCCACACTTCACTGCAAAAGAGTCCACCACAACTCAATACCATGTAGATAGGATGGAAGATTATTTTGACTACATGGAGATAGATGATGATACAATCAAAATGAAAATCTTTGCCCAGAGCTTAGCAGGTGACGTGAAAAAATGGTTTAAAATCCTACCTCCTAATAGTATCCAAGATCTTCCTGCTTTATATCAGACCTTCATAAACAAATGCGAAGTTAAGGCCAACCCTCTCCAAATCTTAGTAGAATACAAGAATATTAAGAGAAACATCGGAGAAAGTGTCCATGACTACTCCACAAGGTTTAACAGCGTTTATAACACTCTTCCACCACACATGAAACCTCCCCAAGGTATGGTTCTAGTGAAATACCCTGAAGGCTTGGATGCTGATATGGCCTACCAGCTTAGGGAAAGGGATTACAACACATTGGAAGACATGAAAAAGGGATCAGTGAGTGTAGAGGCTAATCTGATTAAGAAGAAATCAAGATTGAGAGCTGAGAAAAGGGTGACATATAGAGATGACAATGTAGCTTCCACATCTGACCCCAATTATGACTCTTTATCTAAAAACATGGAAAAGCTACAGCAAATGATGGAAAAAATGGTTGTTACAGTTAGCAACCAAAACAGAAATCAAAATCATAACCAGAACCAGAACTTTAGAAGAAACAATGCCACTCCCAACAGACAAAGAGAGTCAGATCAAAAAGTTATTCCCCCATTTCAAGAGAACTTTCTTGATGAAGATGAAGGAATCATAGAAGAGTTTGAGGGAACCACAATAAACATGTTCGAAGTAGAAAAATCAATCCACAACTGTTCCGCAAAAGAAGATCAACCCTCATCCTCGTATTGGGACGAGGAAGGATTAGAATATGATGATTATAGGCTTGGATTTAAAAATTCCATTATGCAGGTCAGAGAACAATATGAACTTAGAAGAAAAAGGAGCCTAGACACTTCAAAACCAAAGGCTTCTGAGGTTACCTTCAGGAAAGAGCCTGAGAAAACTTCTAAAGTAATTGCTGAAAGTAACAAATTAGCAGCTGAGAGCTCTGGAAAAAACAAAGAAAAAGACAACCAAAACACTGATAAAAAAAGTCGACCAACTAGTAGCACTAGCACTGCAGTTAGTGCTCCCGATAAAACAGTTTCTAACACTGTGCATAGTGAGAATCAACTCACTAATTCTGCCACCAAGGTGGTGGCTAGAAAAATAGAGTTGAACGTCCCAAAGAGTCAGTCCACTTTCAATTTAGAGAGTGAGATTTCAAAAATTAAAATCTCTGTCCCACTCTCTAAGCTGGCCACTCAGGATGTATATAAAGGCCAAATTTTGAAAGAATGAAATCTAGGTGAGAACAGTGACACGGTCAATTTGAGTGATGATCAACCGACCCTTCTGTTTGGTCCCAAGATAGAAAGGAAGTTTCAAGAAGGGGTAGTGCCCCCTTTTTATATCAGTCTTAATATCCATGAAAAGATCCTTCACAATGTAATGCATGATTCTGGGGCATCTCACAACTTAATGCCTAAGGTGGTTATGGAAAAGCTAGGCCTAGAGATAACCCACCCCTATAAAGATTTATATTCATTTGACTCTAGCAGAGTAAAATGTCTGGGCCTAATCAAAGACCTGTGTGTAAGCCTTACCCGGATTCCAGCAAAATGTATGGTCATGGATGTTGTGGTGGCAGATGTGCCACCTAAGTATGGTATGCTATTGTCAAGATCATGGGGAGCCAAGTTGCAGGGTACAATGCAGATGGATAGGGCATATGCCACAATTCCTGTTTTTAGCCAACTTACAAGACTGTACAGGGAGGCACAAATGAAATTCCTGGTCAGTAGCCCCGAAAAGCCTGAAAATTCACCTTTATACTCTGTACACATGGATCTTGACTCCTTAATTCTTTGCAATGATGAATCTTTGGAGGAGTCAGGATGCAAAAACAGAGATACGCACAACAAAACAGAGCCCATGGACTTTAACATAATGGCTACTCTAGATCCTGAAGAAAACGATGAAGAAACCTATGGGCAGTGCACCAAAAATGAAATTCAAAGTGAACTAGAAACATAATGCAGTCAGCTGATTAGTCACCCTTCACAAGTTCCTACACCATGTCAAGAGAGAAACAATGGTAAACCCGAGAACGAACCTATATGGGAAATGAATTTCGATGGGTCATGCACCAAGAGAACTGCAGGAGCAGGAGTGTGGGTGCATAAAATAGAGAGTGACTACGCAGAAAGCCATGCATGTAACCTGCACTTCAAATGTACAAACAATATCGTAGAGTATGAGGTTCTGATCTTAGGCTTAACTCTGTTGAAAAAGTTAGGAGCCCATAGGATAATTGTGCATGGAGACTCTGAGCTGATCATTAAACAGGTGAATGATGAATACACATCGAAACATCCTAGACTAAGAGCATACAAGAATGACGCTATGGATCTATTGAAAACCTTTGTAGAATACGAACTAGTGTTTGTCCCTAGGAGTCAGAATGCAATTGAAAATGGATTAGCCTGCGTGGCTAGTTTCATATCACAAGCCTCCCAGTGACCAACAGATCATCATTCAGACCAAATTCAGACCTGCAGTGTCAAAAAATGAAAAATATTGGCAGGTCTTTTAGGGCAATAAATAGATTGAAGATTTCCTGGTAGGCAGAGACGAGTTTGAATTTTCTGATTTAGATTCTAAATCTGACAGTAGCTGCCTAAGTGAAGAGTCTTCAGATGAGGAAGAACCACCCTGTAACATAGAAATAAACAATTTAAACATACAGACAAGAAATCCAAACGAAAAATGTAAAAACAGAGATAGTGAAGAGGTAGAGGTGCTGCAGGCCAAAGATAAGAAAATACCCCGAGGTCTGGCACCTTTAGAGGACCTTTTTGAATTTGATGATGTAGCAAAAAAGCCCACTATAGAACACACAGACTCTGAAATTGAATAATGCAACATAAGCACTGAAGATAAAGCCAAAATGATTAAATTGGCTAAGTCCCTTCCTGCAAACATTAAAAAGAAATACATTGACCTATTCAAGGAATTCATCGATGTGTTTGCCTGGAGCTATGAGGACTTAAAGGCCTATGACACGAACATTATACAACACAAAATACCCTTGAAAGAAAGTCAGAAGCCCTTCCGACAGAAACTCCGCAGGATAAACCCAAAACAATTGCCTGCAGTGGAAAAGGAAATAAAGAAGATGTATGAGGCAGGCATAATAGTTCCTATGAGATTCTCTGATTGGGTCTCAAAACTAGTGGCTGTGAGAAAGAAAATAGGTGAGATCAGATTATGCATAGACTTCAAAAACCTGAACAGAGCCTCACTTAAGGACAACTACCCTTTGCCAAAGATGGAACACATTCTTCAGAAGGTAGTGGGCTCAAGGAGGATTTCCCTGTTAGATGGTTTTTCAGGTTACAACCAAGTTTTAGTAATCCCAGAAGACCAACTCAAGATAGCCTTCACCACTCCCTGGGGCACCTTTATGTATGTTAAAATGACTTTTGGACTGATGAACACTGGTGTAACCTTCCAAAGAGAAATGGACATAGCATTTTTAGATGAAATAGGGCACTTCATTTTCATCTATCTATATGACATAATAGTCTATTCCAAGACTGAAGAATAACACCTAAAACATCTGAGAAGAGTGTTTGAAAAGTGTAGAAGGTTAAGTTTGTCATTGAATCCCAAAAAGACCGTATTTGGGCTGCAAGAGGGTAAGCTTCTTGGTCACATTATATCTGAGAAGGGGTTAGGATAGACCCACAAAGAGTTGAGGGAATACTACAAATCACCCACCTGAGGAACATCAAAGAGTTACAGTCCTTCATTGGGAAGATCAACTTCCTCAGGAGGTTTATTCCAAACTTAGTTGAACACCTTAGGAATATGAAAAACATGTTAAAGAAAGGTATAGGAGTTAAATGGACTGTTGAAGCCAGCAAATATTTTGAATCAGTTAAACTCGCACTCACCCAGGCTCCCATCCTAATTAGCCCAAATTTCTCAAAATATTTCCTGATTTTCTCATTTTCCTCTGAACATACAGTAGCTACAGTTCTACTGCAGAAAAATCCAGAGGAAATGGAACAACCCATTTCCTTTTTCAGCAAAGCACTGAGGGATGCACCCTTGAAATACAACATAATGGAAAAACAGGCCTATGCCTTTGTAAATGCCTTGAAAGACTTCAAGGTGTATATACTGCATTGCCACAGCGTAGCCTACGTGCCAAATATATTGGTCAAAGACATCTTGTCCCAAGACCCAGATGGGAAGAAGGGCAAATGGATTGCTGTGATTTTAGAGTATGACCTTGAGATAAAACCCACCAAACTGATCAAAGGTCAGGGCTTAGCTTAACTAATGGCTGAATCAAATCTATAATCCCTTGAAATTAACATGGTAGATGCCTTAGATGAGCAACAGGGATTGCCTGATCCCACTGTTGAAGAGAAGTTTCCGAGCTCTCCTTGGTATTCTTACGTTCTGTATGTGCTTACACACCTCAATGCTCCTCCTGAAATATCAAAGACCAAGGCCAGATTCTTAAAGCTAAAGGCCAGGAGCTATTGCATAATGAATGAAGGCTTATACTGGAAAAATGCAAATGGCCTATTGCTTAAATGTTTTCATGAGTCTGAAGCAGAAAGGATTAAACAAGAATTCCACGCAGGAGAGTGTGGAGGCCACCTGAACTGGAAAGCCACTGCAAAAAAAATACTCAGAGCTGGCTACTATTGGCCTACACTCTTCAATGATATCCATAAGATGATAATTTCCTGCCACAAGTGCCAAATTTTTGAAGGCAAAAGAAAACTCCTCCCCTTACCTCTACAACCCATCACTGTTGAAGGTCCCTTTATGCAATGGGGCCTAGATTTCATAGGAGAAATTCACCCTACTTCTTCTGCACAACACAAATGGATCTTAACATCCACATACTACTTCACTAAGTGGATAGAGGCCATACCTACTAGGAATGCTATAGATTCAGTCATCATTAGGTTCCTAGAAGGTCATATCCTTTCTCGGTTTGGCTGCCCAAGGAACATAATCACTGATAATGCTGCTGCTTTTGGATCCAAGAAAATGGTTGATTTTTGTCACAGGTATCACATGGCACTCGGTCATTCAACTACCTATTACCCACAAGGTAATGGATTAGCTGAATCATCAAACAAGAGCTTTGTGGCCATCATCAAAAAGCTGCTAGAAGAGAACAAAAAGTCATGGAATAACAAGTTAGTGCATGCCCTGTGGGCTGACAGGCTTAAAACAGAGAAATGCATTGGGATGTCACCATATCAGCTTGTCTATGGAACAGAATTAGTGTTTCCTACCAGCCTTGGAGTACCAGTATTTAAACTTGTCCAAGAAATCCAGACTGAAGAAGACAACATGATAAGAAGGGTAAACCAAATGATCCATCTCCAAAAAGCAAGGGAGGAGGTCTATAACAGAGCTGTGAAGGTTCAAGAAAATATAAAGAAGTTATTTGACAAAATAACTAAGGCTTCTGATTTCAAAATTGGAGACAAAGTTCTGAAGTGGGACTTAAGGAGAGAGGAAAAAGGAAAACACGGCAAGTTTGACAATTTGTGGCAAGGTCCCTACATCAACCAGGCCACTGTGGGTCCACATGCCTTTTTCCTACAAGAATTAGGTGGTACAGAGCTGTTTGGGGGTCCTGTCAATGGCAGGATGCTCAAACACTACTTCTGCTGATTTCAGTTTCCAGTTTCCATTTCCATTGTACATACCATTGTAGTGTTGTTTTTTTCAAGAAAAAGAGAAAATGTTTAAAAAAAAAAAAACAAAGAGAAAGGAGAGGTTCAAACATGCTCAAAACACGAACCTCTGAAGTGAAAAATATTGGCTCTAATATGATCAAAACCCGAGCCAAAGGAAGTAAAGATAGCTGGTTCAAACATGCCCAAAACCTGGACCAGCAAAGAAGAAAGAAGAATCAGCTCTAACAAGCCCAAAATCAGAGTTGAAATGAAGAAAAGAAAGTGACTCTAACAAGCTCAAAACTTGAGTCACAAAGGAAAGAAGGATGCTTCAAAATTTTAGACTTCAAGCCTTCAATATTTTGATTTTAGTTTTCTGCAAGTTTTTGTCCATGTGCAATTGTCTTTATACCTTGGATCTACAGCAAACTAGACTGTCTAATCCTAGTTTGACTGTTTTAAATTTCTGCTGTAGAATGTAGAGAAGAAATCTGCTGGACAGTCTAATCCTAGCAGATATTAGATTAGGTAGAGAAACATATGAGACCAACAGTTTAATCTGGTCTCATGGAGCAATAAGGGTAGAAATAGAATAGGTTTATTTTCTTGTTTGTAAAAAATAAAAATGATGTAAAGGGTCTGCTAGTTCAAATGCACCTTGGAAGAGAAAATGGTAGGATTGTAGGATGGGTAGGTAGATTTTTTGGGAGAGTTTTTTTGCTAAATTGATGTCTTCACAATTGTGGCAGCTGAAAATCAAAGAAGAAAGGTAGCTCAAGCAACAGGCATCTGGCCTACACCAAAGATCATTCTTTGAATTCTTGACTCCTTCAAGAAGAAGCCATCCCCATGTGGAGCCACTGTTAGCCCCCTATAAATTCCTTGACAAGCAAGAAAGGGGATAATTTTTTTTATGAGCCTTCAAGGAATGCATTTCTCTTGAAAACACATCATCCTTGAAGCCTCTTCATGCTCTCTGCCCTTTGATTATTTCCCTCTGCTGTTCTTGAGTCAATAAGTCTCACTGATGATGATAAATTGTGCTCCTAAAGGCCTTCTTTTTCCCCTTGTACCCCTGCAGAATTATTAATTTCATCCCTTTTCCCATTTTTCAAAGCCCCTTTTCACCCCAAAATCCCTCCCTTAGTCCTTCTAAATCACCCCAAAAATCCCCTTTAAATCCTACACCCACCCCTTGTTTGGTTTAATTCCCCTCTTTTCCTCTATTTTTACCCTTTATTGGCCTTAAAATGCACTAAAAATGGGCCAAAAACCATATTTTTCATATAAGTGGGCTTAGCCCCTTTCGGCCCTAGGCCCCTTAGCCTTTTCTCCATGTGACCCAGTGCCAGAACCAGGCGCTAGCTCGAAAAGCGTTTGGTCGATTTTCTATCGGGCGAAGTACCCACCATCGATCTATACAGATCCGATGGTCTTCGTAGATCAACATCACGCCCGTGGCCCACCCCGTTCGCCGCTTCGATCGCATATCCACCATCCGTTCAATCTGCAAATCAGTGGTAAATAGTTCACCCGCCCCGGTGGTCCCCGCACCGTGCCCTGTGCAAAAAACCGCCGGTTTCTATCGCACCGCCATTGGAGGATGGGCGGTATTTCTCGTTTCGGAGCGATGCCATTCACCGCAGGCCACGTGTCCCGCTCGCTGTTCAGAAATCGCCCCCCCCCATCGCGCATTAAAGTTCGGTTGAATACCCGACGCGATATGCATGTACACCGTCCGATCAACGACCATCCATCCAATGGTGATCACGCTACGAAGTTGTTTGCGAGTTAACCAAGGCAAACACGACCCCTGGCCCAGTGTCCATCGCCCTCGACACATTTTCAGCCATCGATCTCCTCTTGAGATTGGACGGTCCAAATTTAATGCACGCCTGCCATTGACTTGGTCCCGCTACGTCATCCATTTCACGGGTTTTCGTCGCGTCTTCGTCCGTTTCCTATATATTTCATTCCAAGGTCAAAATTTTAATGTTTTACATTAAAATTCCTATCTCGATTTCTTCCAATGCATTTTCCGCTGTTCCACGGCTTTCCTCCACAGTATCCTTTGCATGCATCATCTTCGACCGTGCCACATCACCATTTCCGCAGTCATCCACAACCTCCCATCCCATGCATGGATTTTCTTAACGTGTTTTCATGTTTTGCAAGGTTTCAGGTGGTGAAAGTCTCCACTATTCGCAGTCACTGTTTCAGTGACACTAGGCGCAAAGGAGGCCATTATTCGAGGCTAATATCGCAGGGAAATGTTCAGAAAGGACTCTACGGGAAGGATTTCATCAAAGAACAGAGTTAAAATCTATAAAACCTGTCCGGAGCCATTAAAGTACAAATTTCACTGTCATAGGAAAACGTGGAAGCGACAAAGAGTATCAGTGGGAAAATAGAGCGTTTAGGGCCTATAATTGTAGATCCTGAGCCTTAATCCAATGATTTGAAGGCAGAGTACCAGACCGAAGACATCTCGGATCACACAAAAGGTCCAGCACACAAAAAATGATATATATCAATGTCACCATCAGCAGAATGCTCCTACCAGTGAAAGGACAAATTGCCCATGCTATTTTCATTCTATACTGTATTCCTGAGGAAATTCCAGCCCTGACAACAATCCTACCCTATCAAAAACATTTGTTACATGGTATGGCAGACCCTAACATCATTATTCTACCTTTTTTAATTCACCAGAGTACTACATCAAGTACATTAAAGACATACCTGGAGTAAATTTGCAGCCTGCCAAAGATCACTCTTGCATCCAAGGAGTACCAGAGATAAATGCTCAGAATTTAAAACAGAATGAGGCCTCGGCTCTCTTCCTCTTCTGAGTTTTAATGCTGCATTTAGTTTTCCATCTACCTTCTCTACTCCACTTGAGCTATAAATTTCATGAAGAAACTCATTGTAAGGTTGTTGATCGGTTATCTATGAATTGCAAGTTGTTTCTTCTGAGACATGTTCTCTGTGTAAAGTTGTAAGATAGGCTGAGGAAGATGTTTTCAGATTGAATACCAAGATGTTGGCAATTTTTTACTTGACTTGTGTTGCTCTTTAATATTACAAGCACATTTCTTTGGATCCTGATCTAAAGCAATGGTGATGTTTTTCTATCTTTGTGTTTGTTTTATTTAGTAGTATACTGCATTTCATTTCTTCTGGGCATGCATCAGAAATATAGCATAGTATTTACCCTTGTTAGGTACCCTATGTTTTTTCTCTCCCTGCCTTTAATTTTTTCTACTAAATGTGTTATCTAAGGGTTGATTTCAGTTAATTTAACCAGTGTAGTGGATGTCATTGCCTGCTAGCTGATGTATGAATTAATGAATCTGTTCTTAGATGTTCTTGTTAGGATTTCATTGAATGAATTGGGAACAATGGGAGGCCTAGAACTCTGTCTCTATCTCACTAGGATCCTTTTCAATTAATTGAACCCTTCTAAGATCCCTCAAGCTGGAGGCCGAAGCATTGAGAGTTCAAAGTCTCTCTCTCATCTCAGGGCTTTAAATTTGTGTTCTAAATCCTTAATGTTCCTTGTCCGAAGAGTTAGCCTTTGGATTTTAGATCACAGGTGTCCAATGGCATGTCCTGTCCCTGGATTTGATTTCTAAAGGTCACCTTGGAGGTTTCCTTGCTTTCACCTTCTCTCTTACCATTTCATGCCACACTATCATCTTTAAGATAAAGTGCTTTAGATGACTAGCCCAACTGAAAGCCTACACATTGAATAGCAAGTAAACCCTTTCCTAACTCCATTGCCCAATGGTCTTGAATGTTCCCTGAAATCATCCTTCCTTTGCCTAAAATCTTACTTGCTCAGCCTTGTCTCATTTGGAGCCCTTCTTTGTTGATTCCCAACAACCAAACCAAACCAATCAAACAAACAAACCAAGCTTCATAACAAGCCTAATATTTTAACTTTGAGCTTCAAAGATAAAAACCTTTTCTCATACAGAGAGATCCCTCTCTGGACCCAGGAGGGCTAGCTCCTAAGGTCTGAAAGTGGTTCTGATGTTGTCTCATCTTTTGGTCTTGACAATCTGGCCAAAACATGGGAACCCCAACAGACAAAATGATGCATCCCGGGGCAAATATTTTTGTCAGCGCACTGCCCTCCGGACACCAGTACATTTTCAACGGTGCGGTCATGTAAACGACCACATCGTTGACCATATACTGATATTAGGAGGGCGGTGCGTTGACCCAATTATCTGCCCCGGGGCGCATAGTTTGGTCAGGGCACTGCCCTCTCGAACTTGGACATAGTCAACAGTGCAGCCAGTTAAACCATCACACCGTTGATCGTGTAATGATGCCATGAGGGTAGTGCACTGAAGAAACTATCTGCCTCGGGGCAAGTAGTTTGGTCAGCGCACTACGCTCCCGAACTTGTAGATACACTAGAAAATTTGGCCCAATTTCCGACGGCCACTTCGTCGCTATTCCGACACATAGTCGTTGCAAGAGCAACAGTTTGAGGCTGGACAAAATTTGGTTAGCCATTACGTCGCAATTCCGACACTTTGCCAAAGTGTCGCAATACCGACACTCTTTCCGATGTTTTGCAAAGTGTCGCTATTCCGACGTTTTATAGGCGCCGGTCTTTCGACGACCCACTACTGTCGGTCATTCGACAATAAAAAAATGTCAGTCTTCTGATGCTTTTCAGGTTTTCAAAAAAACGTCGCAATTTCGATGTTATGGCTTCCAACGTTAATTCTGACATTTTACAAACCGTCGTAATTCTGACGAAATATCATCCGACGTTTAGAACGTCGTGTGTCCGACGCTTATGTAACGTCGCTTTAGCGACAAAAAAGTTGAAAATATTAAAAAAAAAAAACATCATTCTTCCAATGATCGAAGCGTCGGTCTTCCGACACAAATGTAAAAATATTAAAAAAATTAACGTCGCTCTTCTGACGTCTAAGGCATCGGTCTTCCGACGCTTGGTAGAAAATATATATATATATATATATATATATATATATATATATATATATATATATATATATATATATATATATATATATATATATATATATATATATATATATATATAGATTGTCTAATGTGGTTCAATACAAATATATTGCACCAAATTTTATCGAGGAATGGATTAAATAGACTAAAATTTCTTAGGTTAATATTTCTGTTATGGAGAGATGTTTTAAACTATTTCAATTTAATTGATTTTGGTTTGGCATATAAAGTAGGAAATGGAAATAAGGTTATAATTAGAGTCGACCCATGGCCAAGAAGTGGTGAAAAAAATTGGATGGCACAACCTATAATTAATTTTCTTCGTGACAATGGGAACACTAAACTACCACATTTCGACAACCCAACTCAATTTAGCATTTGGAGGCAAGGATGTAAAATGACGTAAGTATTGGATTTGGATGTAGGATTTCATGAGGAATGAAATATGTATTTGTAAGCATTGAAATAGTCTTGTATAAGGCTTACTAACAAAGATGATGAACTGGTTTGGTCACATTCTCCCTATGGGATCTACATGCACAAACTTGGGTACATTCACCTAAATTCAGTATAAAGGAACGTTAAACATAAATGGTGGTGGAAAGTGGTCTATAAATAAAAATTTCCATCACAGTGTTGATTTTTCATGCCTCCAATATCATCGAGCCCTCCAAAGTTGAATCTTTAATCCTCCATAAATCTGTCTTACCTGAGCTTCAAATAAACACTAGTATACACTTCTACAGATGTGTTCTATCTGAATTCCAAGGAAGCACTAATTTACCCTTCAAATATACTCCACATATGTGTTATCACCACTCTACTTCCACAAAGGTAAGTCTGAGGTGTTCTTGGGCTCAATTCAACATGACTGAGTTTTACAAGCTAGATTGGTATACGAAACATAAGTCACTGAGTCTTATCACAGTCTTGTAACTTAACACTGAGCCCATAAATAAAAATAGGTGACTTAGCTAATTCGAAAGTTCTGTCCAAGCATCAGTAAATAGGAGATAATATGAGATTTTAATAGATGTTCACCGCATAAAATATGTCAAAATCCTGTAGCTCTATCCCTGGCCTGAGACTGCAATGAAGAGGTCTAAAGTATGGCGACTTCAATAGAAATAAGACTCAATATAGGGTTGCAATAGGTTCGAGGGTTTAATTGATTCAAGTATTAATAAAAGGCTACAACATAGAACCGAGCTCTTATGGTATATCTCTGTCCTCCAATAATGACAAACATTAAATTCTCTTGAGCATCGTAATAGAACTAAATTTGTTTACAACAGTCCACAAGATATCCATTCATTTCTAGAAATTCTGCAAGAAGAAAATGAAAGTCATGTGTAACAAAGTATTATGAAAAGACGTCAAATTACTATCATATTGGAGCAACTAGCCTCTGACAGAAAATATAAAAAGAAAAATCAAGACACTGAGTGTGCCCAAAGGATTGTCCTTGGAGTGGAAATTTCTATCTGGATCCCTACTTTTGCAAAAATATTTCTTATATATATAGAATTATTTACTCACCAGAAAAAAGAAAAATGAAAATGGAAGGGCATACACAATGAAATTTATATCCTTTTCCTTAAGGAAAATAAAATCAGAATAAGATGTATGGTCTAACAATTTGGCATCCTCAATCAGCAACGTATCTCTCGGTACCTTAGAGTTGTTAACCAGGTGAGAAGCCTCAGATTTTCAATGGTTTATAAATGTCCTACAAAAGTAACAAAAGAAAAATGAAGTAGTGTATGTTGCCATATTCTATTTCAATCTTCAGGATATGGAGGATGATTTCACGAGGAAAAGGCAATGGCCTTGCAATTTAAGTGGGCCATATTACAACAGTGTTTCCCATAAATGAGATAATAGCAATGAGTAACCTCTCTCAATTGAGTCGTGACTTGTTTTTTGTAGGTATGGGCTCCAAACTCCAAACCTTGCAAACAAGGAGAGAATGAATCACCATGGTGTCAAGAAACCAAAACTTAGCTTGAATATCCTAAAACTGAATTTGGAAACATTGTCTCTCCAAGGTTTTTAATGTTGCAATCCTCTGTTCAACATTGATACAAATGTCAAAAACAAGTTAAAAGATGAACCAAATAATAGCATTCAAAGGAAAGACTAGGATGTCACCATTTCTACCTGCTATCCTTGAAAAGAAGGAGAGATTACTTACATGCTTTTGTGTTTGCAAGGTGGACTTGAAGACCATGTTCATCCCAGAATGAGCTCAAAATGTACTTTTGTTTTTGGATTCATGAAATAGAAGGACAGTGTTGTCAAAAAATAGTGAAATGGAGATCCCATAGAGGGCCTCCACCTTTACCACCCATGGATTTTGAAATGAGAAACTCTCGTCCATAAATATGAAGTTCAAAGAATGTGAGGCAGCCGACACCCTTGCTTGACTACTATGTTAATGTATATAATAGACCCCAGAGATGATCATTTGAATCTCATATAGGGTCATAATTATAGAGATCGCCAAGCATAGGAGAGGTATACCTTCAACCTCTCAAATAGTAGGTTTCTTCCAACTATCTGAAAGGTTTAACAGGTGTCCATGGATCAACAATATACTTACTTTTTCTTCCTCAATATCATTTGGGAGGATTGAAAAATAGTCAAAAGTGCAGTGATTCCATTTGCAATGACTAAACCTTAAACCTGCAATTTATTCCTCTCTTCCCATATGGAGATGAATTTGTCTGCTTTTTTGGCAAAGAGTTTGAACATGGTGTATCCCAGCATGATAGTCTCACAAAGAGTTAGATTCTAGTATCTCTAAAGTAGTTCATATAGACTATTGATAAAAAACTTTATGAGCATATATCTGAGCAATCAATCGTGCAAGCAATGAACATTGCAAATCCCTGACCCCTGCACCATCAGCTTGCCTGTAGGTTTCAATTATACGAGTGAATGCCTCCTTGCTTAATAGAGTTTGCTATTCCTCGGTCATTGATACAAAATGTGGAACTATTGGCATTTTTGGGGATTGATCTTCCATAGATTGAGTCGTTTCTAGATCAGAGGAGATGATTGTTTCTGGATCAAAGGACATGATTGTATCTAGGTCAGAGTTTACTTCCAACTGATTATGTGAAGCAGTTCAACAGTTTACTTCATGCATTAAAAAGAAACATAAAGCATGAACGAGATCGTACCTCTGCGACTCGAGATTGGGACTTGCAGAGACACGGATGAAAACAATCCGTGGCTTCACATTGGGACTTTTTATGAAACCCTATACACAACAAAAACCCACAACATTTTAGAAAATGAAATCCTACATTTCAAAAACACAAGGTCAGGGATTCGAATCTAAAAAAGATACATACCTTGCAGGAAATCACAGTTCTCAGTCTCCTTCCTAACGACATCAAGCACAGAATCAATGAGCTCGGCTCCTTCCGTGTAATTCCCCTTGGCCAGTTGTTGCCAGCCCCAGATTGGCCAAAAACGAATTTATCAGGTTTGAAGACCTGTCCATAACCCTTTCAAGCTGTAGATCTAAAGTGCCCTAATATCTCTCAGTAGGATCCATCATGTGTTCTTCACAGACCACTTCCCAAAACTTGGAGCCGATCTGGTTGCCACATTGGCCCCCCTGAATGTGAAGGATCTCTGGCATTTTTGCTATCGACCCAACTCAGATTTGGATCAGATCCTCCCTCCTTCCCTAGACAAACCATGCAACCGGAGGGAAATGAACGAGGGAAATTAGAACTTTTGATATTTCAAAATTTTTGACATTTTGAAATGAAAGACGTGTGTTTTTTTTAAGGCCACTCAAATTAATTTAAAAATAAATATTTTTTGATAATTATAATAATTTTAAATAATTAAAATAATTTCTAAATAATTAAATGTTTGTTTATTTTGATTGTTTAAAAATATTTACAATAAAAAAAATAAAACATATCTTTTTGAGAAGCAATTAAAGTTATATGAGTAAATAATGGACTGATTTTTGCATATAGTAATCCTTATACCCTACTAAATCATCATGCTTTATTAAAAGGAGTTTTAAACTTTACACTATTAAATTATGTTGTATTTTAAATATTTGGAGTTTTAATCTCTTATATATATATATATATATATATATTCTAAATAATTTATTTATTATGTATATAGGGGGTTAAATGGGTTAGGCCGATTGGGAAATAGGGTTTAAGGGGTTAGGGGTTAAGGGTTTAGAGGTTGAGGGTTTAGGGTTTAGGGGGTTAAATGGGTTAGGGGTTAAGGGTTTAGGGGTTAGTGGTTAAGGGTTTAGAGGTTTAGGGTTTAGGAGTTAAATGGGTTAGGGGTTTAGAGGTTTATGGTTTAGGGGGTTAAATGGGTTAGGGGTTGGGAATTAGGGATTAATGGGTTATAGGTTGTTGGAAATATTGTCATTGATGGAAAAGGAAGTGGAAAAGGAATTGGCATATGAAACAGTAACTAGGAACAGAGAAAAGAAACATAGCAGAGGAAAAAGGTCAGCAGAGAAGAACAGAGAAAGAGTGCATCTACAGAGAGCAGTATTAGTCAAGGAGCCAATTAAATTTAGTAGGAGAGATATTTGTGTCCCTGTGGAATTAATTCATTTGTGAACATATGTATGCATCCTGATGGAGGATAATTCAAATCCATAGGAAACCCTATGAGGGGATTAATGGTGCTCTGTATGTAGTTTGAGGAACCGATGCCAATACGGTCAGTTGTGTATCCCAAACTGGTAGACAGTGGAGTTACATACATTCGTTGAATATAATACTGAAGGTAAATTGGGATCAATGTTGGGGATTGATCTCAGAATTGTCTTTGTCTTTATTGAATTGAGAAAGTGTAATATATGAACGTGTTCTTGATGAAGGAATTTTGAATTTCTGCAACCAACACGGAACTTGGTGACTTGGACTTTCATTGGAACAACTCTTCAGAATTACGAACAGTCCGAAAGTATTTCTTCAGAGCTGTATAGCAGTAATCGTGGTTATATGAATTGATAACGCGGAGAAACGAATTAGCAAAAGTACGCTAACAGAACCTGGAGTAGAGGGGCGGAACCTTGCGAATGAACAATGAACGTGGTTTAAGGCTAGAAGTTTTTTTTATCGCACCACTCTCGACGGGCAAGCGGTATTCAATAGGCGGGGAGAAATTCCATAGAACGGGTGACACGCATCCCTGTATGACTCCACAAAACCGCTTATCACTGCGCACCATCGTGCATTATTGTTCGACCCAGGATGCCTAGCGAAATTGTTGAGCGCCATTGATCTGGAAGGGGGTCATCGGACAGTTATTCATGTGCTATAGATGTGCGAAGGTTAACCAAGGTACGATGCGCCATCGCGCGTCATCATCTGTGCATCATCAACAAACGATAACCGTCAGATCATCTGAAGACTGAGCGATGTGCTCTTCACCGTCGGATGGAAACGATCGTTAGCGATGGGCCCAGTTTTAAATTATATTGATTAAGCCGTCGATTATGTATGTGGGGCCGGAACCAAAGAAATATTTAAAAGCCATTTGATAAAAGCATTGGTTATTAATATAAAGTTCTATCATATATTTAATTTCCAAAGGTTGTGAATAATATTTATTTATCTATCAAATTCCACGAATTTGATAAATAAAATTCCAATAAAAGAAAGAAAACCATCAGCGGCACGTTAATGTTTCTTAACCTTGGCTATAGTATTTTTTGGCGGAGATAAAGATTACCTTTGGGACGATTCGTGCATGAAAGAACAAATATTGGGATTTCAATTTGGATTAGTTTGACTTTTAATATGAATACCATTAGCGGTTGAGTGGTTTTTTTACTCATGGTATTAATAAAGGCAAAACTATATAAGGAGAAGTGTATTATGGTTGATCGTGTGCATATAAAAGGGTTGTTAATAAATAAATCTCTTCAAGAGATATCTGCATATATGATGCACCTATGGATATGATCTGGAAATGATGAATCTCTACGATGATCAACAAAAGAAATGATGAAGACCTGACGAAAGACTGATGAAGAAATTGAAGAAAGAGGAAGTACCCTGTTAGTAGAAGCTGGTGTTAAAATCAGGGGGTTGGAGCTCCCTTCCAGTAGTGGCTGGAGAACGAGAGAAGGTTGTAGCCTTTCTGCAGGTGGGTGCCTGCGTGTTGGTATGAGTCTGCACCAGTACAAAATTGTAAGAAGTTTTCTTTATAATAAATATTGAAGACAGAGACGACAACAGCGGTGGTTTTCTCCCGAATTTGGTTTCCACCTTAAATACTGGTGTTCATGTGTGTTGCTTATGTGTGATGGTTTATTCTGTTATTACTGCACATGCTTACTACTTACTAAACATATGAATGATGCAATGATCTAAGTAAAGAATTAAACGTATAATAATATCTCTGGACATATGCAAGTTTTCTTAAGGATATCCACATATATATGCGAGTTGGGTTCAGTAAAATAACGTATGGGTTTAAGAGGAACAAAAAGTGAAAAGTTTTTAGTCAGCTCTAAATATTGATTCACCTCCCCCCCTCTCAGTATTTTTCTTAACAATTGGTATCAGAGCAGGTCCTTCTGAGAAAGCTTAACCGCTAGAAAGAAGATCAATCAAGATGAGCAATCAAGATGGAACAACTTCTATCAGGCATCCGCTCTTCAACGGAAGCAATTTAATCTTCTGGAAAACAAGGATGAGATCCTATCTTCAGTCTCTGGGTGCAGATGTATGGGCTATTGTTGAAGCAGGATATCAATATCCAGCTGCAGTACCAACAGATCCAACGAAAAGAAAGAATTATGAAACAAATGCAAAGGAAATTAATGCTCTATTGGGAAGTCTAACTGAATCAGAATTTTTCAAAGTCATGCAGCTGAATATAGCAAAGGCAATATGGGACAAAATCATTCTAAGTTATGAAGGTAATGCAAAGGTAAAAAGTGCTAAACTCCAAACTCTTAGAATTCAATATGAGAACCTAAAAATGCATAATGAGGAGAGCATTGCTAATTTATTTCTACGTCTTGATGACATTGTAAATCATATGAGAAATATGGGAGAAAAAATAACCGAATCTACTTTGGTTGAGAAAGTTTTAAGATCACTAACGATAAAATTTGAGTCAAAAGTTTCTGCTCTTGAAGAAAAGCAGGATCTTAAAAATCTCACTGTGGTGCAACTTCATGGCATACTAACTGCATATGAAATGAGATGAGGAGGACCATCTAAAGTCAAGGAAGCCGTCTTTAGAGCTTCTACAAAAGGGAAATAAGTACAAGAGACAGAAGGATTAGGGTATATCTCAGAAGAAGATGAGTTAAATTTTGTAAAGAAACTCCAACTTGGTACAGGACGGTTCAGAGGTAAGCTTCCTTTCAAATGTTTTGCTTGTGGAAGAGTTGGTCATTATGCTGCTAAGTGTCCTCACAAAGAAACACGTGAAAAAGGAAAGGAAGTAGCAATAAGGAATAATAATCGTTTTAGCAATAGAAAAAGTTACTATACTCATGAAGACAGTGATGGGTTATCAGACAGTGAGGAAGAATGTGAACAAGATCTTAGACTTCTCATGGAATTTGAAAAAGAGACCAGAGAAGAAAAGGATACTTTTATGGATGCTTTAGAGGACAATGATTTTCTTGATGAAATCAATCAACTCAAAATATGCTTAAAAGAAAGTAAAATATCCATAGAAACTCTGAAGAACCAACTTCAAGAAAAGGAGAAACATAATGCGAAATTAGAATGTGAAATAGTAAGTCTAAGAAAGGAAATTGAAAAAGTAAAGAGTTTGAATCTTAGATTTGCTAAAGGATCTGAAACCTTGGATGAGATTATCAAGGTACAACGTTCTCCTCTTCTAAAGACAGGTCTTGGATATATCGGAGAATCTTCTCAGGCTTCAACACCAAATTATCTAAAAGCAGATACAACCAATACACAACATTCTGCCCCTCAACAAGAGAGTAAAGAATCTCTACAGATAAGGCATGACCATCTCAATTCAATGAACACTAACAGGAATACCTTTCAAAGAAACACCAATCAACAGGTAAATTCAAGTAGGAGATTTCATGATCGCAGAAATTTCTTCTTTAATGGACAATGTTTCTGATGTCACAATTTTGGTCATAAAGCTGTTCAATGTGTTGCATATAAAACCATCATGACAAGAGAAGCAAGAAAGAAAAGGATTGATATTGGAACAAAGAAGAATACATATAACAACTTTTATCCTCTTCAAAATGAAGTTGAATGTGCTTGTTGTAATAACTTTGGTCATGAAGAATCTGAATGCAGGAGCAAAGTTCACCCAAAAGAACATTTTCCTTCAAACTCCAAAGTGTGGAAAAAGAAGGAATTACAGGTTGAAAATTGTGGCATAGCTTTATTTGCAGAAGGTGAAGAAAATAAATGGTACATTGATAGTGGATGCTCAAAACACATGACAGGTGACAAAAACAAACTTCTTGCATATAGTGCTCTAGAAAAGGAAAAGAATATTACATTTGGAAATGATACTCCTGCTGTCATTAAGGGAAAAGGATCTGTTTTTCTAAAAGAAAAGGTAAAAGCTAATAATGTCATGTATGTGGATGGATTAAAGCATAACCTGTTAAGTGTAAGTCAAATGTGTGATCAAGGAACTGAAGTTGTCTTTAGTTCAAAAGAATGTGTGGTACGTGATCTTGATATAGGTAAAACAATTATAAAAGGAAACAGAACTCCAAGCAACCTGTATGTATTGAAGAACTGCAAAGAACAATGTTACTTGAGTAAATCTTCAGAAAACTGGCTATGGCATAGAAGGTTGGGGCATATGAGCTTCTCTCAAATCAACAAATCAAGCAGACTTAAAGTTGTTCGTGATCTTCCCAATATTACTCTACCTGAAAATATCATATGCAAATCTTGCCAATTTGGTAAGCAAACCAGAGTACAATTTAATGCCAAGGAAGGATCATCAAGTAAGCCTCTTGAACTCATTCATACTGATATATGTGGACCTATGAGGAAAAATTCACCACGTGGTGAAGAATACTATATCTTATTCATTGATGATTTCTCTAGAATGTGTTGGATTGGGTTGATTAAACACAAAGATGAAGCATTTGAGAAATTTTAGATCTTCAAAGCACTGGTTGAAAATGAATTAGATCTAAAAATCAAGTGTCTTAGATATGATCGAGGAGGAGAATATACATCAGATGAATTCCTTGAATTTTGTGAACAACATGGCATAAAAAGACAGTTTTCTATAGCTGGCACTCCACAACAGAATGGCGTAGCAGAAAGAATGAATAGAACAGTTCAACAAATGGCTAGAGCTATGCTTGATGATTCCGGAACACCTGACACATTTTGGGGAGAAGCAGCACATACAGTAGTAAATATTCTTAACAAGGCACATGTTCGTGTAAATAGTGATAAAACTCCATATGAAATCTGGTATGGTGATTCTCCCACTGTAAAGCATTTTAGAATTTTTGGAAGCAAATGTTTTATCAAAAATAATGATGAAAAACTTGGAAAGTTTGAACCCAGAGCAGATGAAGGAATATTTCTTGGTTACTCCTCTAGGAGTAGGGCATATAAATGTTACAATAAAAGACTTCGGAAGATTGTTGAATGTACAGATGTTGTTATTGATGAGTCCCCCGCAGGTCCAAAAGAAGAAAAACAAACAACAAATGAAGATGATGATGATGACCTATATCCTTCTACGTCAAATAGTAATGATATAAACATTGAACCCAATGAAGAACCCGAAGATGATTTATCTGAAAAGGCTCCATCCAGATATGTTCAAAAGAATCATCCAGAATCTCAAATTTTGGGAGAAAAGGGAGCAGGTGTACAAACAAGAAGGACTCTTGTGGGATCTTCCAGTTACTTGGCATTTCTATCGACTATTGAACCACAAAATTTCAATCAAGCTAGCAAAGATGAATGTTGGATTCAAGCCATGAATGAAGAACTTGATCAAATTGAAAAGAATCACACTTGGGAATTAGTACCAAGACCTCATGACAAAAATGTCATTGGAACTAAATGGATATTCAAAAATAAGTTAAATGAGAATGGGGATGTTATAAGAAATAAAGCTAGAATTTTTTGCAAGGGGTATGCTCAACAAGAAGGTATAGACTTCGAAGAAACTTTTTCTCCTGTAGCCAGACTTGAAGCCATAAGAATGTTTCTTGCTTTTTCAAGATTCCAACAAATCAAAGTTTATCAAATGGATGTTAAATATGCTTTTCTAAATGGTGATCTAGAAGAAGAAGTTTATATAGAACAACCAGAAGGATTCATTTTGGGAAATGATGAAAAACTTGTTTGTAGACTTAAAAAGGCTCTATATGGTCTCAAACAAGCTCCAAGGGCATGGTACTATCGTCTTGACAAATATCTTCATCAACAAGGATTTTCAAAGGGGTCTGCTGATAGCAACTTATACACAAAAACTGAAAATGACAAACTGTTGATTGTGGTTGTATATGTTGATGATATCATTTTTGGAAGTAATGAAGAATCTATGAGTCAGAAATTTGCTTCTGATATGCAGCAAGAATTTGAAATGTCTTTACTTGGGGAACTAACATTCTTTCTTGGATTGCAAGTGCAACAAGCAACAGATGGCATTTTCTTATCACAAGAAAAATACCTTAAGCAAATCCTGAAGAAGTATGGCATGGAAGATTGCAAACCTGTAAGTACACCAATGATAACCGGATGTAATCTCAGTTCTAATGATGATTCCCCCACGGTGAATCAACCAGAATACAGATCTATGATAGGAAGTCTACTTATCTCACTGGGACAAGACCAGACATTATGCGTGCAGTTGGGATTGTTGGACGATTCAAAGCTAATCCAAAAGAGTCTCACCTTCAGGCTGTGAAAAGAATATTCAAATATCTACAAGGAACTTAAGACTTTGGACTATGGTATCCAAAGAATGCTGATCTCACTCTTCATGCATACACTGATGCAGATTGGGTTGGAAATGTTGATGATTAGAAAAGTACTAGTAGTGGTGAATTCTATATGGGGCCCCAGTTAGTATCTTGGTTCAACAAGAAGCAAAGCTCTATTGCCTTATCTACAGCAGAACAGAATATGTGGCTACCGCATCATGTTGCACTCAACTTCTCTGGATGATGCAAACCTTACAAGACTTTCAAATCAAATGTTCACCTCCTATCTCCATTATGTGTGACAATACAAGTGCCATCAGTAGCTCAAAGAATCCAGTTATGCATTCCAAGACCAAGCACATTCCCATCAAATATCACTTCTTACGTGAACAAGTGCCTGAACAAAAGGTGAAATTGGAGTATGTTCCCTCCAAAGAACAAGTTGCTGATATATTTACCAAACCTCTACCCAGGGAAGCGTTTGAATATCTCAGACAGAAACTGGGAGTAGTCTCTTCCATGCAGAAGATCAGATCTACTTAAATACAGAAGATTAAATTGGTTGTGAGGTGCTGTTGGGCATCTTTGAATGCACAGGCTAAGGGGGAGCATTGGTCATATGAAAAGGATGCATTGTTGGCATTTATAAGTCATTTTGTTATATTATGTTTAAAGATGCAGCATGATCTCAGGGGGATCATGGTATTGTCAGTTCAAAGGATCTTGATCAACTCTTTGCCATTGATGTCAAAGGGGGAGGAAAAGAAACAAAGGGCTTCTATAAGACAATCAGAGGAAGAGTATTGCCATCAATGCCAAAGGGGGAGATTGTTGGAAATATTGTCATTGATGGCAAAGGAAGTGGCATCTGAAACAGTAACTAGGAACGGAGAAAAGAAACATAATAGAGGACAAAGGTTAGCAGAGAAGAACAGAGAAAGAGTGCATCTAAAGAGAGCAGTATCAGTGAAGGAGCCAATTAAATTCAGTAGGAAGGATATTCGTGTCCCTGTGGAATTAAATCATGTGTGAAAATATGTATGCATCCTGATGGAGGATAATTGAAATCCGTAGGAAACCATATGAGGGGATTAATGGTTCTCTGTATGTAGTTCGAGGAACCGATGCCAATACAGTCGACTGTGTATCCCAAACTGGTAGACAGTGGAGTTACATACATTCGTTGAATATAAGATTGAAGGTAAATTGGGATCAATGTTGGGGATTGATCTCGGAATTGTATGTGCCTTTACTGAATTGAGCAAGTGTAATATATGAATGTGTTCTTGATGAAGGAATTGTGAATTCCTGCAACCAACACAAAACTCAGTGACTCGGACTTTCATTGGAACAACTCTTCAGAATTACGAACAGTCCGAAAGGATTTCTTCAGAGCTGTATAACAGTAATCGTGGTTATATGAACTGATAATGCGGAGAAACGAATTAGCGTAAGTACGCTAATAGAACCTGGAGTAGAGGGGCAGAACCTTGCGAATGAACAGTGAACGTGGTTTAAGGCTGGAAGTGGTTTTTATCGCACCGCTCTCGACAGGCAAGTAGTATTCAAGAGGTGGGGAGCGATTCCATAGAATGGGAAACACGCGTCCCTGTACGACTCCACAAAACCGCTTATCACTGCGCGCCATCGCGATTTATTGTTCGACCCAGGATGCCCAGCGAAATTGTTGAGCATCGTTGATCTGGAAAGGGGTCATCGGACGGTGTTCATGTGCTATAGATGCGCGAAGGTTAACCAAGGTACGGCGCGCCATCACGCATTATCATCCATGCATCATCAACAAACGATAACCGTCGGATCATCTGAAGACCGAGCGATGTGCTCTTCGCCGTCGGATGGAAACGATCGTTAGCGATGGGCCCAGTTTTAAATTATATTGATTAAGCCGTCGATTATGTATGTGGGGCCGGAACCAAAGAACTATTTAAAGGCCATTTGATAAAAGCACTGGTTATTAATATAAATTTCTATCATATATTTAATTGCCAAAGGTTGTGAATAATATTTATTTATTTATCAAATTCCATGAATTTGATAAATAAAATTCCAATAAAAGAAAGAAAACCATTAGCGACACGTTAATGTTTCTTAACCTTGGCTATAGTATTTTTTGGCGGAGATAAAGATTACCTTTGGGACGATTCGTGCATGAAAGAACGAAGATTGGGATTTCAATTTGGATTAGTTCGACTTTTAATATGAATACCATTAGCAGTTAAGTGGTTTTTTACTCATGGTATTAATAAAGGCAAAAATATATAAGGAGAAGTGTATTATGGTTGATCGTGTGCATATGAAAGGGTTGCTAATAAATAAATCTCTTCAAGAGATATCTACATATATGATGCACCTATGGATATGATCTGGAAATGATGAATCTCTACGATGATCAACAAAAGAAATGATGAAGACCTGACGGAAGACTGATGAAGAAATTGAAGAAAGAGGAAGTACCCTGTTAGTAGAAGCTGGTGTTAAAATCAGTGGGTTGGAGCTCCCTTCCAGTAGTGGCTGGAGAGCGAGAGAAGGTTGTAGGCTTTCTGCAGGTGGGTGCCTGCGTGCTGGTATGAGTCTGCACCAGTACAAAATTGTAAGAAGTTTTCTTTATAATAAATATTGAACATAGAGACGACAGCAGCGGTGGTTTTCTCCCGAATTGGTTTTCCACCTTAAACACTGGTGTTCATGTGTGTTACTTATGTGTGATGGTTTATTTTGTTATTACTGCACATGCTTACTACTTACTAAACATATGAATGATGCAATGATCTAAGTAAAGAATTAAACGTATAATAAGATCTCTGAACATATGTAAGTTTTCTTAAGGATATCCACATTTATATGCGAGTTGGGTTCAGTAAAGTAACGTATGGGTTTAAGAGGAACAAAAAGTGAAAAGTTTTCAGTCAGCTCTAAATACCGATTCACCCCCCCCCTCTCAGTATTTTCTTGATTTAGGTTTGAGTTTAGGGGGTTAAATGGGTTAGGGGTTTAGGGGTTTAGGATTTGGATCTACAGGATTTTAGGGGTTAGAAGTTAGGGGCTAATGGGGTTAGGTTTTAGGGGGTTTAAGGGGTTAGGGTTAAGGGTTTAATGGTTTAGGGTTTAAGGGGTTAGGGGTTAAGGGTTAAGGGTTTATAGATTTAGGGTTTAGGGGGTTAAATGGGTTAGGAGTTTACTATGGGCTTAGGGGTTTAAATGGGTTAGGGGTTAAGGTTTTAGGACTTAGGGGTTTAAATGGGTTAGGGGTTAAGGTTTTAGGACTTAGGGGTTAAGGGACGTTTAGAGGTTTATGGTTTAGGGGTTAAATTAGTTGCTTATTCTTTGCATCTAGATGTAACAATTTTGTAAGTATTGTTGCTTGTTGCCATGTCTTATTTATTTATTAATTTATAGTATTTGTTAGCCATTTCTTTACATTTATCGATGAAAATGTCTATTGCAATCAAACCAAATGTATGTTCAATCTCCAGTTTCAAACTCAACCACAGTGTTGTCACACAATTTAAGTCTGGAGAATGGACACCTGATGAATTCTTAATAACCAGACTGCACCTCATGACTACTCTAGAAAATCTTAAGTTCGAGTCTCCCACAATCATGAGAAATTTGGCTCTTATACTCTTGCTCCACCTGACTGTGTTCTGGAAATACCCTTGTTTATTGCAAAAACATCCTAATGTTGTTGACCTTGTCCCTTAATAGACCAAGGAAACATATGTGACTAAGAGGAATGGAAAGCACTACAAAGTTGAAGAGAGTACAAAAGACTAAGGTGGTTTAAAGAATAAGCTTGAATTAGAATGTAGCAGTGTTGAAACAACTAAAAGTTGTCCCAAACAAATGTTTGATAATGCGAAACCTTCTTTTGTACCAGTCAAGCAAGACTACATTCATGTGAGAGCAAGAAGAGGCCAAGCGACTGATGGGCATAACCTGGAAGAATATAGGGTATGGTTCCCTCTTTTTGATGAAATATTTGATCTACATTTTGTCTATCAAAGATTAACCATTTTAACCTTGCCAGCAGGGCGGAATTAACCCAATCGTGGGTCCCAATATGTCATGATATATATTAACTCTCTCTATATATGAGAAGGAATAATTATAAACACATATCTTGATAGAGGTGGCGAGACAAGGGGAGTCACAAGGGAGAGATGGAGATAAACTGAAGGAGATGTGAGAGAAGGAATGGATCAGCTGAGAGGGAGAGAGGGAGAGGAGTGAGAGAGTTAGACAAGGGTAAGAGAGGGGGATAGTGACACAAAGATGGAAGGGGGGCAGAAAGAAGGATAGAGGGAGGGATATAGCTGTGAGAGGATTGGAGGGTAGAGAGAGAGAGAGAGAGAGAGAGAGAGAGGGAGAGAGGGAGATTGGGGAAGAGAGAGGTCATTCCAGATGCTCTGAAAGTGTTGAGGCTTCAGCCAGGTCACAAGTATTGTCTGCTAGGAAGGCTTTCCAAAGAAGTTGGTTGGCATCACTATGACACTATTACGGAATTAGAAGGGAAGAGAAAGGCAAAGGCTCAGGTATCATATGAGAGAAGGAAGAAATTGGAAAAATTGAGATCAAAAGCAGTGGAGTTAGCCGAAAAGCAGCTTACCCCAGAGATGGATAAGATAAATCTTGACAACATATTGGTCAATTTCCTTGACCCTTTCTTGGTTATTCAGAAGGAGTATGAATACACCACCGTTAATATCAAGGTAATCGGCCCCTAGCAGATCAACGGGTTAAGGGGTTTAGGGGTTAGATGTTTGGGGTTAGGGGTTAAGGGTCTAGAGGTTTAGGGTTTAGGGGGTTAAATGGGTTAGGGGTTAAGGGTTTAAGGGTTAGTGGTTAAAGGTTTAGAGGTTTAGGGTTTAGGGGTTAAATGGGTTAGGGGTTTAGAGGTTTATGGTTTAGGGGGTTAAATGGGTTAGGGGTTGGGAATTAGGGTTTAATGGGTTAATAGGGGTTAAGGGGTTATAGTTTTAGGGCTTAGGGGGTTAAATGGGTTAGGGGTTTAGGGGGTTAGGGGATTTAGTAGTTAAGGATTTTAGGTGTTATAAGTTAGGGGCTAATGGGGTTAGGTTTTAGGGGGTTAGATGGGTTAGGGGTCGGGAATTAGGGTTTAAGGGGTTAGGGTTAAGGGTTTAACGGTTTAGGGTTTAAGAGGTTAGGGGTTAAGGGTTTATAGGTTTAGGGTTTAGGGGGTTAAATGGGTTAGGGGTTTACTAGGGGTTTAGGGGGCTAAATGGGTTAGGGGTTAAGGGTTTAGGGATTAAATGGGTTAAGGGATTAGGGATTGGGGGCTTAGGGGTTAGGGGATTTAGGCGCAGTTAGGGGTTAAGTGAATAATGATTTAGTGGTTAAGGGATTAGGGATTATGGGCTTAGGGGTTAGGGGAAGAGAATGGTCATTCCAGATGCTCTGTCTTCAGCCAAGTCACAAGGGACCCGAGCGGTCACAACTTAGCAAAAATGATACAGCTGCCCTTTAATAAAACGACCCAACCCAACTCGAACGTGCCCGGTCGGGCGACCTCACATGGTGTGACACGACGCGCCCAACCGAACGATGCCATAAGGGAGAAAACGACAAATGAGCCGCTTGAACATGCACAAGGGACCAGAGCGGTCACAACTTAGCAAAACTGATACGGGCAGCCTCGAACGAAATGACCCGACCCGAACACGCCCGGTCGAGCAACCTCACACGGTGCGACATGACGCGCCCGACCAAACAATGCCACAAGGGAGAAAATGGAAAACGAGCCGCTCGAACGTGCACAAGGCACCCGGGCAGTCACAACTTAGCAAAATTGATACGGGCGCCCTCGAACGAAACGACCCGACTCGACCCGAACGCGCCCGGTTGGGCAAACTCACATGGCGTGACACGGTGCGCCCGACCGAACGATGCCACAAGGAAGAAAACGGAAAACGGGTTGCCCGAACATGCACAAGGGACTCGGGCAGTCACAACTTAGCAAAACTGATACGGGCACCCTCGAACGAAACGGCCCGACCCGAACGCGTCCGGTTGGGTGACCTCACACGGTGCGACAGTACAGTGCTCCCGAAGGAACGATGCCACAAGGGAGAAAATGGAAAACGAGCCACCCAAATGTGCACAAGGCACCCGGGCAGTCACAACTTAGCAAAACTGATATGGGCGCCCTCGAACGAAATGGCCTAACCTGAACGCGCCCGGTCGGGTGACCTCACATTGCGTGACACAACGCACCCGACAGTGGTTGGGGGCACACATTAAAAGTGAACCAAGGAGTGAGCCCATCACATCTTTAATATTTTATGAAACTCCTTAGAAGTCCCATCATAACCACCTTGCATCTGCATCACAATGTGATATGTCAACTAAAGATATCTTATTATGTTGCTCTAACCATTCAAAAATGGGACCCAAGTTAGATTATTTTTTATTAAAGGAGAGGCCAAAGAAAGTAATTTACAAACTGTCGCAATAGCGATACTTAGCCCAAACTGTTGCAAGAGCGACACTTAGCCCAAACCGTCGCAAGAGCGACAATTAGCCCAAACTGTCGCAATAGCGACGATTGTTCCCAAATTGTCGCAATAGCGACACTTTTGCCCAAACTGTCACAATAGCGACGTTTTCCTCCAAACTTCGCAATAGCAACACATAGCTCTAATCCATCGCAATTCTGACGCGTTTTCCCAAACTGTCGCTATTCCGACGTTTTGATACAAACGTCACAAGACCGACACTAACTTCTATGTGTTGTAGTACTGACACTTGTCTCCAAACGTTGGTATAGCGACAATTGTGGGTGGGATTTGAAAAATTGATAAATTTTGGGGAAATTTCTGACATTTGGTCAAAAGTGTCGGAATTTCCGCCAAATGTACTAGTGATAGTCAACAGTGCAATCGGTTAAACGACCGCATCGTTGACTATTAACTAATGTTTGGCGGTCCATTGATGTAATTATCCTCCCCGGGATGGATAGTTTTTTCAACGCAGCACAAGAGAAAGTATATTTCATGGTGTGCGGTGTACTGCCAATTTCCAAGCGCACTGCGGATGGTGCACGATAAAAACATACGTATTGATATCGGTGCATGATTGTTTTTTTTGGTGCATCGAATATATATATATATACATAGTCCATGTTTTTTATGTTCATGTTGTAGTTGTACTTAATTTACATGTTGGTGATAATCACGATGTGTATATTGTTAGGTCATGTTAGATATGTTCATTTAATGTGCAGCTTGCAGATAAATGTGTATGTGATAGTAGTTATTTGACATGAGATGTATATTTGATGTTTGTGTTGTGATGATGTTATAAAATGCTTGTGTCTTGTTAGATGATCATGATCATGATGATTAGATGATGTTAGCGAATTTGAATGTGTTTTTAGTCGAATATGATGTTTGTATGATGGTTATCATGATCGTGATGTTTATTTTTAATATTAAATCATGATATTTATTAAATATTATATCGTGATTGTAATTGAAATTTTAATTTTAATTGTATATAAAATTGTAAAATTGTAATTGTATGTAAAATATTTGTAAAATTTTAACTGTAATTGTAATATTTAATTTATTGTAAAATAATTGTAATTGTAATTGTATGTGAAATTGTAAAATTATAATTGTAATTGTAATTGTAATTGTATGTAAAATATTTGTAAAATTTTAATAGTATTAATGTGAAATGATTGTAATTGTAAAATTGTAATTGTAATTGTATGTAAAATTCTAAAATTGTAATTGTAAATGTTATAATTTTAATTTTAATTGTAATTGTAATTATAATTATAATTTTAATTTTAATTGTAATTGTATGTAAAATATTTGTAAAATTTTAATTGTATTAATGTGAAATGGTTGTAATTGTAATTGTATATATGTAAAATTGTAAAATTGTAATTGTAATTGTAATTTTAGAATTTGAAATTCTAAAATTGTAATTGTAATTGTATGTGAAATTGATAAATTGTAATTCTAATTATAATTGTATGTAAAACACTTGTAAAATTTTAATTGTATTAATGTGAAATGATTGTAATTGTATGTAAAATTCTAAAATTGTAATTGTAAATATTGTAGTTGTAATTGTATGTGAAATTGTAAAATTGTAATTGTAATTGTAACTCTAATTCTAATTGTAATTATATGTAAAATATTTGTAAAATTTTAGTTGCATTAATGTGAAATGATTGTAATTTTAATTGTATATATGCAAAATTGTAAAGTTGTAATTGTTTGTGATTGTAAAATTGTAATTGTAATTGTATGTAAAATATTTGTAAAATTTTAATTGTATTAATGTGAAATGCTTGTAATTGTATGTAAAATTCTAAAATTGTAATTGTATTGTGAAATTGTAAAATCGTAATTGTAATTGTATGTTTGTCATCATTCAATTTTATTAAAAATTTTAAATTTGTAAATTTGTAAAATTGTAAATTATTCGTCAATTTTGAGCCATAACTATAGTAAGTAAAATGTATACAGTAAATATTGTTATATTACCATAATTGTCAATTTGTATGAATATAAATAATTGTAAAATAATAAAACTAGAATAATATGGATTTTTGTAACATAATAAAGTTTAGAAAATAATGCAAATAAATTCATGTACTCTAGAATTATCATTATTTTATTATGATCTTACATTCCAAAAACAGAACTTTATACAATACGCCATTGTTTTCTAGATCAACATAATTGCAAATTATCAAGTGAATTTATTTTAACATTAACACAATGCAAATTATCAAATGACATTATTTTAACATTAACACAATGCAAATTACCAATTAATTCAAAATACATATTATAATGTTTCGAAAAAAAAAGTCTTAGTTTTAAGGTAATTAAGTCCTCTTCCTTATAAAAACTAATCTTAAAAAATATAAATGATGAAATAACAGATGTATCATATCACTCCTGGTTCTCATGATCACCCCCATTATCTTCCAGCTCGCTTGGCACGATAACACTATTGTTCTCAAAAATATGTTTTGATCTAGGGTCATGTTTCAATACGAACTACCAATCCCTATCCAACACATCTGGGTAAAAAAAAAACTAGTTGCAATGTTTGGGGAAAACATAGGGCTCCTTAGCTTCATCGCACATCTTTCTAGAGTTGATACATATCAACATACTATCGCGATCTTCCTTTACATTATTTTGATCCAAGGTGTCGCACCACTTGCACCTAAAAATAACACATTGGAAAGAAGAGAAATCCACTTCAATGATCTCTTGTATCTTTCTGACGTAACCTAACGCCCCTTGTACTAGGTTTTGATCACGATGGCTAGATCGACTAGATTAATCGAACTCGACTTCCACTCCACAGCCTTGTGTCATGTGTCTATCATCTGTATTTTCTGTGCGAAAATGTTGTGCATATGCCCACATAGATGGGAACAAATGCACCTATAAAAAAGTTAAAAAATCATAGTGTCATGTGTATTATAATAACCTAACAGTTAAAATATGAAATATACATGTAATTACACTTCAAAGGTGCATTATTAAGTTTAAAATGTACACAAATAGATTATTACCGAGTGGGTGCACCCAATTCCTACTTCTAGCGCATTCTCTTCAGCACGCGGGTAATGACTGGTTGCACTGTATTTCTCTCTAACTTGGTCAACAACCCAACTATTGGGGCATTATTTTTGGCATATTTTCTTTTAAATGATCAGGATAAGGCACACTTCTACCATTCAACCGTCTAAATTATTTCCTATCACTATCCCATTTCATCCCCTTTTGTTCAAACAATGCGACCCACGGTTGTGTCACTTCGAAATTGTAAAGAACAAATTTATTGATTGCTTCAATTTCTACATTCGCTGATGAAATCAAACTGAGATATAATATATATGAGATCAAAATATGCATTATATTGAAGTTCAACATGAATATTTACTTCGTGTAAATTTGAAAAATTATAAGTTGCTTACTCTTTATCAAGTTCCTTTTTCCATTCGTTTGGAGCAACTCCCCTTCTCTTTTGTTTTCATCCCTTTCATCGTCCCAAATAACTGCACCTGGTCAGTTTTCGGTATGCTTGATGTACTCACTGGCATAATAGAAAGACTTATACGATATTTACCCCTTTGCCATAGACCCCTCGGGTTTTTCCCTTTGTCGAACAAAACCTTTCCATTTCTTCATTTACCTCTCTAAGAAGAACATCCAATGACAAGAAACCACCCCAACTAATTCAACCTCATTTACTAGGTGGATTAGAAGATGAACCTGCAAGTCCATGAAACTCATTGGCAGTTCCTTCTCACACATACAAACAATCTCAACTATCTCTTGACTCCATCGTGGAATGCTAGCCACATGAATCTCCTTTGACATGATCCAACGTACAAATGAATATAATTTAGATATGGCACATCCTAGGTCTTGGGGGAATTCATGTTTCACACAACCATGAATGAACAAAGGATAATGACACTGCAAAGTTATAAACACGTGCAATAATATACAAAATTAGTTATGTTTTATGATCGCTGCATGGGATAAAATTTATTAATATAACAAATAATAAAATCATGCTTTTGAAATTATACATACTCTTAGAAGATTCAAATGGTCATGCGATTTTAACCCTGAAAAATGGTCATCCATTGTGAAGCAGCGCCATAGTGAAGACCCGTATGAAGATGGCACCCTCGCACCCATTATAACTTCCTTTGCCAAAGAAGTATCATCTTTTTTAAAAATCCATGGGACATCACATTCTTTGAAATACCATGAATTAGAGGGACCAGCGCCTACCTCCAATCCTGTACTTTCTAATCGTCTTGGCCAATGTTTATCTTTAGTTTTTGAAGTAATAAGATCTTTCCTAACAACCAATGTGTCACTTTGTTTCGATGATATGTGCCTCCATAAAGAAGATGAAACATTTTTAAATATATGCATGGGATATAATAAGTGGGTAATATTAATATGCTCCCAATATGGGAGGTTATAAAAGATAGATTTCCTTTTCATCCCAATGGGAAATTTATCTACATAGGTGTCAAAAAATTTTGGATCATTGAACATAGGCTCCCCATTTCAATCGACCATTTCTAAGAACTCGTTCTCCTTCTCTCTCACATATGGTCTAAGCCATTCAACTTGTGTCGTTATTGGAGGCCTTTGGGTTCTCTCTCATTTACCAATGAAAGCAGATGCCGCTCTTTTGTAAGGTTGTTCTTTTGGGAGGAATACCATGGAGCAGTCATACACTGGATTTTGTAGGTCGTTGGACCATCTAGCTTTCAAAGAAGGTCCACAAAAATTACATCAAAAATACCCTTTTGTTACAAGACCTGCGAGATTATTGTATACAATATATATGCATGGAACGTTAAAGAATATCATGAAGATCAAAACAATTACAACAAATTAAATAACTAATATTATGTGAAAGAATATTGTTACGTATATAAAAAAATCAATAAACATGTAATTTACCAGAGAAAACTCCTAAGCTTGGATAATCATGTGTCGTGTAAGCACATATGCCATACAACGTAAAATTCCTCTCTGTTGTGATGGGTCTTGATACATTGTATACATTTATCCCATCTCATAATTCCTTCCATTCATCTACCAGTGGTCATGGAAAATTTTAGGGGCTAATATTCGCAGGTGGGCTAATTTTCCATGGTTTTTCTAAAAAAAATATTCGCCAATTTCCATTTTTTTATAAAAATGATTCGCCCAAATTTTACAATATAAAATTATTTTACATTAAAAATCGCCAACATTATATAGAAAATATATATAATATTATTATAAATTTGAATAATTTTACAAAAAGATCAATAAACATTTTATAGTTTTCATATTAGGGACTAGTGAGATTCTCCAAATTTTTAAACTTCAAGATAATTTTCCATCCTTAAAATTATCCCTGCCAGTGGTTGTAAGTAGACATCCATATTCTTCACTTGTCTTCTACCAGGGAATATGAGAGCCAACATAAGATGTTCATTCTTCACGGACAACCATGGGGGATATTGTTATTGATCACTACTATAGGCCAAATAGAATAGTTGGTGTTCTGGAGGGAATATGGGTTGATGCCATCAATGGCTATGTTAAGTCGTAGACTTCGTACTTCGTCCTTGAATTTGTCGGGCAATGTATCCTCTATATGTTTCATGGCTATTGAATCTATTGGGATTCACATAACTCCCAAATCGCTTCTGTGCAAGGCATGCCATCCCTGCAATATAGCTAATTCTTTACAACGAACGAGCCGTTGAATCATTGGGATTATAGGCATGTGCCTCAATATCTTAAAAGGAGGACCACATGATTTACCCTTATTTTTTGGTTTATCATACATTTCATGCCCACATTTTGGACATATCTCTTTATCTGCATATTCTCTTCTATATAGAATACAATCACTTGGATATGCATGATATGATATGTACTCAACACCCAACATTTTCAACTATTTCTTTGCCTCTTCGCAGCTACCGGGCAAGAAATTATCACTCGGAAGAACCTTATCTTAGAATAACCTATAGTTGGTGATCATGGAAAATATTAAATGTACATTAATGCCGATATAATTATTAACATTCATAAAATTGACCATTTATAATGTTCATTTTGTGATTATATTTCTCAAAATATAAGGGAGGACTTTATGGTAACTTACCTCAAAATTTCCGAGAAACATGCATTCGACAAGCCAAACTTTGCTTTCAAGTTTTATAGTAACATCGTTGTCCCCAACTAGGTAGACTTTAACTGACCGTTAGGTCCAAAGAGAGGTGTGGTGGAAGAAAATTTATGGCTTTCGAAAAAGGTGTGAGCGATATGAGCATCATCCCTTAGTTGATCATCGTTCTGGAATGCATCTAACAACATTGTCTCCATGATAGTCGAATCCCTTAAGTAATCATCCATACCAACTTATATTTGATTTCCTCCATTGCCAGCTTGTGAAGAACTACTATTGCTATAGTCATTCCTAATTGGTGAATCTAGACGTAGTGGGAATTGAATAGGTGGTTGATTCAACCATTCTTGGTATCATTCCTCTCTGATTTTTTCTCTTAAATCAACCTTCTCTCGATTTTAGATTGTCGTGGGGTGCAACAAAAAATGGTAGGTAGGTCGTTCATCATCACTAGAATCATAATAATTTTAAAAAATATATTTGAACATGATTAGTACAAAATCTATGATATCAATTAGTAAGCACGTCGAAAATGCATGATTAATTGGTTTGACATTGAAATAATTACATTAATATACCAAACAATTATTATTACCATCATTGTCCCACGATTGTGGCTAGAAGATATAATATTGTTACAATTGGCAGGGTGAAGCGACTGTCCATTTTCATTTACCAAATGCGCCTTGCGGTATGTTGCTTGTGATAAGAGCTTCTGACATTTTGGAGCTGATTGAATATTTTGTGCATCTGAACGCGATTTTGAATCTACATGAACCTACAAATTTGTATACATTATAAATTTTATTAAGCTGATTGACATGGATAAAAAACATAAATTGAATTAGATAAGGAAAATATAAATAAAATATGAAGTAAATATTACATCTCGAGATGGATAGGGATAACTCCGCGATGGACTTTGAGAAATATTATGGAACGAGCGGGATTTTGAAGAATTGTACATTCAATATAATTATGATATTTTCTCCCTTCATTTGAGCAAAATCAACAATAAATTTTGGTGTACAAACGTAAAAGTAATTTCAGTGCCTTAAAAATGGACTTGTTGTTATCGGTGCTAATGTAAATATAACTGCACTGGTGTGGTGTTATTAATGGACGCATCAGTGTCGAATAGACTCAAATAAAAAAAACACGATTTTATTTTTAAAGTGAAAAAAAAGTGTTAATTGAAATTTGGGCAGAAAAATATTTTCGAAAATCTAATTTCATAAAACAATTCTTTAAATAGTAAACACATTTTCAGTATTTCATTATTTTTGAAAAAAATTCAGGGAGAGATTTGCACGAGACATACTTGGAGCAAGAGAGCACGAGAGCACATGGAGTAGTGAAATAATTTTTAACAGAACTATTTATACAATCATAATTCCAAACCTATGGTGATTCAAACCCTGTAGCAGAGAATTTAATATCCTCCGGTGATTAAATTTTATTGTTTTTTTTACATTTTCTGTAGTATTTTTTACGAAGTACGTAAGAAATTTAAATTTTCTGTTCATTTTCAGAAAAAAAAAAACAAAAAAATCCATTCTTACACTAAACCCTTGATTCTTTTTGTTTCTACCCTTGCTTCTTCCTGTTTCTGTGATTTCAGAATTAGGGCTTTTCATTTTTAGTTTTATAGGGTTTGTATTTATATATATATAGGCCTATGACATCTAACCCATGGGAAAACTTGCATAGTCAGATCCCAATCCATGTCGGCCCTTGTGTGAATTAAAAAAAACAGAATTTTTTTAATCGGTGTGCCCTGTGTAAACTAGCACATAGGCGCACTATTTTATCACAGCACACCGCACACGTACTGTATGATAAAAAAATTTCAAAAAAATTTCTTTTTAAATCCGTGCACCATATGTGTCAGGTCCTTGTAATTTTTCAGATTGGAAAGACCAAATGTACAAGGGTAATATCAAATCAATCTTTGGAGTCCTAGGACCTAGCCTTCTTGGACTCAGAGAGGGCTCTCTCTATATTTGTGTAAAAATATGTAACTTGATTGATTTTAGGGTTTTGATTTTAGGCTAGTTATAATGATAGGGTTTGTTTGTTTGTTTTTTTTGGTTGGGTAGGTTGTCAAGAAGAATGAATAGAGTAAGAGAAACTCAATCCATTGGGCTATGGAGTCTGCAAAAGGTCTTGGAAAGTACAACAATAGGTCAAGGGTGTTTTAGAGGGCAAGTTAACAAAGCCAAATGGATCTAAATAGGTTTAGTGAGTGTGAAATGAACATGAAGTTGTGAATGCAGTAGGTTTAAAGGGCAGTTAAGGATCCTTCAACATGATAGAACAAGAAAAGCTTTCAGGATGATAGCATAGTAAAACTGAAGAGCAGTTAAGAATTCTTTAACTAGACTTCACTAGACAAACCTCAAAACAATGATTAAGTAATCCTAGAGAGCAGTTAAGAATTATCTAAATATTAAATTCAGAAAAAGAGAACTTTTAGAAAAACATTTCAGTGAAACTAAAGAGCATTTAAGGATTCTTTAATTAAACTTCATAGAAGAAAACATAGAGATAAAAGGATGCAGACAAAAATAGGTTACCAAGATAACATATCCAACTCTAAAATTTCTGTCCTATTATCAAAGAAACCATGAACATAATGTAAAAAAAGGAAAACATTGAAAAGAGTGGAATAACATCACCATATAACAAAGAAAATAAATTGTAGGAATGTGCTGGTTCCATTGATATTCAGTCCAAGAGATTTACAAGGCTCCAAAGCCAAACTTCATTAAAACTCAGAGTCTATGCTTAGCTCAATAATCAACCAACATGAATAATGAGGCCTCCATGCAGTATTTAACTTGAAAAGGAGGGTCAAAACCATAGCTAGGGTTCCAAAATGTCATTAACTACATCATAATTGCATTTGACCATTGTGACCATGCAAGGCCCAAGGAACAAATATCCCAATTGCAAAAATAACTTCTATCATAAATCCTAAGCTAACTCTAGAGATATTTGTCTATTAAGCCATAAAAATATATTTTTCATTAAATCCTTGTGTGTTTTGTTGAATTTTAGGCAAGGGCACAAAGCCAATGTTCAAGGGCATAGCGCTAGGCCAAGGGCGCAGCGCCAAATCTGGAAAATTTGCCTCTTTTGCAACTGAGATTTGGAGGCCTTCCCGGTGTCCAAATGAGCTCCATGATAGCTCATTGGAAAGCCTGTCCTATCAGAATGGAGTCCATTTATCTACTCAATAATCCATTATCCCAATACTAATAAGGGCGCAGTGCCAATGCTGAAAAGAGGGTAGAAAGGTGATTGTTTTCTTGTTTTTGGCACTTTTCGAGGACCAGTTTTGATCCAAATGACTTGAAACTTTGTGTGGATGATTTCATTGGCTTGATTAACAAAAAAATGAAAAGTTTTCCTCCATTATGTTCCCCAAAAATGAGCACAGTACCAATGGCATTGTGCGCTTGGCCCTTCAAAACAGTCAAAAACTCAAAATCTTCAAAAATGTGCCAAAATTTGCATTTGTCTTGTTGATCATGTTTGGGATGCTTGTAAGGATCCATCAACAAGAATGTAAAGTTTTTCTTTGTCTTTTCCTCTTTTAGGGATTGAATCTTTGCAAGAGCTCTTTTGAGCTTGACCCTTGCAATCTTGTTTCTTAAGGCATAATGCCTTGCCATCTTCTTTTCCATGTCTAGGTCTCTCTTGGTATTCTCCAGTTGATCTTTTAGGTCCACATTTTCCCTCTATAGCCAAGATTCCCTATCATAGTCTATTTCCATGGCAAGCAACTCACTTGGAGTGAGCTGCTCTTCCAATGCTGTATCTTGCTCTCTTTCCTTGGCTAGAGCCTTCTTCAAGCCAATTGTCCTTGGCCTCCTCCTAGGAAGTTGTTCTTCCTCTTCTTCAGTGTCATCATGAGTGCCCAAGAACTCATATAGCTTTTCCTTGGCTTTTCTAGCCTCTTTCTAAGCTCTGATAGCTCTGATCTCATAGATAGCCTTCTCTGCCTCCAACTGCTTGTTTTCAACCTCAAAAAAGTGGATCACATTCTTAGCCCTACCTAGATTGGTTTGCAGATATTTAATCTAAGCATATTTTATTTTAAGCAACATGTTAGTGATCCTCTGTTCAGTTTCATCATCACTGTCAAGGTGAATAAGTTGAAACTCTTGTTCAGTTTCATGATTTTCTTCTTCTTCTTCATCAATGACCTTTTCCTTACCTTTGTCAAGCTTCTTGGTTGATGTAGAAGGCATGGCCCCTTGCCTCTTAAGGGCAACAAACACATGCCTATTTCTCCTCTGGTAGGTAAAAGGAAAAGGCTCAATGTTACTCATCTCAGTGCCATCTGTCTCACTACCATCATTACTGCCATCATCACTGCTCTCATGGTTCTTTGAGCTACTTCCATCATCCTCACTACTCTCTGCTTTATTTCCATCTGCTTCACTGATATGTGCCTCACTGCCCTCACTAATATTTTCTTCACTAATTTATTTCTCATTGTTTGATTCCTCATTTCCATCTCCCTTACTGCTTTCTTCCTCATTGGCATCTGTCTCACTGACATTTGCCTCATTTTTTTCTTCCTCATTTCCATCTCCCTTGTTGTTTGATGCACTAGTACCATGAGATGATGGTGAGGGATTGTGAAAAGGAGATGAAGGAGGATTATCCCGAGGTGAAGGAATGTGAGTGGATGGTGAGGTGGAAGAGTCATCATGAGGTGAGGGAATGTGAGTAGATGGTGATGCATGTGTATTGGGGTGTGATGGTGAAGGAGGAATGGGGGGATGAGAAGATGAAGGTATATATTGCTGAGGATGGGCTGGTGTAGTAGTAAACACTTCATTGGTAATGAAGGTCTCCCATGGAATACATTTCTGCTATAGTTGGTGCATAACAACCATCTTGATCAAAGAATGATGAAAAAGGCTTTGCATCTGCTGAGGATAGTCTCTCTTTTGTACAATATATGACATTTTATCAATGCTTCTGTAGAGGTAATAGGGTATGTGCAACATCCTCACTCTAGTAAGTTGCATAAGTAGCTTGATGTGTTAGGAGTAAAGAAGAGAGAACCTTCCCTCACATGTAAAATACTTCATGATAATTCTCATCATAGGTGCATATCTATTTAGAAAATGTGAGAAAGGAAAGATGGATTTACTGTGGTCTTTGTACCTAGGCTTTAGGTAGGGTTCAAAGTAGCTCATGTCTAGGTTAGCTTGCTTGAACCATTTCTCCCCTACACTAGGTATGCCTGTGGCATTGGAAATAACATCTGTAGATAGCTCAAAGTGACCCCTGTAAGGTTAACTTGTTTGTCATGCAAGTTAATGATAGTTAGCCTAGGGTGGTTTTGCACTTGCTGCACCTTTTCAAAAAAACCAAAGCATCCTACATGCTTGAAACAGGAAATAGTAAGGGGAGATGCCCTTAGCTCCCTTGTGTTGAGGGGTTCAACTCTGTTGATATTTCCACCTTTGTGCTCATGCCTCCTTGGAATTTGAGCCTCTCCTACACTACCACTATATTCTGACATTGTAAACCCTGCCTTGAGAAATACTAGGACTATAAATGGAAATGAGATGAAGGGATGGTGATGAAAAAGGTAGCTTTGCAAGTGAGTGAGATGAGTGAGTGAGGGTATAGGTATATCAGGCTAAGGGAGAGGCTAAAAACTTAATGACAACCCCAAACTATGCAATTATCCTTTTTTCTTACCGATAATCTTCAAATGCACATGGAATTATATTCAAACAGTACTTTTAAGCATGAAATTCAGGGCTTCTCCTAGGGTTTCACTACCATTTAATCAAGAATCATCAAAATTGCTTGAAGATGGGGTTAGTGCATCCACTTGCCATTTATTATTTCCTTGAGGAAGCTTGAAAGCAGTTTGAGTTGATTTGGGTGGTTGTAGTGCTTAGAAAGCCCTCCTAGTCAAGCGCGTAGTGCCAAAGCGAAGGGCACAACACTGAGGCTAAGCACGCAGCGCTAATGCTGAGGGTGCAACGCCTTGAAAATGAGCAGAGGATGTGTTCTGGGTAAGGGTGCAATGCCTTCCCCAGCGCGCAACACTCACTCTCAGGTGCACAACGCTAGTGTAATTTATATGGGGGAGAATTGTCAAGGGCGCAACACCCGATTCCGGGTGCGCAGCGCCAAGCTGAGCGCACAACGCTAGGAAAAAACGTCTAACTCTTTGCAAGTGAAAAATGACTCATATGAAGTGTAATATGTGCTTTATAGGCTCATGGATTTGATTTCAACTTTGCAAACCACTTTCTAATGTCTAAAACCCTTTTTCTATCTTTCACTGATACTCCTTTATGCATTTTTTCTTGTAGGTTGCTGGAGTTATGAAACTTGCTTTTATTTTGATCCTGGAGCCTTGAAATGTTTATTTTGATAATTTTGTGATGATTATACATACCAACATCCTCAAACCTTCTATGGTTTCCATCATGAAGTTCAACTCAACTCTTCACCTTTTCTCACTAAACTTTTACACTGTTTGCATGCAGGTGACTGAAATGATGAATTTGACCTTTGTTTTGCTCCTTGAGGCATGAAAAGTTCATTTTGACACCTTTGTGATTTATCCATATAGAAAATTCTTCAAATTTTTGTGTAATTTCCACCATGAAACTCAACTTAACCTTTTCACCTTTTTTCTTGTAGTTTGCGGGGGTTATGAAATTTGGTTTTTCTTCTGATCCTTGAGGCATGACATGCTCATTTGACACATTTGGGAGGATTTCTCATAGCAACACTTTCAAAACCCTATTTTTCTTGCACCATGGAGTTCAATTCATCATTTCACCTTCTATGGCCATTTTCCCAGAAGCCTAGATGTTTGGAGTGATTTTTACAGCAATCATTAGTGTTGTCTTCTAAGTTCTTTATAGCCCTTTCAAGTTCGTTCATTTCTGTCCAGTTCACCTCACCTTTTTCTCTATCTCATCAATAGTCTCTGATATAATTTTTTTATGTTTGGTTTTGTGTACCTTCTCCATGCCATTTATGCAATTTATCACTGTTTGGAACTCTACTGGACCATTAAGCTCAAAAACCCTAATCACCTATAAGAACCACTGTTTTCCTCTTCTCCTTACTGCAAGTTGTCTTCATTCAGGAGTAGACCACCTACCTTATCAGTACTTTCCGCTGATAGACCTTTCAACACTCCTGCAGAAGTGTCAAAATTTGTCCATTTTCCTCATGTGCAGACTCTGAACTGGAGGGATAGTATTCTTTGGAAATCTTTTAGGTCTTCCTTGAATAACCATGTCTTGACATTCTATTACATCTAAGCCAATTTCTAGCAAAGGAAAATCAGTGTTTGAAATACCAATGATGACCTTAAAACATGTGAAACCCTAATTGACCTAGTGGGAGGGTTCTTTGACCTGATCTTGACTAAAAATTGGCTTTGAGGCTTCAAGTAAAAAATAGAGTATTTGTCAAAGTGTTGTATTGAAGATACAAAATCCAATGTACTTGATTTATCTAAAGAGCCTATAGAGATAGTTTTGAGACCATCAATGCTTGAGGAACCTGGAGAACATGGTAATGAGTAGGCTATAGGAAACCCTAGAGGGAAAGTGGAGTTTATGGTTAGGGAAAAAATGGGCCAATGAGATTATAGGGAGAGAAGGAGGCTGAAAATGAGAGGTATCAGACCATAAGGAGTTTTTAGGAGTGACAGGGTGACTATGAAATGGAAAACTGATAGAATAGTGAAAAAATTTCTATAATGATAATTAAGGCAGTGAGATTTCTGAAACTCACAATATTCTAGGAAGGTTGTTTTCAAAAATAGAGAACCAATCTATAGTCACCTACGAATAGTGAAAAATAATGATGACTAACAGTGGCTCCAGTTTGGGGGGGGCAGCTCCTTTTCAGAAGGTGTCCAGAACCTCAAAGTTAAGATCTCTGAGTTTTGAAGGTCAGTACCTTACTTGTACTTGGAAGATTCCTCTTCCTTCATTTTCTGATGTTCTTTGAAGCTGTGATCTTAAATCTGAAAAAAAAAAACATGAATGCTTCAACATCAATTCTACCTACCCATCATAATTTTCCTAACATTTTTCTTCACTTGGGTGAATTTGGATTGGCAAACCCTTGACATCAATTTTTTCTTTTGGAAGCATAAAAACTATCTACTTCTACCCTTATTACTTCCAAGAGCTTAGATTAGGCTGATGAACTCTTTATTCTCTACCTACTCTACTTATCTATCAAGGTTAAGAAGTTTGACAAATATTCATTCTCTAATCTACTAACATGGAATTAAAAACATGACCAAACCAAGGTCAAGAAATCTGATTTGTCATGGGCTGTGGCATTTTGGACAAGCTTCACATAGACTTTATTTTTATACAAGTGAAACTAGAAACTTGAGTGCTAATAATTTGGAATTTGTTACTCATCCCTCTATTTCTCTTCTGTTTCATATTTGAGCATTGAAACCAAATATATTTTCCTAATCTAATCTACTGACAAGCCATGTTTACATGGTTTGGAAAATCCTCTTTCACTAACCTATCAGCAGAAATTTAAAACATGTTCAATCATGATTAGGCTAATTGATTGAACAAGTCTTTATTTTCTTCAAAAGCAGTGGCATTTAGGCTTGCAGAATTTCAACAATACTCTTTTTTGGTATGGGGTTGTACCTCTTCTTTTTTCCTGCCCTCTTTTTCTTCTTGTCTTTGTTTTTGTTTTTCATTTTTTTTTTGATATTTCATCAAGCAATGTTATGTACAATGAATGAAGCTTCAAACTAGGAAGCTCAACAAAAGTAATGCTTGAGCATCCTGCCATTGACAGGACCTCCAAATAACTCTGTTCCGTCTAGTTCTTGTAGGAAGAAGTCATTGTTACCTCTAACTAAATGGATGATGTATGGACCCTTCCATAGATTTTCAAATTTTACATGCTTGCCTTTGTCCTCTCTTCTTTAATCCCACTTCAGCACTTTGTCTCCAATCTGGAAATCATTTGCCTTGGTCCTTCTATCAAAGATCTTCTTAATGTTCTGTTGCACTGCTTGTGTTCTGTTGTGAACTTCTTCCCTTGATTACTGCAAATGAATGGTATGGTTCAGCCTCCTTTGTATGTAATTATCCTCTGATTGTACCTCTTGGAGGAGCTTCATCACTAGAACTCCCAAGGATTTTGGAAAAAATGCATCCATGCTGTTGAGTCTCAAATCTGCATCTTTCTTATACATCTTCCTAGACCTTTTTCATTCACCTGAACCTTCCAAGTTGTCAATATCATTGTATATTAATTGCAAAAGAGCATCTAAAATGGTTTTTAACTATATTTTTGTGTCTGCTGTTTGATTTATATTTTTGCTCATTTATCTGCGGAATCTTGCCACTTTCCACAACTGCTCCAACTTTCTGCAGCCATTTTGTGAAATTCTATGTTGCAGGTGTCTTCAGGTAAAACGAGCCACATGGGCAAGTCAGAAATGATGTGGACATGGATCGTGTCCTATTGGCTCGAGCAAATTCACTTAAGGAGGCTGTGGTCAAAGGTGGCCAAGTGGAAGTCAACTGTAGAGTCCCACGGTGACGGGGACTGTTTCTCGGCCACGTGAAGATTTGTATGACCGTTTAGAATTTTGGAGACACGTAACACAGCCTACAGCTCCATAAGCCGAAACCAACATCCACTCTTCATAGATTTACTCCTCAATGCGGCCATGATTCTAGATCTCTGGAAGTAATGGTTTACGTGTTTTCTATCAGCATAAACTTTAGGGAATTAGTTATATCACCTTCAGTTATAAATAACGCGTTTGCATACGCATAAGAGTTAGTTTTTTATTAGTCTCCATTAGCCTCCAAATAGCTCTGTAATGTAATTACGTTGCCACTGTGCCGTAATATCACCTCTCTGTTATGACTGCATTTTAATATATAATAAGACTCTGTTTCCAAGCGTAATTCGTACTTGAAGAATTTGTTGCCAGAAATTTGGTCTGAGAGGGCCCACCTTGCCTATGACGAGGTTTTGTGCATTATTGTATAGTACTTGTTTTATTTCTTTTAGCTCATTGTCCCATAAGTCATTCATGTGTTTATACATTGCATCTTTCATGGTATTTATGCTTCATCTCTGTTTATAATCTTTCATGCTTTACACTTTACTTAAATCATAATCTTTCATGTTTTATGTTAGCTTGATCAATGTTCTTGTTCGGATTACAAATAGGAGGCTTAGGGGCATTTTCATATCTTTTGACTAATGACATGGAATCAATATTGTTAACTGCTAATTTACTTTTCTTAGTTTGTGTTTTAATTTCGATCTTACTTTGTTTATTTCGGTCTTGCACATTTGCTTTAGTAGTTAGATTAGATATTAAATTGCTCATGTCATTTTCAGTTACCTCCGAAAGCCATAGCGAGACTAATGGTGAGGGATTGAAGTATGAGTGTGTAGTTTGATATTAGTTTACTTTTCTGCAAGTTAGATATTAAATTGCTCATGTCATTATCAGTTACCTCCGAAAGCCATAGCGAGACTAATGGTGGGGGATTGAAGTATGAGTGTGTAATTTGATATTAGTTTATTTTTCTGCAAATTAGCTATATTAAATTGCTCATGTCATTTTCGATTACTTCGATTTATAAAGCCACGAGTGTCTCAAAATCATAGTTGAAGTATGAGTGTGTAATTTGATATTAGTTTCTTTTACTATGCAAATTAGATATCAGATTGCTCAAGTTGTTTATGGTTACCTCCGAAAGCCATAGCTGGACTAATGGCGAGGGATCAGAATATAAATTGATGTAATTTGATTTAGATTTACTTTGTTGCAATTCTTGGATTTCTTTAAGCATAGTTTATTTTGTGTTTAGATAGCAGCAAGGATAGTTTGGTTTTCATGCTCAATAGTTCACTGTTTTGATTTACTAGGTTAGCAGCACATTTTCATTTTCTTTCAAGTTTTGTCATTGTATGTTTCAAATTCCTTTTGAAGTTTCAAGTTGGTAAATAATTATAAAGGATATCATTACCTTGAACAATCATAACCATACTTGTTTTTATTTTAGAATTTCCATCTCACATTAGAAAACTAAAAACGACAAAAAGATAAGAAATAGGTTGTCTTGCACATATAGTGCGCCACACTTCATCAGCTTACGAATCCCGGATTGATAAATTAATGTAGCAATTTAGGACACACTAAATTGACCAAACTCATATGCTGCATACACTAGTTGATAGGGAGACATGTTGATAGATTTCTTGCTTGTTAATCTGCCAGCCCATAGTGCATGCACTAGTTTTCTATGCCATGACTTTTGTTCTCTTCCAACAACTTCTTGATGATGTTCACCAAAATTTTGTTAGAGGACTTAGCCATCCCATTACCGTGAGGGTAATAAGTTGTAGAATGCCCTAGTGTGATGTGATACTTGTAGCAAAAGTATACCATTCTCTTGGAATTAAATGCAGAAGCATTATCAGTGATGATCGTTTTAGGACAACCAAATCTAGACAACATGTTGGTTTCAAGGAATTTGATGATTACTAAGTCAATGGCATTCCTTGAAGAGATGGATTCTATCCATTTGGTGAAATAGTCAGTGGAAGTGAGGATCCACTTGTGTTGGGAAGATGAGACAGGGTGGATCTCGCCAATGAAATCTAAACCCCATTGTTGAAAAGGAGTTTCAACACTGATAGGATGCAAAGACAAAGGTAGTAGTTTTCTCTTTCCATCAAATATTTGGCATTTATGGCAAGTTAATCCTAGCTTGTGTATGTCAGGTAAAAGAGTGGGCCAATAAAAACCAACTCTAAGGATTTTGTTGGCAGTGGTTTTCCAATATAGATGACCTCCACACTCTCCTTCATGAAACTCATGCATAATTCTATCTGCATCATCTTCAAGTAAACATTTCAACAAGATACCAACAAAATTTTTCCAATACAAAGCTCTATCTAGAATGCAGAAATTTACAGCCTTTAGTTTCAAGAATATAGCTTTTGTTTTGGACAAAGCCAGAGGAGCATTTAGATTAAAAATCACATACAATCTATTAACATACCAGAGTGAGTTCAAAAATGCTTCTTCAATGGGTGGAGTCGTCAGTTCCTCTTGTTCATCCAAGGAATGTGTCATGTTTATGTCTAGTGCTTGAAAGTTTGCTTCAACCATGAGTTTGGCAAGTCCTTGCCCTTTGATCAGTTTAGTGGGTCTGATTTCTAGATCATATTCTAAGATGACATCAATCCACTTACCCCTTTTACCATCAGGATCTTGATTCAGTATGTCCTTGACAACTGTAAGTGGAACAAAAGCAATGACATGTGAATGCAAGATGTAAACTCTGAAATCTTTTAATACTTTGATTAAGGCAAAGGCTTGTTTCTCTATAATTTTATATTTCAGAGGGGCATCTCTTAGTGCCTTGTTGAAGAAAGCTATGGACTGTTCTTGTCCCATCATGTTCTTTTGTAGCAATACTACAACAATAGTGTGTTCTGATGCAAATGAGAAGATGAAGAAATCCTTGGTAAAGTCGGGGCTGATTAGAACTGGTGTTTGGGTAAGTGCTTGTTTTACTAGTTCAAAGGATTGTTTGGCTTCTATGGTCCACTTGACTCCTATTTCTCTTTTCAGCATGTTTGTAATGTTTCTTAGGAGTTCTGCAAGGTTTGGTATGAAACTTCTTAGGAAGTTAATCTTTCCAATGAAAAATTGCAGCTCTTTAATGTTTCTAGGGTGGCTGATCTGCAATATACCCTCAATCCTTTTTGGGTCTATGTTAATCCCTTCTTCATATATGATGTGGCCTAATAGTTTTCCTTCTTGTAGACCAAACATAGTTTTCTTAGGATTTAAAGATAGACCATACTTCCTACACTTTTCAAAGACCTTTCTTAAGTGAACTAGGTGCTCTTCATCAGTTTTAGAATAGAAAGTGATGTCATCAAGGTATATCACAATGAAGTAACCTATGTCTTCTGAAAAGAAAATATCCATGGCTCTTTAAAAAGGTCCCCCCACATTCATTAACTAAAAAGGCATTTTGACATACATGAAGGTGCCCCAAGGTGTAGTGAAAGCAGTTTTGTGCTGATCACTTGGAAGTACTAGCACTTGATCGTAACCTGAAAAGACATCAAACAATGATATTCTTTTATAGCCTACCACCCTTTGCAGTATATAATCCATCTTAGGTAAAGGGTAGTTGTCTTTTAGGGAGGTTTGTTTAAGTTTCTAAAGTCTATGCATAACCTAATCTCCCCTGTTTTATTTCTTACCTACACAAGGTTTGAAACCCATTCTGAGTACTTGAGTGGGACTATGATTCCAGCATCATAAATCTTCTTTATTTCCTTCTCAACTAGAGGCACTAGGACAGGGTTTATTCTTCTCAATTTTTTCTTGAATGGTTTCTGGTTTTCCTTAAGTGGAATCTTATGCTGAATAATGTTTGTGTCATAAGACTTCAAATCCTCATAACCCCATGCAAACACATCTTTAAATTCTTTGAGAAGCTCAATATATTTCTGTTTTATGTGAGGTGGTAGACTTTTAGAAATTTTTATCATTTTCGGTTCTTCTACACTGCCTATGTTGCACCCTTCTACATCAGTTTCAATGGATTCCATTTTTGGCTTCCTAGCAACATCTTTGAAATCAAACAGCTCTTCTAAGGGGGAAAGACCTCTTGGTAATAGAATATATTTTCATTGCAATACCTCAAGGTCCTTTTGATTCGGATCCCTACAAAATTCTTCCTCATGAATGTGTTCTAGCAGATTGATATCAGCATTAGGAAATGGCTCTATTTTGGGCGTTTGTTCTTCATTAGGGCAACCTTGTTCATGATCTGAGTCTAGTTTTGGCATTTTAATTCATTCTCGGATTGTAAGAAGTCCTCAATGTGTTTTTAACCTTCAAACACTTTCCAATAACCTATGTTGTCAGGTAATTTAGGTCTGCTTTTAAATTTTACCGTGTATTGTTCATTGGCATGAGGTAATTGGCAAGTGCTGGTAGCAAAGGCTAGTTCATTGGCAAGGCTGTCTTGAGCTCTTGGGATAGAGGTGAGTTTATATTTCTCAAATGTCTTCAGGAGGTATAAGGTAGCATTCCTATATTATCTTAGCCTAGTATTCTTGGAAAATAACTCTCCTTTTATTTTCCTAATGATTAGCTCAGAATCTCCTTGAACATATATCTTCTTAGCTCCTATGTTTTTTAGCAGGTGTAATCCTAGGAGAAGAGCCTCATACTCTGCAATATTATTTGTGCATTGAAAATATAGTTTGTAGGAGTGGCCTTCATTGGTGTTATTTATCCAAACACCTGCTCTTGAACCAAATTTTCCACAAGAGCCATCAAATCTCATGTTCCAAAGTGTTTCAAGTTCAGATTTGCCATTATGTTGTTGTTCATGGTTGCGAGAGTTTTGGCTGTCATGTTCTTCATTTTGTGTTTGGTTTGACTGTTCTGATAGGCCTAGATATTCCTCCTTTTCATTTACTTATTCATTAATGTCATATTCATTATACAAGATAAATGAGTCAAGGTATGAATGGATAGAATAGAGAGGGGTGTTGTTTGGCCTATCTTGGCTGCTTACCATGTATTTCATGTGAGATTTTCTATAAAGTCTTCTTGTTTGGTTAAATACTGGAATGGTAGTGTATGTCATGTCCATTTGGAGGTTTCCTTGGATTTTGGCTCCCCATGATCTAGATAAAAGCATGCCATACTTCGGGGGGATGTCAACCACTACAATTTCCATGACTAGGCTTTGAGCTGGGATTTGTGCCAGATTGACACAGAGATATTTGATTAAACCTAGAAACTTAACTCTACTTGAATCAAAAGAGTATAAGTATTTGTAAGGTTTGGTTATTTCGAGGCCTAATCTCTCCATCACTACCTTGGGCATGATATTGTGTGAAGCACCGGAGTCTAGCATAGCATTGTGTAAGATTTTGTCATGAATGTTCAAACTGACATAGAATGGGGGTACATATCCTTCTTGATATTTTTCCTCTACCTCAGGTCCAAACAACAACTCTGGCTTGTCATCAGTTAGATTCAGAGTGTTAGTGTCATTTCCTATGTTTAAAGCTTTCAAAACTTGAACTCTATATACATCTTGAATTACCAGTTTAGTGAGGGGTATGGATATTTTAATCTTGGAAAGTTCTCCCTAAAAAATGAATGGTATTGGTGTTTTTGGCATATTTACATTAGTTTTATCATACATGGTCTTTTCAACAACTTTATTTTGCTGAGTTTTATTTGGAAAGTCAGTTAAATCAGTTTTTTCAGGGCCACTAGTTGATGTACTAGGGTAGATTTGGTTACCATTTGGTTGGTTGGCTTTGTCTTTGCTTTGATTAGGAGTGTTAGCCATTATGTTGGTGTTTTATGCTGTCTTTTTTAGAATGTTTTTAGGGGTCTTCCTAATAGAAATCTTTGGTTTGTTTTCTTGGTGGCATCTTGGGTTTTATTACTTCTAAGGTCATACTGCCTATGAACCTCCATGATAGAATTTTCAAATCCTAGCTTGTATTATTTAGAATCCTTATATGTTCTATCAGTTTGTTTTGAGGAAAATAGACCTTGTTCCTCTTCTGTGAGGAAAACATCATCCTCATTATTGGAGTTTATCAGATTTACATGGTTTTCTTCTAGCTCTTTAGTCTCTCTTTCCTCTTCATCTACATAGTTTTCTTGGAAAGGAGGTCTAATTTGCTATTCATTGTCCCTTTGTCTGATTTGAGGAGGATATCTTCTGAAATTTTGGTTTTTTTTTTTTTTTTGAGGATTTTCTTGGTTTTCCCTAGGGGGTGCTCTTTCATTCAAATTTATTTTCTCCATCATCCTTTCCATTACCCTAACTAGATTTTCAATTTTAGCATCAGATGTGGAGCCTATGGTTTCCTCTTTATATGTAACCTTCTTCTCTGCCCTTAATCTAGCCCTTTTAGCATTTAGGTTGGCTTCTACACTTACTGCTCCTCTTTGCATGTCCTCTAAGGTAAGGCGATCTCTTTCTCTTAATTGATAAGACATGTCTGGATCAAACCCATCCAGAAATTTTAATAAGGCTAGGCCTTGTGGGGGTTTCATGTGGGGAGGGAGTGCATTTTATACACTATTGAACCTAGTGCAGTAGTCTTGGACACTTTCCCCAACATTTCTTTTAAGGTTTTCATATTCTGATAAGATCTGAAGAGGATTTTTCTTAGTCTCCCACTTGTTTATGAATGTTTGATAGAGGGAAGGGATGTCATGAATGCTGTTAGGAGTTAATTTTTTGAACCATTTCTTTGCTTCTCCTCCTAAGCCTTGGGAAAACATTCTCATTTTTATGGGCTCAACTTCTATTTCTTGGTAGTGAAATGCGTCATTCATCATATCGACATGTTGTTGGGAAGTGGTAGAGTCAGCTCCAGTAAAGTGAGGGATTTTAGATTGGTAGTCCTGTGGCATAGGCAGTAAAGGTTGGGGTAGTACTAATGGGGAAAACCAGGCTGCCATGTTTTGAGTTAAAGGAACCCAAGGAGGGTTTGTAAGAGGGGGGCTTGTGAGAGGGGGTGTAGGGTGAAATGGAGTGGTTTGCACAGTGGGTGTATGAGTGGGGGTGGCAGATGTACCTGGACCAGCAAGCTGAGACTGAGTAGATTTAGATCGAAATGAGTCAAAGTGTTGTAGAAGCTAAAAATCAGGAGGAGTGGAAGGAGCGGCTTCTCTACTAGGACTCTGCTGCAAGTCTGTAAGTTCAAGTTCTGTCTGGTCTATCCCACTTTGAGACTTAGTTTTGAATAGGTTTCTTCTATGGTGTAAGTCAAATTTGGTATCTTGCAAGGCTGTGATGTTTTTAGGGACATAACTTGCTTTGTGAATGGGTCTAACAATAGTTGAGTCTTTATTCCTAGAATTTTTCCACAAGATCCTTTTTGGGTCAACAAATATGGTAGGAGGGTTTGGGTCAGGGTGAGATCTGGTGCTGATTCTTTGTGAAGCCATTTTTTAAACCCAAAACACAGAGAGGATGAAAGTTTATGAGAGTTTTTGAAAAACAAGCCTATCTGTAGGGTACTAAGTTCACACAGTATGTAACTGGGCTTGGCACTGTTATGACTGATTGATATATTCCCAGGGGAGTTTGTGAGAAATAGTGGGGTCAACAGGGCTACTGAAGACCAGTGGAGTCACCAGGTGGATGATGCTTACTGTTTTGAGGATGTACTTGTTGTCCACCATCAACAACTAAATACCAATATAAGAGATGTTTTTGGGTTTTCTGAGTTCTTTATGTCACACTAAGCTTTTCAATAAGTGTTCCCCAGTATAGTCACCATGGTGCTAGTATGATGAATCAACCATATATCACTTTTGGCTAACACTTGATTTATCTAGGTTTGACAGGGGTTTTATGAGTTCTTAAGGAATGTCTAAGCTTATTACTTAGATCCCAAGTTGAGTCGACATTATGTTAGGTCCCTGTAATTTTTTAGATTGGCAAGACCAAATTTACAAGGGTAACATCAAACCAATCTTTGGAGTCCTAGGACCTAGCCTTCCTGGACTCAGAGAGGTCTCTCTCTATACTTGTGTAAAAATATGTAACTTGATTGATTTTAGGGTTTTGATTTTAGGCTAGTTATAATGATAGGGTTTGTTTGTTTTTTTTGTTTGGTTGGGTAGGTTGTCAAGAAGAACAAATAGAGTAAGAGAAACTCAATCCATTGGGCTATGGAGTCTGCAAAAAGTCTTGAAAAGTACAACAATAGGTCAAGGGTGTTTCATAGGGAAAGTTAACAAAGCCAAATGGATCTAAATAGGTTTAGGGAGTGTGAAATGAACATGAAGTTGTGAATGCAGTAGGTTTAAAGGGAATTAAGGATCCTTCAACATGCTAGAACAAGAAAATCTTTCAAGATGACAACATAGTAAAAATGAAGAGTAGTTAAAAATTCTTCAACTCGAATTCACTAGACAAACCTTAGAACAACAATAAAGTAATCCTAGAGAGTAGTTAAGAATTATCTAAATATTACTTTCAGACAAAGAGAACTTTTAGAATAACATTTCAGTGAAACTAAAGAGCA
>CM076571.1:458409790-458686025 GCA_034641835.2 Pinus albicaulis | reverse complement strand
CAAAATTCTTCTTCTCTTCATTCGAGTTGTTGCCTTTCAATTGGATGCTCCTGCATCAATAGGAATATAATATTTCTCTATTAAAAGTGGAGAATCTATTTGACAAAACCAAGAAGAAAATTGATAATGGGTTCTCTACAAATCAATCAAAAAGTAAAGGTGTATCTTGGAAAACAATGCAAACTCTCATATGGACAGAGTTGAGTTCAAAAATTCAAAGTATTTGGAGACATGGAAGGAAATATTGCCATATTTTAGTATCAGGAAATAATTCCTTGACAGAATATTTATCTTTCCAATAAAAAATAGATAAAAATAAATGTAGAGACATTGATTAAAATTGTAGTAAAGAAATGCAAGAAATTATTAAGAAAGAAATCTGTTATAATATGGGTTAAGTAAAGCACAGATAAGTGCCAGAAAGAACACGCAATCATGTTATTTTGAAGAATTAAAATCCAAGGACGATAGCCTTAAGTGCCAGAAAGAACACACAATCATGTTATTTTGAAGAATTAAAATCCAAGGACGATAGCCTGATATATTCATAACTGCAAGAAATTTATAAGTGTTTGGTAAAGCTCAAGGAAATAAGTAGGTTTTCATAAAATTCAAATCACTTCAGCTATAGTAATTGCGTACTATTGCAAAGATAAATAATAATTTGTAACTGATAATAGGGTTACTCGGTTGTATTTAAAAAAATATGAATACAAAGAATTGTAATTCTACAAATCAAGTTGACCATCTATATGAATAGGAATGCATATTTGTACAAAAAGTTCATGTAAATAGGAATGACAGTTTGTACAAAGATCTTAGGTAACTAAAAGACTAATACTTTTTACATACGCACGAAAAGTAAGCAGTTATGAATTGCAGTTAAAGACTCGTGTAACTATAATTCTCATTTACCAGTCATGAGGAATTAATAGTCAAAATCAGAGGAACATTAAGCTCGTTATATTTGCAATATAAATACAAATTAACCATAGTGAGAATGAGAGAATTAACTAATTACAAGAGGAACTCTCTATATATTCCAATATGAAAAGAATACAATATATACAATGTTATGTAAAATAATTCATTATCCGGAATTTTGAATTTGAAACATGAATTAAATATAAAAAAAATGTAAACCTATATAAAAACCCTAAGAGTAAGGTTTATAATTTAAACAATATGGAAGGAGTTAAATATCCAAATAAAGATATTACAGGATTGAAGCCATAATAAGATTTCTGATTTCATTTCCTATATTACAGGATTGAAGCCATAATAAGATTTATGATTTATGATTTCATTTCCTATAGAACTATAAAAGACAGATCAAAATTGGGAAAAACTCAATATAGGGCTTTCAAGCCAAAAGTCTAATAACATAATATATGTCGATGTTGATAGCTTCTATCCATAATAATATTTCTGATTTCATTTCTTATACAACTATAAAAGAAAAATCTAATTGGGAAAAACCCAATATAGAGCTTTCAAGCCAAAAATCTAATAATATAATATATGTCGACATAATATATGTAGATGTTGATAACTTCTAGTACACACTGTCTTGTTGTTGATGTGTCTGATGTTTCATTTCACCCATGAAGCTTGAAAAATGATGTGAAGAGTGCAAGACCAAGTTAATAAGAGTGGAGTGAAAATTATCATTAAATAAGGTTATATTTAGTTTGGAGTAAAAATAGTTGTTAAAGAATAAATTATAATAAATGATTTTAAACTTGAATTGTATGAAAATAAATTATTAAATGCTAAAATTTTTAAAAATGGAGTAAAACTATCTGGAATTAAAATCAAATTGCTAGATTGAAAGGGACTAGGAGAATAGTTAGACCTAAGCTTAATTATATAACATTTTTTAAAATGTAAAAACTATTAAATAAAGAGAGATTTAGAGTAGAATAAAATAAAACATTGGAATCAAATAAAGTCAAAACATTAAGAATTAATTGACATTAGTTCTTAAAGGTTATTAGAGATGAATTCAAATAAATTATAAAGGAATAAAATAATTAAAAATGAATTGAAATATAATTTTTTTACAAATCAATAAGGACAATTTTTTTTTAGAGAGGTGAATGATTTATTTATTTTATTTATTTTTTAAGCTTGTCATGACTATATCTCCATCATGTCCAAGATATCACCGTAGTCAAGGTTGGGAATTGAACCAATGACTTCACATAGTGTTTTAATAAAGCATATGATCACAATCTATCGAAGACCCACTGTCTATCCAAGACCCGATATGACTGATTACCAACATAGATCCATCTTAACTCCGTATCTATCAAGCGTCGAGAGGGATCAAATCTATCGATGTGCAAACCTCTTTTTTGAGTGCAAAACGTGAGGAAAGGTTTGCACATCGAGATATTTGATCCCTTTCGGTGCTTGATAGATCCAGAGTTAAGATGGGTCTAGGCTGGTTTCAGTCGTGTGCGCCTAAGGAAAATCTATCGAACATATGATTAATTTTATCAATAATATGTAAATACATCTAATATAAATATAATCGTTTTATATATGCTAAACATGTATCATATTTATGTGGTCATTTCAATTTTAAAATTTGCTTAGTTACCTCATTTTGTTGAGATGATTAATACCGTTAATAACTTTAATGATAAAAAATGATGAAATAAAAATTTTGAATGCAAAGTGACAATGTAATAGTGTTGAATGATAGAAAATTTGAATAATAAGAATGCAGTCAATTACAAATAGTATTCATTGTGATCAATCTCAAATTAGTCCCTTCTACAATTCTTATTGTCACCCTTGTTAGTTTTCGAATATTTTCATATCGATTATATGAAAAGCATAGTTGAAATCATAAACCATTTAAATATTTAGTTAATGTACCATCATACATTGAATTACATCAAATTAGAAATCAATGTCTACACTGAAATCAATGCATCTAATGCAAACAATCAAATAAGATTAAAAAACAACATCTACACTGAAATCAATGCATCTAATGCAGGTAATCAAATAGGATTAGAAATCAACATCTACATTGAAATCAATGCATCTAGTGCAAGTAAGAAAATAAGAATAGAAACCAACATCTACACTAAAATCAATGCATCTAGTGCAAGCAATCAAACATGATTAGAAATCAACATCTACACTCAAATCAATGCACTTAGTGCAAGCATTCAAATAGGATTAGAAAACATCTACATTGAAATCAATGCATCTAGTGCAAGCATTCAAGTATAATTAGAAATAAACATCTACACTAAAATTAATGCATCTAGTGCAAGCAATCAAATAGGATAAGAAATCACCATCTACATTGAAATCAATGCATTTAGTGAAAGAAATCATATAGGATTATAAATTATCTACAATGAAATCAATGCTTCTAGTGCAAGTAATTAAATATAATTAGAAATCAATATCTACACTAAAATCAACGCATCTAGTGCAAGAAATCCAATATGATTAGAAATCACCATCTACACTGAAATCAATGCATCTAGTGCAAGAAAGCTTCTTCCCTCTCTCCCCCCTCCAACTACAACTCTCTTTCCCTCCCTCTGTCCACTCTCTCACATCTTCCCTCGTCCTTCCTCTCTCTTAATTTCTCTCGCACCTCTCTATATCTCTCTATCTTCACCCTCCAACTCTATTACTATATCCCTCCTTCTCTCCTTTTCTCCTCCCTTCTCTGCATATCTCCTCCTTTATCTCTTTATCTCACCCAAAAAACTCTCTCCATCTCTCCCTTTCCAGTCTATCTCTCTCTCCACTTCTCACTCTCTATGTATTTCTTCTTCCCTCCCTCTCCCCACCCTCCAACTCCATCTCTCTATCCCTTCCTATATCCTTCTCTCTCTCTCTCTCTCTCTCTCTCTCTTTGCCCTCCAATTTTCTCTCTTCCCCCATCACTCTCTTGATTTCTTTAAATTCCTCTCTCTTGTCCTTCATCTCTCTCTCTCTCTCCCTCTCTCTCTCTCTCTCTCTCTCTCCAATCCTCTTTCTCCCCCCGTCGCTCTCTCTCTCAACATATACACTAAAATCAATGCATATAGTGGATAAAATCAAATAGGATTAGATATCACCATCCACACTGAAATAAATGCATCTAGTTCAAGAAATTTGCTTCCCTCTCCCCCCTCCAACTCCATCTCTCTTTCCCTCCCTCTCTCCACTCTCTCACATCCTCTCTCTCTTCCTTCTCCTCTCTCCCTTTCTCTCCCACCTCTCTCTCTCTCTCTCTCTCTTCACCCTCCAACTCTCTTACTATATCCCTCCCTCTATCATTCTCCCCCCATTCCCTCCATCTCTCCTTATTTTTCTCTTTATCTCACCCCCAAACATACACACACTCTCTCTATTTCTCCTTTGTCACTCCCTCCCTCTCTCTCCACTTCTCACTCTCTATGCATTATTCTTCCCTCCCTCTCTCCTCCTCTCTCTCTCTTCCTTCCTCTCTCTCCCTTCATCTCCTACCTCCCTCTCTCTTCCTCCATCTCTGTCTCTCTCCCTCTCTCTTTTCCCTCCAATACTCTCTCTTCCCCCATCACTCTCTTCCTCTCTCTCAATTCCTCTATCTCGTCCTTCCTCTCTCTCTCTCTCTCTCTCTCTCTCTCTTTGCCCTCTAATCCTCTATCTTCCCCCATAACTCTCTCTCTCTCTCTCTCTCTCTCTCTCTCTCAAAATATGTTACTATATCCCTCCCTTTACCCTTCTCTCTCCTTCTTCCCCCCCTTCTCTCCATCTCTCCTTATTTGTCTCTTTATTTCACCCCTAAATATACAAACTCTCTCTCCATATCTCCCTTTTCACTCCCTCTCTCTCTCCACTCCTCACTCTCTATGTTTTTCTTATTCCCTCCCTCTATCCCCCTCTAAATCCATCTCTATATCCCTTCCTCTCTCCTCCTCTCTCTAAAGTCCTCTCTCTTGTTCTTCCTCTCTCTCTCTCTCTCGCTCTCTCTCTCTGCCCTCCAATCCTCTCGCTATCTCCCTCCCTCACTCCTCCTCTTACCCTCCATATTTATGTCTCCCCCCTCCATATTTATGTCTCCCTCTCCCTCTCTTACCCTTCTCTACCTCTCTCACTTCTCTCCCTGTCTCTCTCTTCATTCCTCCTCTTTCTTATCCTTGAGTTTATCCTCATCTCTCCCTTGTCACGCCCCCTATATCTCCACCTCTATCTCTCTATGTCTTTGTTCTTCCCTCCCATATATATCTAGAGTTAATATATATCATGATATATCAATGTATATTATAATATAGAAAATGTAATATTGTATTAATCCAAAGTTATTAAATTTAATAATATGAATATGAATATTATATTTAATAATAATATTAATATTAAGGCTAGGTTTTATTTAGGTGAAGCCTATAGGCCAAATACCATGGGACAAATTATTATTAATACCATGGGACAAATACCATGGTAAGTAAAAGAGGTATGGTAAATAAATAAAAATCCTATGGGCCAAATTTTCTAATACCATGCCGAAAAAAACATTATTAGCCTTAATATTAATATTAATATTATTATTATTATTAAATCTAATATTCATATTCATATTATTAAATTTAATAACTTTTTATTAATACAATATTACATTTTATATATTATAATATACATTGGTATATCATGAGATATATTAACTCTAGATATATATGGGAGGGAAGAACAAAGACATAGAGAGAGAGAGGTGGAGAGATAAGGGGCATGAGAAGAGAGAGATGAGGATAAAATCAAGGAGAGGGCAGAGGAGTTATGAAGAGAGAGAGAGAGAGAGAGAGAGCTAGAGAAGGGTAAGAGGGGGAGAGGGAGACATAAATATGGAGGGGGGAAAGAGGAGGAGAGAGGGGGGGAGATAGTGAGAGGATTGGAGGGCAAAGAGAGAGAGAGAGAGAGAGAGAGAGAGAGAGAGAGAGAGAGAGAGATAACAACAGAGAGGATGAGAGAGGAAGGGATATAAAGATGGATTTAGAGGGGGATAGAGGGAGGGAATAAGAAAAACATAGAGAGTGAGAAGTGGAGAGAAAGAGAGGGAGTGAAAAGGGAGATATGGAGAGAGAGTTTGTATAAATAGGGGTGAGATAAAGAGACAAAGAAGGAGAGAAGGAGAGAAGGAGGGAAAGAAGGAGAGAGAAGGGGAAAGGGAGGACTATAGTAACATAGTTTGAGAGAGAGAGAGAGAGAGAGCGATGGGGGAAGATAGAGGATTATAGGGCAAAGAGAGAGAGAGAGAGAGGAAGGACGAGATAGAGGACTTGAGAGAGAGGAAGATAGTGATGGGGGAAGAGAGAGTATTGGAGGGAAAAAAGAGAGGGAGAGAGACAAAGATGGGGGAAGAGAGAGGGAGGTAGGAGAGGAATGGAGAGAGAGGAAAAAAGAGAGTGAGGGAAGAATAAATGCATAGAGAGTGAGAAGTGGAGAGAGAGAGGGAGTGACAAGGGAGAAATAGAGTGTGTGTGTGTATGTTTGGGGGTGTGATAAAGAGAAAAATAAGGAGAGATGGACGGAATAAGGGGAGAAGGATAGAGGGAGGGATATAGTAAGAGAGTTGGAGTGTGAAGAGAGATAGAGAGAGAGAGAGAGGTGGGAGAGAAAGGGAGAGAGGAGAAGGAAGAGAGAGTGGAGAGAGGGAGGGAAAGAGAGATGGAGTTTGGGGGAGGGTGGGGAGGGAAGAAACTTTCTTGAACTAGATGCATTGATTTCAGTGTGGATGGTGATATCTAATCCTATTTGATTTCCTGCACTATATGCATTGATTTTAGTGTAGATGTTGAGAGAGAGAGAGAGAGCGCGATAGGGGGAGAAAGGGTATTGGAGGGAAATGAGAGAGAGAGAGCGATGGGGGAAGAAAGAGAATTGAAGGAATATATATATATATATAGAGAGAGAGAGAGCGAGAGAGAGAGAGAGAGAGAGAGAGGAAAATATAGAGGAAGGTAGGAGAGAAAGGGAGAGAGAGGAAGGACAAGATTGAGGAATTTAGAGAAAGGAAGAGAGTGATGGGGGAAGAGAGAAAATTGGAGGGAAGAGAGAGAGAGAGAGCGAGATAGGGAGGGATAGAGAGATGGAGTTGGAGGGGGGAGAGGGAGGGAAGAAGAAATACATAGAGAGTGAGAAGTGGAGATAGAGATGGACTGACAAGGGAGAGATGAAGAGAGTTTTTTGGGTGAGATAAAGAGATAAATAAGGAGAGATGTAGAGAAGGGAGGAGAGAAGGAGAGAGGGAGGGATATATTAATAGAGATGGAGGGTGAAGAGAGAGAGAGAGATAGAGAGGTGGGAGGGAAATGGAGAGAGAGGAAGGAAGAGGGAGGATGTGAGAGAGTGGAGGGAGGGAGGGAAAGAGAGATGTAGTTGGAGGGGGGAGAGAGGGAAGAAGCTTTCTTGCACTAGATGCATTGATTTCAGTGTAGATGGTGATTTCTAATCATATTTGATTGCTTGCACTAGATGTGTTGATTTTAGTGTAGATATTGATTTCTAATTATATTTAATTGCTTGCACTAGAAGCATTGATTTCAATGTAGATGATTTATAATCCTATATGATTACTCGCACTAAATGGATTGATTTCAGTGTAGATGGTGATTTCTTATCTTATTTGATTGCTTGCACTAGATGCATTAATTTCAGTGTAGATGTTGATTTCTAATTATACTTAACTGCTTGCACTAGATGCATTGATTTCAATGTAGATGATTTATAATCCTATTTGATTGCTTGCAATAAATGCATTTATTTGAGTGTAGATGTTGATTTCTAATCATGTTTGATTGCTTACACTAGATGCATTGATTTCAGTGTAGATGTTGATTTCTAATCCTATTTGATTACCTGTATTAGATGCATTGATTTCAGTGTAGATGTTATTTTCTAATATTATTTGATTGTTTACATTAGATGCATTGATTTCAATGTAGACGTTGATTTCTAATTTCATGTAATTGGATGTATGATGGTACATTAACTAAATATTTAAATGGTTTATGATTTCAACTATCCTTTTCATTTAATCGATATGAAAATATTCAAAAACTAACAAGGGTGACAATAATTTGAGATTGATCACAATGAATACTATTTGTAATTGACTGCATTCTTATTATTCACATTTTCTATCATTCAACACTATTACATTGTCACTTTGCATTCAAAATTTTTATTTCATCATTTTTTTATCAATAAAGTTATTAACGATATTTATCATCTCAACAAAATGAGGTAACTAAGAAAATTTTAAAATTAAAATGACCACATAAATATGAGACATATTTAGTATATATAAAACGATTATATTTATATTAGATGTATTTACATATTATTGATAAAATTAATCATATGTTCGATAGATTTTCCTTAGCCGCACACGACTGAAACCAGCCTAGATCCCTCTTAAATCCGGATCTATCAAGTGCCGAGAGGGATCAAATATCTCAATGTGAAAACCTTTCCTCATGTTTTGCACTCAAAAAAGAGGTTTGCACCTCAAGAGATTTGATCCCTCTCAGTGCTTGATAGATACGGAGTTAAGATGGATCTATGCTGGTTTATTTACCATACCTTTGGAGTATGTATAAAAAGAGGTTTCTATTTATTTACCATACCTCTGGTTTATTTATTTACCATACCTAAACCTCTTTACATTTTAAATTTATATTATGTTTATACATAATAATAATTAGGTTTAATTTTAAATAGGAAAGAAATTATATCAAAAAGTTGTTTATGGGGTCTTGGTTAAATGGTGATGAGGTGGGTTGTTATAGCACTCATCAGAGGTTCAATTCCCTTCCCCGATCGGGGTGATGTATCTGGACAATGGAGTAAAAAAAAAGTGAATAATGAAAGGTACTACCAAACTTACAAAAAAAAAGAAATTATATCAAAATATTATATATAGTATAAAGATTCAAGTTATATATGATTTAAGATTCAAGTTAGAAATTATATCAAAAAGTTATATATAATCTAAAGAATCAAGTTATATATGATTTAAGATTCAAGTTAATGTTTTGGCCTACACCAGTAAAAATTATTTTTATTAATTTTTTAGGAGTTGACATAATTTTTTTGAGGGCATGACATCCTTGCAAATCGAGATCATACTGGGTTATAGATTGTACCTCTAAGCGCAATAACTTGTTCATGTATGTTTTTCATGGATATTGGATATAATTATATAAAATGTAGATCATTTCCTACCTTATTCGATGTGGTATAATGTGTGTATTAACTTTGTAACAAGACTATGGGTTTGTATATTTTATAAGTCTCCGTATTTTAGTGAGAACTCCATCTGATTTCCACATATATGATTTATATTGAACGATGCCAATTAAAAGGAACCTGATCAACGATTCCCATTAAACCTAGGGTTTCAAGAAGGTTTTAATGACTTGCAATAATTTTGGTGGTTTCATAATTCATTTCCTTTTTCCATTTTCTATCTTCTACGTACTTTATGCTCTGTGGTAGGGTTTCTTTTGGTCTTTCATTGACCCTCACAATTGATAATGGAGTCTTAGCAGATGTAACCTGAATACCAAATTTCGTTGCGCTTCCTCCAACTGTAATTTGAAAAAAATTATGTGTGTTGCGAAATAATGTTTTCCTCCTTGGCGTAATGTTATCCCTTCACAATTATTGTTATAGTCTTGGTAAATTCTTTAGTCTTTTATGTTATTTCAATTCCATTCGCAATATTTATATGTGACTACATTTTCCATTTTAAATTTATAGGTTGCAAAGCTAGGGTTCAAGCTCTTGTCGACATAGGTTATGGATGAATACAAATGCGTGAGAAGAAATGAAAGTTATCTTTTCTTTCATCCATGAGGCTAGGCCCACAGATAAAGATTCGGCTTTCTTCATGCGGACATTGTATGACCGTGCGATAAGATGGTTGGTGGAGATTCATTTCCAAGGAGACTTGCAGGGTGAAAGATTTGAAATTGGATGAGCTCAGAAAGCTGGGAAGAGAATATTCAATTAACCCAGATTGGACAAAATTGCGTCTTTTTGTGGCATAAACTAAAATCCGGATGATGTGGCCATCATCATAGCTGGAATCTCTGAGGGAAATTTGTTGCTCCTGGTGGCTATGTCCGTGACTACCAAGCTGGTACCCATTGAGATAATTCTTATGGTGGCTTTTGCAGTGCGGGTAGTATTCATAGCTGGAACCCTGGTTGAACATTTTTGGATGCTCATTGTGGCTATTGGTTTTTGATGGTGCATTTTATTGGGATGGTTATGGTTTATTGCTGGTACCTGAAAGAGCTATTTTGTCGCGGCTGGTGGTCGGGCCCATTATCTTTTCACATTTCGTTTGTCTGAGGGGTTCATGAGTATACAGGAGTTCTGTAATAAGAATATATTGTCTGCAACTGATGATTCTACAATTGAATCAAGTCATGGTTTTCACGGGCGGCCTTTTTGGCGATGTTTTATAAATCTACTGATAGTATCTCGCCCCTGCAAGAGCGTTGGTTTCAGGATTTTCAGGCGGTGGTGGTCGATCCCTGGGTGCTTATGCTGTTGCTGTTTTCAGGCTTAGCTAGGGACTACAGGGTCGGATGGATACAAATTTGAATTTTCCGGGAGGTTATCGGAAAATGGTTTGATCGGCGGGGAATGATTATTATTGTGGTCAGATTGATTGTACAGGGTGGGTGGCGAGCAATTGTTTCCCAGTTATCAAGAGTACATAGGCTAAATCTATTTTCTGGATCAGGATCAAGTGAATCTTAAATCTCCTGATAGCTATTTATGGGCCATTCTGATGTACGCAACATTCAAAAGCCTGTCTATTTGGATTTGGGTGGCGGGGTTGGGTACGGATGCATGGATTGGTAGGTGGTTTTGAGATAAAATATTCTCCACTAACAGCTGGACCTTATCTCAACGGCTAACAAAGTATATTCAGCAATTCCAAAGACAATTCACAATCTTTCACCTTCCACAAGTGGGCACCGCAGGTCTGATACGGTCGTCTACATTATGTTTGGCCTGACAACTTACAAAATGGCGGCACTCTGAACTTACAGAGGAATTGAATCCTCATCAGTATTTGACGTCTTCCCAACAGGGGCGGTATGGGACATGATTCACATTTAGATGGCAGGCCACAAGGTGGCGAAGGCTCAATATTAACTGACTTTCAATCGGATGATGCTATCATTAAGCAGGCATTTGTTGAAACATCCGACTCTAGATATCTTTCTAAATATTGATCCAAAGGACACTATTATAGAAGGGTTCGTCGTCGTAAAAAGAAGATCTTTAAACAGAGGATGGAGATTAGAGAGGTGCCTCTTGACTATGATGATCTATGCATTCGGGTATTGAGCTTGCAGCGCAGAGCCATAGTCTGTAGATGGGTATTTCCGGACTGCGAGGATTTTGACTCAGCTTCATGGGTCAATAAGAAATGGAAACCCATAATTGGGTATTCTCCCATAGTCAGTAGGCTCATAAACGGTTGGTTCAGTGTGCATTTCATGAATGAAAAGGACGTTCATAAGGTCACAGATTGCACATGGGTTCGGGGGAGATGTTTTTTACAGATTATTCCCTGGTATATAGGTTTTAATCCGGTGCTGGAAGCCCCTAGAAGTAGATTGGTGTGGGTTAAACTCCCGGGATTGCCCTTGGAGTTCTGGACTTTGAAGGCTCTGCGTTCAATTGGGGACTCAATCGGCGATACCAAATACATCGACCCCGGCATTGTGGGCTCTGCAGATAAGCGGATAGCATGGATTTTGGTCAAGATAAACTATATGGCTGACCTCCCTGGTGATGTTGATCTGCTTTGGTGCAACAGAAGGTACCGCCAGCGCATCGATTTCTGGGGCATACCCTTTAGATGCCTGATATGCCATAAAACAGGCCATCTTAGGGAACATTGCACGCACAGGCTTCGTATTTGCAATGCGGGTCAGGGTCAAATGGAATTGAGCGACGGGGATAGGCGCAAAGGGGACTCTGGCACATCCAAGGGTGACAACAAAGGTATGTCTTTAAATGAAATCCATGATGATGAGCCTTATAATTTTTTAAATGGTCAAACTGCCTCTCCCATCTCGGACTCTATGGTCCCTCCTAATATTGGTCGACACCCGTCGGTTGGTAATAAATTGTATAGGGTCCTTCAGCCTCAATCTGATAACACGCCAATATATGTTCCTCTACACGCCATTAATATCCCGGACGATTTGGATGGCCCGGTTTCATGTCCTGCCTTTCGCCCAAATGATTCAATTTCTCCAATCAATAATACCACCTCTTACGTTAAGGCTGGGAATACAGTCGCTCCTTTACATTCTAGTGTTTTAAGCTCCCCGGAGAATGGCTCGCCTCTGCACAAATAGTCTTTAGATGGGGGGGAATCCTCTTATACTGGTCTGATGATTGACGATTCCTCGAACTATGGGGTTTACAATTCTAGATTAGAAAAGCCGCCAGACAAATCAGGACCTATTGGCCTTTATGATTCTCCTAGGAATTCAATAGGGAGCGATATTGAGACGCTGCTTAGGAACCCCAGCATGGATCTTGCAGCCTTAACGGTATTCGATAAACCTATTCCCTCGCCACCAAAAAACTCATCTGGTTTATCTACTGCTATATGCTCTCTTAAGAAGAAGGCAAAGGCTGCTTGCAGATTGAACAAGGGCAAATTAAAATCCGTGTCTCTGTTTTCCAATGATGATGCTGGTCTGTCAGAGGTTCCGATTTCTGGTTTTGATGGTCCACAGGTTTCTCCCAGGGCGCTTAGAGCAAGCCACCTGTGGAGATCACACTCATGAATCACATTATTTCAATGAACTTGCGGGGTTTGGGCGATTCCCCCAAATATAATTGCCTAAAGGAATTTTTGAATACCAGGAATCCAATTGTGTTTTTGGGACAGGAGACAATGTCCACTCGTATTAAAGCTATTAATATGTTTTTAAACATCAGGAAAGGATGGCAGGTGGTGGCGTTGGATTCAAGCGGCAGGTCGGGTGGGTTGATCACTATTTGGAACCCAGATTTGGTGGCTTTCAGGGCATTTAGTTTTTTCGGGGGTATCTTGCTATCTGGGAGGATCAGAGGCTTGCCTGGAAATTTTAATCTTATGAACATATATGCGCCATACGCTAATAGGGTTGCCTTTTGGAATAGGATGCAGGTGTCTGGCATTCTGGCTCTGCCTAACCTTATAATGATGGGAGATTTCAACTCAACCCTCAATGCAGATGAGATTTGGGGTAAAGCCGCTCGGTTGGATCCCCTTGCGGGTTTTCTAAATGACATTTTCTATACAGAATGGCTAAAGGATATTAGACCTCGTCCAATGGCTCCAACTTGGACCAATAAACGGGGGGGTGACAAATATATTGGAAAGAGACTTGATAGGGTGATGGTCAAAGAGTCGGTTGTGGACATCATACAGAACCCTACATCGATGATCTCGGTAAATGACATCTCTGACCATTTGCCAATTTCCTTAACTTGGTCCAAAAATGAAGATGTGCATGGTCGGCCATTCAAGTTCAATAAAATTTGGCTCGAAGATCAGCAATATACAGGTATGGTGAAGGCGATTTGGAATGCAGATTATGATCTGCCGTTCAATGATGAATGGGACTTCTTTCAATACAGACTTCAAAGGATTAAACGTGCCTCCAAGAAATGGGAACGTCAAAAGAAATTGGGCCTGAAAAAGGAATTCAGGGAAATTCAGCGCGAGATGGAAGTCATTATTTCGTCCTTTCTCAATGTATATCCTGACGAAAACAAGTTACAAGAATTAATTCGGCTTGGAGAAAGGAAGAGGGAAATTCTCAGGATTGAAGAGGTTTCCTGGAAGCTCAAAAGCCGAATTGCGTGGTTGGCAGAGGGAGATTTAAACACTAAGTACTTCCACAAGTTTGCAAATGGGAGGAAGAACAGGAATTCTATTTGGAGCATCAAGCGGGCGGATGGCACAGTGGCTTATACTTCTCAGGAAATCCAAAAAGAAGCGCATGATTACTTTTCAACTTTCTATTCGAGACAGGCCGGCATCAATTATGAGGCACAGGTATGGCTTTTACAGCATGTTAATAGATTTATGAATGATGAGGCCATTGCGATCTTGGACTGTGCAGTTACTGAGAATGAAGTTATTAAGACCCTTAAAGCTTTTTCATCGGACAAATCTTCGGGGCCGGATGGGTGGCCCGTGGAATTTTTCATTCATTTCTTCGAAATGATGGGAAAGGAGCTGACACAGATCATTGAACATATCAGAGCGACGGGTGAAATGCCGGCAAGCCTCAATTCTACTTTTATTGCACTGATACCTAAAGTAAATGATCCCCAATCATTTACGGATTTCAGGCCGATTTCTCTGTGTAACGTGATCTATAAGATATGCTCTAAGATCATAGCTGACCGTCTCAAAGGAATACTATCAGACAATATATCTAAAGAGCAATACGGATTCCTGAAGGGGCGCTCCATCCATGATGCAGTGGCAGTTGCACAAGAGGTGGTACACTCTATACATTCGGAGAAACAGAAGGCTATTTTGCTGAAAGTGGATTTACATAAGGCCTATGATTCAATTGATTGGTCATATATTAGGCTAGTGCTCCTGAAAATCGGACTCCCTCTTAGGTGTATTAGATGGGTAATGGCTTGCATTTCTACAGTCAGATTTGCAGTTCTTATAAATGGTATTCCTACAACCTTTTTCGAAGCTGAGCGTGGATTGAGACAGGGCTGCGCGCTCTCTCCATTGATATTTATACTTATTATGGATAGTTTCAGTGGTATTATGCATGATGCGGAGAGGCGGGGGTGTATTAAAGGCTTCTCATTCTCAAATGAAGTTTCCTGTTCACATTCATTATTTGTCGATGATCTGCTTATGTATGGATATCTGAAGCGGAACCATTGGTTCTACATACATTTTATGTTTATCCGATTTCAAGCTGCCACAGGTCTGAATATTAATAGAAGCAAATCCTTTATTATTTATGAATATGGTGAATTGCAGGAGGTTGAATTTATAGCTGAATTCATGGGGATAGACATTAGGGAGGCTGCTGCAGGTTTCACATACTTGGGCTTCAGGATCAAACCGTGTGGTTATAAAATACAGGATTGGACTTGGATGGTTGATAAATTTCGATGGAGGATTGAGGGATGGACACATAGGTGGTTATCTTTGGGTGGCAGGGTAATTCTAATCCAGGTTGTTCTTTCGCAAATGATGGTATATTGGGGACATCTGTTCTATATTCCGGATGGTATCATCAACAGTTTGAACCGAATTGTAGCTAAATTTTTATGGGGAGGGGCGGCCGCGACTCATAAAATACATCTTGTTAGATTGGAGCGCCTTTGCAGGGATAAGAAGCATGATGGCTGGGGGATTCTCAATATGAGAACCTTCAATAGTGCGCTGCTTATTAAATCCTTTTGGAAAGCAATACAAGGAAACAGTATATGGAACACGGTAATCAAATGCAAATATTTTGATGGCGATTTCTTACGGCAAATTATGTGTTCTAATTTTTGGCATCCCAGGTGTATATCGGCTATATGGAATAGTTTTAAGAAAATTGCGTATCATCTTTCTGGCAGACTCGCATGGGCGTTTGGGGATGGGGGTAATATTCCATTTACTTACAAGAAAATTATAGGCCTCCCCGCCTGTCATGGCCCCTCAATGCAGCTGGTGCACTGTCTGTCACACAGAGGAATTATGTTCATTTCGCAGACTATTAGAGTCTGGTCATTTGGAGCTCCTGTTTTTAAAAGTGCGGATCAGCTTGGATTGCCGGCATATGTGGCGGATGAATGGGACTTTCTGCGGGATACTTTCTGGGCAGCAGGGTTTAATTGGAAGGGGGGAGGTGATAAAATCGAATGGGACGGCCCCATTCATGATGGTGCGCCTATAGTCAAAGAGGTATATGGGGTCCTCAATCTAGAATCTTATAGGGATCAAGTGTCATCATCCTTCTATCCCTTTTGGCGGAGGAAGATCCCTACCAAGATTGTACTTTTCGGTTGGTTGGTTACAAATGGAAGGATCCTCACAGGTGAAAATCTGACTCGACGTGGTTTCTCGGGGCCTTTTAGATGCCATATTTGCTGTGCAGACCTGGAAACAATAGACCATCTTTTTTTTAGATGCCCTATCATTGTGCGACTGTGGAAGCTCTTTTCCAATCATCACATGGGTGCGGCCTGGGATCCATCTGATTTCCTGAATGCTGCTTTAGAATGGGATAAACTAAAAGGACAATATAAATCTCTGCCATTCTTTTTTATTTGGGAGGTCTGGAAGGGCAGAAATAGGCTGATTTTTGAGGGGGCGCCATTCCAGATCTCACAGGTTTTTGCTTTTATACTTGGTTGGTTGGATGGACGTCCTTCCCCATGCGTTTCAGTCATGGACTGTTCCAAACGAAATAGGCCGCATGAGATCTCATTACCGGCGATATACTTCGACGGTGCTTGTGTGGAGGGTTTGATGGGTTGCGGGGCATGGGTTAAAATTTCTCAGAGGGAACGGGTTCACGTTTATTGGAATGCTGGTAGGGGCACCAACAATAAGGCAGAACTAATAGCACTGTGGGGCGCTCTACGTATTGCGGTTTATCTTCAGCTGTAGGGTGTGCATGTTTATGGGGATTCTCAGATTGTGATAGGTTGGACTACCGGAAACATAGACATGATGAGGCCAGATCTTCTGGGATGGATGCAAAGGGTCAGGGGTCTGTGGGACACACTCAACAATCCGCCTATCAATCACATCTACAGAGAAATTAATACAAGGGCTGATGGGCTGTCCAGAAAGGGATTGGAATCGGTATTTGGGTTGATGTACATTCAACTATTCAGGGATGGCCTATCATATTGGCAGACATCTATACCAATTCCATAATGGCTTTTTGCATTGTTTTTTGATAGGATGGTATATGCTACACTGTGTTAGGAATGGTATATGGAACATTGGGGGATGTTTTGTTTTTTGCAATGCCTTTTCTTTCGATTGACTATGTTATTAGGACAGAAGCCACTGTCAAAGGGTCGGTATAGTCTTTCGAAGTGGCTTTATACTATTATCAATGGGTCCAGTTTTGTTTTTTGGTCATCTACAGCCGAGGAAGTATCATCACAAGCGTGCCAGGATCGTTTTTGTCTACAGCAGGAAGGGATTTTATTTCAAGCATGCCAGATGTATTTTATTCAAGCGAGCCTGTCAAGATGAATTCTGGGGGTCTGGCTGTCACACACGCATTGATTTTGCATGCATGTTGGTGCGGTTTATATATCTCTTCTGTAGGTGCAGGTATGATAGATCTATGCCTGATGTTTTCATGATTCTCTTCGGCCGACAGATAAGATTTGCAAGCGGGCCTGATGAGACAATATGTGATTTGGCGTCCTTGGTACCATTAGACGGGGCTGTGGTTATTCTATGTATGGATTTCTGGGGTTTGATGGAACAGCAATGGCACGTTTCAGGACTGATATTTTCGGCGCAGGGGAGTTTCCATTTCATACTAGGGTTATTTTATTTTCAATCTCTCTCGATGCTGATCATTGATCTATATCTTTTCTATCTTTGTGCCTGATGATCCCAAAAAAAAATTTGGGTTATCAATCTCTTCTATTGGAATTGTCTCATTCTCATTATAGATTATTCTGGGTGGATGTAATGTCCCGATATGAGGAGGCCGACTTTTTCTCTCATGTTTTTGGGAGTGGATTTGTCTGGCTAGTATGTTTTGGATTCTCGCTATAGCACTACATAGTTGAGATTATGTATGATCGATGTACTTTTTATATTCTAATATATGCAGCATTTTTTTCTTCTGAAAAAAAAGAAAGAAAAGAATACAAATGCGTGCATATTTTAACAATAATTCCATTGGAAAAAATCGTTTGTCATGATTCCTACAATGTTATTCTTGTTTAGAGTTTGCCTCTTTAGTTGTTGGCATACAGTATCTCTATATTTCTTTTCTCTTAAGTTTAGGACAGGGATTTAACCCTACCGATTTCGTTAGTAATTTCTTGTTATAACTCTCAGTGAGGGTTTGTAGTTACATATTATTCGATTCTATAACCCTCTATATTGATTACCGAGAATTCCTGTGGTTATATTTGGAAATGCTGAGACCATGTTCTAATTTATCTGTGGTTTTGTTTCCGAAGTACGTAGTAAGTGTTTTAAATTTGTTCTTATTGTTTTAAGTGATAGATGGTAATATACTTAGTATTGTTATCCAATTTTATTGGGGTTTTACCATAGCCCATTTGTTGATTCTTCAATGGTTTTTTTCAAATATTTATATTTGGCTCCCACTATAACAAATTTTACAATTTTCATATTAATATTAATTTTATTTTTTTATAATTTCTCTGGAACTAATTTTTCCTTGTTTTCTTGCAGGAGGACTTCTCGAGAATGAACGAAAAAAACCTCAAAAGGTAAATTTCATACGAGATAATATTTGTTTTCATAATATTAATTTTTTTATCAGTTTAGGAATTTTTCTCTGCAAACTTAATTTATTTCTTTTTGTTCTACATGTATTACATTATGACCTGGTTTGAATACCCATTGTTTTCAGGAGTTTTTATGTTGGAAACTTTCTCACTTCACTTTTCATCTTTTGCGTCTTACGGGTCAACGAATTGTTCACAACTATTTTGGTTATTACTTATACAAGAATAATTTCCTTTTATTTCAGAAATCGGTTACAAAAATGACATATGTTATGAGCAAACAGAAGGCATGACCATGGACTCATGCTAAAATTTTTATGGAATACTTTGAAGCTAGAGCTCTTGAAACCTTTCATCTTAAACTCAATTTTTGGAAGTCGTTTGTAGATGACAACTTTTTTATTTAGTCCTTATGGAACACTTTGAAGCCAGAGCCCCCGAAACCTTTCATCTTAAACCCAATTTTTGGAAGCCGTTTGTAGATGACAACTTTGTTATTTGGTCTCATGGTTTACCTGCGCTCTAGACTTTTCTATCCCATCTAAATAACATTTTCCCCCAGATACAGTTCACTATGGAGCTTGAAGAGAGCCATTCTCTTCCCTTCCTAGATGTCCTTGTCACTCGCCTCTCTGATGGCTCCCTTACTCACCAAGTTTATCGAAAGAGGACTCATACCGATAGGTACCTCATGCTAACTTGGCACCATCATCCTGCTCAAAACCATGGCGTGCTTAAAACCCTTATTAATCGATCTATTTAGATCTCCTCTTCCCAATCCTCCCCCAAAGAAAAATCCCATCTTACCAAATCCCTCAAATCCATTGGTTACTCCACAACCTAGATAAACAAGGCCTTCAGCTCGGTTTTCCATCCCCATCTTAGAAACCTACCCGGTAACCCTCCCTTAGCCAAAGTTACCCTGCCATATGTTCAAGGAGTTATTGATCATATATCCAAAAATATTTCTAGAAAGAACATTAAAAGCCTCTTCAAGTGCCACAAAACCCTCATTCAACACTTTAGATCTTCCAAGGAAAAAAAATGACCCTACGCTTGGTCCCCAAGTCTATGAAATCCCTCGCTCTTCTGGAATGTCTTACATAATACAAAATGGTAGATCCTTTAAAGCTCGACTGAAATAACATGTGTCGAATACCTACCATAACAACATATCAAAATTTTCCATTCCTAAGCACTCCCATAATACTAAGCATCTCATTTGTTTTGATAAAATGAAAATATTAACCTCTGCCCCCTACCACTTGAACCTTGTCATTAGGAAATCCTTAGAAATTGATAAAAATCCTAACAACTTTAACCAAAAATATGAATATCGATTAAGCTATTCTTGGAAACCCATCATCCATTTCTTTACCTCTAAACTCCGCTCCTCTAATATAACCCTTCCCGAAACTCATCCCCCACTCCCTCCACTCTAACTGTTTCCTACCCCTTTCTCCTTAGACCCTCATTTCTTCTCAAGCTTTCTTTCTCCATAGACCCTCGTTTCTTCTCAAATGTTCTCTTTTTTTCTTTTTAAGTTTCATTTTCTTCTAATTTTTTTAAAGATCAAAATCCTTAATTAATATTATTTATTATTTAATGTTAATCCTTTCTCATTCTTATTCTAGTTGCGCCGAGAGGCGCTATGATCCCGATCTACAAGGATGTCATGTCCTCAAACAATAATTAATTTTTTTTGGTTAATGTCGGCTTAAATCCTAAATTTAAAAATTAAGTATGTCACGTCCTAAAAAATTAATAAAAAAAAATTTCACTGATGTCGGCCAAAACGTTAACTTGAATCTTAAATCATTTATAACTTGATTCTTTATATTATATATAAATTTTTGATATAATTTCTCTCCTATCTAAAAATAAACCTAATTAGTATTATGTATAAACATAATATAAATTTAAAATGTAAAGAGGTTTAGGTATGGTAAATAAATAAACTAGATGTATGGTAAATAAATAGAAACCTCTTTTTCTACATACTCCAAAGGTATGGTAAATAAATAAAACATATTCTTATATTTACTCCATAAACCTCTTTATATTTACAAAAACTCAAAAAAGAGGTTTTATTTAGGCGAAGCCTATAGGCCAAATACCACTGAACAAATTATTATTAATACCATGGGCCAAATACCATATTTATAAAAGATGTATGGTAAATAAATACAAAAGAGGTATAAAGATACATGATAAATATATAAAAACATATCAAATATCATTATAAACAACATCTAATTATATACCAAGCCTATGGGCCAAATACCATGGTAAATAAAAGAGGTATATGGTAAATAAATAAAAAGCCTATAGGCCAAATTTTCTAATACCATGCAAAAAAAACATTATTAGCTTTAATATTAATATTAATATTAAAAGATTAATATTAATATTATTATTATTATTAAATCTAATATTCATATTCATATTATTAAATTTAATAACTTTGGATTAATATAATATTACATTTTCTATATTATAATATATATTGATATATCATGATATATATTAACTCTAGATATATATGGGAGGGAAGAACAAAGACATAGAGATATAGAGGTGGAGAGATAGGGGATGTGACAAGGGAGAGATGAGGATAAACTCAAGGAGAGGGGAGAGGAGGAATGAAGAGAGAGAGAGGAAGAGGAGTGAGAGAGGTAGAGAAGGGTAAGAGAGGGAGAGGGAGACATAAATATGGATGGGGGAAAGAGGAGGAGAGAGGGAGGGAGATAGTGAGAGGATTGGAGGGCAGAGAGAGAGAGAGAGAGAGAAAGAGAGAAAGAGAGAGAGAGAGAGGAAGAATAAGAGAGAGGAGGAGAGAGGAAGGGATATAGAGATGGATTTAGAGGGGGATAGATGGAGGGAATAAGAAAAACATAGAGAGTGAGAAGTGGAGAGAGAGAGAGGGAGTGAAAAGGGAGATATGGAGAGAAAGTTTGTATATTTAGGGGTGAGATAAAGAGACAAAGAAGGAGAGATGGAGAGAAGGGGGGAAAGAAGGAGAGAGAAGGGGAAAGGGAGGGATATAGTAACATAGTTTGAGAGAGAGAGAGAGAGTGATGGGGGAAGATATAGGATTAGAGGGCAAAGAGAGAGAGAGAGAGAGAGAGAGGAAGGACAAGATAGAGGACTTGAGAGAGAGGAAGAGAGTGATGGGGGAAGAGAGAGTTTTGGATGGAAAAGAGAGAGGGAGAGAGATAGAGATGGGGGAAGAGAGAGGGAGGTAGGAGAGGAAGGGAGAGAGATGGAGGAAGAGAGAGAGGAGGAGAGAGTGAGGGAAGAATAAATGCATAGAGAGTGATAAGTGGAGAGAGAGAGGGAGTGGCAAGGGAGAAATAGAGAGTGTCTATGTATGTTTGAGGGTGAGATAAAGAGAAAAATAAGGAGAGATGGAGGGAATGGGGGGAGAAGGATAGAGGGAGGGCTATAGTAAGAGAGGTGGAGGGTGAAGAGAGAGAGAGAGAGGTGGGAGAGAAAGGGAGAGAGGATAAGGAAGAGAGAGAGGATGTGAGAGAGTGGAGAGAGGGAGGGAAAGAGAGATGGAGTTGGAGGGGGGGGAGAGGGAAGAAAATTTCTTGAACTAAATGCATTGATTTCAGTGTGGATGGTGATATCTAATCCTATTTGACTTCCTACACTATATGCATTGATTTTAGTATATATGTTGAGAGAGAGAGAGAGTTGGGGGGAGAAAGAGGATTGGAGGGAAATGTGTGTGTGTGAGAGAGAGAGAGAGAGAGAGCGATGGGGGAAGAAAGAGGATTGGAGGAAATATATATATATATATATATATATATATATATATATATATATATATGTAGAGAGAGAGAGAGAGAGGAAAATATAGGGGAAGGTAGGAGAGAAAGGGAGAGAGAGGAATTTAGAGAAAGGAAGAGAGTGATGGGGGAAGAGAGAAAATTGGAGGGCAAAGAGAGAGAGAGAGAGGGAGGGAGATAGAAGGAGATAGGAAGGGATAAAGAGATGGAGTTGGAGGGGGGGAGAGGGAGGGAAGACGAAATACATAGAGAGTGAGAAGTGGAGAGAGAGATGGACTGACAAGGGAGAGATGGAGAGAGTTTTTTGGGTGAGATGAAGAGATAAATAAGGAGATATGGAGAGAAGGGAGGATAGAAGTAGAGAGGGAGGGATATAGTAATAGAGTTGGAGGGTGAAGAGAGAGAGAGAGATAGAGAGGTGGGAGAGAAATGGAGAGAGAGGAAGGAAGTAGGAGGATGTGAGAGAGTGGAGAGAGGGAGGGAAAGAGAGATGTAGTTGGAGGGGGGAGAGAGGGAAGAAGCTTTCTTGCACTAGATGCATTGATTTCAATGTAGATGGTGATTTCTAATCATATTTGATTGCTTGCACTAGATGCATTGATTTTAGTGTAGATATTGATTTCTAATTATATTTAATTTCTTGCACTAGAAGCATTGATTTTAGTGTAAATGATTTATAATCCTATATGATTGCTCACACTAAATGCATTGATTTCAGTGTAGATGGTGATTTCTTAACCTATTTTCTTGCTTGCACTAGATGCATTAATTTCAGTGTAGATGTTGATTTCTAATTATATTTGACTGCTTGCACTAGATGCATTGATTTCGATGTAGATGATTTCTAATCCTATTTGATTGCTTGCACTAAATGCATTGATTTGAGTGTAGATGTTGATTTCTAATCATGTTTGATTGCTTGCACTAGATGCATTGATTTCATTGTAGATGTTGGTTTCTATTCTTATTTTCTTACTTGCACTAGATGCATTGATTTCAATGTAGATGTTGATTTCTAATCCTATTTGATTACCTGCATTAGATGCATTGATTTCAGTGTAGATGTTGTTTTCTAATCTTATTTTATTGTTTGCATTAGATGCATTGATTTCAGTGTAGATGTCGATTTCTGGTTTGATGTAATTGGATGTATGATGGTACATTAACTAAATATTTAAATGGTTTATGTTTTCAACTATCCTTTTCATATAATCGATATGAAAATATTCAAAAACTAACAAGGGTGACAATAAGAATAGTAGAAGGGAATAATCTGAGATTGATCACAATGAATACTATTTGTAATTGATTGCATTCTTATTATTCACATTTTCTATCATTCAACACTATTACATTGTCACTTATATGAATGTGAATGTGTATTTGTACAAAGAGCCATCTACACTAATATGAATATGTATTTGTACAAAGAGCTTATGTAACTAAAAGACTAATACTTATTACAGACTTATGGAAAGTAAGCAGTAATGAATTGCAGATAAAGACTCCTATAAATATAATTCTCACTTACCAATTGTGAGGAATTCATATTTGAAATTAGAGGAACTAACTTGCATAATTTATATTTGCAATATAAGTACATATTAACCACAATGAGTACATATTAACCACAATGAGTATGAGAGAATTAACTAATTATAAGAAGGATTCTCTATGTATTCCAATCTGAAAATAATACAATAAATACAATGTGATGTGAAATAATTATATACATAGAACTTTGAATTCGAAACATCAATTGAATAATAAAAAATGTAAACCTGTATAAAAACCCTAAGATTAGGGTTTATAATTTAAATGTGGCAAGAATTAGATATCCAAATAAATATATTACAGACTTGAAGCCATAGTAATATTTCTGGTTTCAGTTCCTATAGAACTATAAAATAAAAATCAAAATTGGAAAAAACCCAATATAAGGCTTTCAAGCCAAAAATATAAAAACATAATATATGTCGTTTTACTAACGGATTTATGAAATAAAAGGAAATTTCTATATAAGGAATAACTAGAACAATTGTAAAGAATTTTTCGACTTGTAAGACGCAAAAGTTGATTAGACCTGGTAAAGTGAAGCGAGCACATTTCTAGCATAAATGCTATTGAAAATAAAGGGTAGTCAAATTAGGTCATAATGTAATACCTGTAGAACAAAAAGAGAGAAATTTAATATGTAGAGGAAAATTCCTAAACTGATAAAAAAATAATATTACAATAAAAAAGAGTATCTCTGCTATGAGATTTACCTTCTGAAAGTTTTGTCATGCATTCTCGAGAAATCCTCCTGCAAGAAAAAAAGGGAGAGTTAGTTCCAGAGAAATTATAAAATAAAACAAAACTAATATTAATATGAAAAATGTAAATTTTGTTACGGCAGGAGTGAAATATAAATCTTTGAAAAAAAAACCTTGAAGAATCAGCAATAGTGGGATATGGTAAAACCCTAGTAAAATTGGATAATAATACTAAGTCTTTTTACCATCTATCTATTAAAATAATAAGAGCGAATTTCAAACCTTTAAGACATACTTCATAAACAAAACCAAAGAGAAATTAAAACATGGTCTCGACATTTCCGAATATAACCATAGGAATTCCTGGTAATCAATATAGAGGGTTATAGAATCAAATAATCAGTAACTAAAAACCCTTGCTGAGAGTTATCATAAGAAATTACTAAGGAAATCGATAGGGTTAAAGCCTTCTCCTCAACATAAAAGAACAGGAATACAAAGATATTATATGCCAACAAGTAAAGAGGAAAACTCCGAATAGAAAGAACATTGTAGGAATCATAACAAACAATTTTTCCAATGGACTTACTGTTAAAACATGCACTTAGTTATATATATAATGGTAAGCCATTAATAAATCCTGATTGTTTGGATGTGGTAAGACTAGTGACCCCGACTATATAATTTAAAGTATTGCAGACAACTCAAAACTATAGTTGGACTAAAGTCCAAAATCTTTATATGGTAGTTTGTAAGCACATTGTGGTAGATGAAATACTAGCAAACCACAAAATTAATGTATAAGTGCAAAGAAGTTGAGTCAATAAGAAATTCAAATGTTATAATTTTGAAAGAGCTAAAAACAAACAAAAATGGACCAATGTTAAAAGTATGACAAGGGATTATAGTTTAACTATGTTATAACGTAGAAATTCAATAAAATGAATCTATACATATATGATGATGATTGTTAAACGATTAATGCTTAAAAAATTATTTGTAGAAAACGTCAATAAAGGATGATAAATTGTATAGTTGGAAAGTGCATGAGAAACTCTTAACAAAATTGATAACCATTATAGGAAGAAGTAGTAAAGGGATAACTCATGTATGTATAGTCATGAGAAATAGATGGGAAAATTGAATAAATGGAATCTCTATTAAAAATATTACTACTATTATGTATTTAAAAAAAATGTAGAGAGAGGGTTTTTACAGACTTGTTTTAGCAGCCTATTTGTGATAACCTCGGGCTTATTCCCTACATTGTAAATATTTAATATACTTTGATTTTAATTAAAAAGGTTGAGATACGGGACATATATTTGAGACCATGGGGAGGAGGTTGCTGGGAAGTAGAGATGTGATTATTAATATTAGTAATGAGCTAAATAGTGGCCTTAATGGAACTATTTGTATTATTGAATGCAACTAGAAAACAAGGATATGTCATGTCCTTGTTGGCCAACAAATACAAGTAAAAGGAAAAAAATTAAATGCGAAAAGTATGGGTTGCACTAGCCAGCAGGAGAAGAACCATCATGGCCAAGATTAAGAGGAGGCTACAAGAAATGTGTGCCCACATAACCATCGATAGTTGCAATAGCAGTAGTGGGAGGAAATTACGGGGGGGGGGGGGATACCATGATTGGACACAGGGGAGAGGATTTCTTGCGGCCAGTGAGAACAACCACAAAAGTGGAGGCTAAGAGAGGTTCTTAAGGGTTTGGGGGAAGTACTAAAATATAGGGATCGTTGAGGTACACTAGAGAGGACAATGCATGAAGATATCACAATAAGGTGAAAAGTCCCTGAATTCCTTTGTTTGGTTGAGGGTGGAGGTGGTTTAACCTCTAGACTCCCTTATTTGTTTGTTGGGTGGATATATAAGTATCTTCATACTCCTAGTGGTGTTAAAGTATCCCTTGAATTTCCCTTATTCAAGCTTTGAAATTTGGCTCAGGGTATCCCTTGAAGCACAATGTAGGTCGGGTCATCATAGTAGTTTCATCATTCTACACTTAGTAGGGGTTAGGGATAGTAGGGGGTACATTACAGAGTGGTTTCAAAGCTACTAGGCTCAACACTTGGACTATATGGGATCTATAGTAGAAGAAGTCTAGACAAAGGTTTGACTCTATACCTTTGGCAATAAAGTAGTGCCCTGTTACAAACTGAACAGAGCAGTAGCTCCTGCGCTTGGATCTTTGGAGCTAGATTGGATCCCTTACTTTGAGTATTGCAGTTGAATGTGAATATGATTGCATGCTATATTTATCATTAGATTTCGATTTGTATGTTGGTTGCAAGGATGGCATTGTATGATTGATTATTGAAAGATGTAATTGTACTGCATGTGTTTGGTTTTGGCATATTGAAGGCCTGGATAGTGTATTTTTGTGACCATGCATGTTTGTTATTTCTTTAGTTTTCAGAATTACCTGCATGGTTTGTGCATGATTGTTTAAGTGGTGTGTTCTTACACACTTGGGATGAAGGAGCATGAGAATGCTCATATGATATGAGGGTTTGGGGAAATCCATGTGTTGCTTGTATTATGTAGCATAGTTTTTTATGGTTGAATATTTATATTTATGTACATGCATGTTGGATGGTAAAATCCCATGGTTTGTATGTTATGTGAAAAAGAGCCTCGATGGGATGAAGGTATAGTGTTTTTTATTCTATTAAGAGAGTCAAGTGGTGATAATTGCTTTTTGTAGGTGTTGGTAATAACATAATTACCATGGCTCATATATTGATCATATTTATGAGCAAGGTGAATGTTGGTGCCATAGTGTTATGAATGATTATGTGCTAACTCGAGATTGCATGCAAGTCCTACGGTGCATTTTTCAAATGGGAAACATTATAAATATGATAGATGCATGAGATTTAAATGACACCCTTGAGGTTGCAGATACCATGATTTTTTACCTTGGCAAAGAGGTTGAACTTAATGACTGTTATAGGTCAATTTGGGCATCATTCCCAATGACCTAGTTAACTGGGCATCATCTACAGAACCAATGATTAAGGGTCTATCATTCCCTATCATTTCAGTTGCTACATGCCCTAAGACAAAGAACAAGACAAATCATTCAAGACTTTCATCTGCAAAGGTTTCCAAGATTTGAAGTTTATAATATATCATATGAGAGCTCATCAACGCTGCCTCTAAAGGGAATAAGTGTGTTGCATATGCAGGTAGCCCCATTCAAGGCTGCTCAGCAAAGAACTTCCTGACACTCATAGGTGCGTTGGTCACATTGGGAGCGAAATTCTCATTGTTCCAGAATCTCCACTTGGCCAATGCCTTCTAGAAGAGTTCACATGTGTGAAACTTCGAATCCATGTGTCCATTTGACATCTACAAGATTGGGAGCATTTCTTGCCTATTATTGGAAAGTCATTGATTGTAAAACTACCTTCAGCTCCTCTGTAAATTGAGCACGGATCTTAGTGTTTGATAAGGAAGAATTTGAGTAGAGAAATGCTGGTGGAATTTCAAATGAGGAGTTGATTTGAGTGACATATTGTTGGAGATATCTACATTGTGATGAGGATGGGATGCTGCTCGAGATGGTGACACCAAATCAATCACTGGGTTGTAACCTCCCTTTCTATCATTAATAAAGATTACTGCTTATCTTTCCCTATATGCATATGTATAAGCTTTGATTCTCTATATCATGATTTCTTATTTGATGTATATGGTTTATGCTTTATTGATTTAGCTAAATAAATTGAATATACATATGTATTATTGTTATCTCTTGTTGTTTAGTGTTCATTCTTGTAGGAAATATTTTGCACAGTCGGTTGGAATTTGAAGCTACAGCAAAAGCGACAAAAGGAGACTTTGGAAGCGCTTGGACTCCAAGTGAGCTTCTTATTTCATTCTGTGTGTATGTTTACAATTAGGAAAGATAGTCGTAAAGTATTTAGCCTGTTGTACTAGATAAGCACTTGTATAGGAAAGAATTTTTTATCCGTAATACATAATTCCACATAACAAATTGGCAACTCCACTGGGGAGTTTACCATTCATCCTAGGTATATTTGCCTCTAATTTTCTCTGTTTATTCACCCAGTAGTTTTTACTCACAAAGATTAGGCTTTTTCAAATCCAAATTTTCATTAGAAGTGTGTTAAACAACTGTTTTTTTCATTATACACTGCGCCCAATGCACCATTGGACAGGACACAATTCTTTGCATAGAATTGTCTCCCTTTCAGGGGTGCTTTGCAAAGCACTGTCTCCCTTTAGAAACTGTGTTGGCCCCAGATACCATCCAAATTCCATTGAATTTGTCATTTTCAATTTGTTTCAGTTTGTTTTCTGATGTGTTTTGAAAAGCCTGAGCCTCATATTGACCAGTGAACTTATCTACCTCTTCCTCCTTTGAAAGAATAACTTGTTCAATGTTTGGTTAAAGTGTTTTTCTTTATCATTGACGAATTAATTTCAAAGTATTTTTATTGTCGCATTAGATCCACTTGCTTTTGAAAAGGAAATTGTGGTAAATTCTCTGTTTCCTGATAGGAGAAATTGTTGTTTAATTCCTCATTTTTCCTTCAAAAGAGAAATTATTGTTTATATTCCTCATTTCTCAAAAGTAAAAGGCATTTGTTTTTATTGATTTGATGCACTTAGTTTCTTTTATGCATTCATAACATTAAAGGAACTAAAAAGAAAAACCTGCATTTGCATGTAGTGGTTTGTGTGTTTTGCAAAAGGAAAAATTAGGAAATATGCATTTAGTTTGTGCTCTTTGATTTTTTTGCTCTCAAATTGATTTCTCTTTCCCTCTAGTAGTTAGATTTTCATTGAAAAACTAAAAGTGAAAGATTGCTTATCATTCTTAGTTGTCATTTTAGGAATTTCAAATACATCATCGCAGTGAACCTTTGAAAGGAAAATTGATAAACATGATCAACTTAAAATTTATTTCAATTTACCTAACAAAGAATTGGAACCATAATGATAACATTTAGAAGGTCTAGGCTAGAGACGTGTTCTGGCATCGTAAAACATAGCAGCTGCCGTTAACTTGTCTGCGATACATTCTGAGTGTGATACCTCAATCCACGTATGTAAGTATATCATAGCTCGTCCACATACTTTTGGGTATATCGGGCGGTGTTATAGTACGAAAAGTATAAAGGGGTGCTCTCACTATGTGGTTTCGCATTAGATAGCGCTAATACGGACTTGGGCCTCCACGTACCTTTAGGTATATTTGGGAGGACAACTTTAGGTTTCTATCCATCCATAGTGAACCGAGTCGGCCGCCTTGTAAATTGTGATACACCGAACACAACATTCGGGGAGATAGCCTGCCCGTACTTCTTGGCTCACCAAGATGTATTCTGCAATTCATAGTTTCTTAGTAAACCTTTTTCCCAGCATTACCATTTTATTTTGTTTATTTATTTTTGGTCATAAAATAAATCAGTCATTGATCCGGATTTATGTAGGAACGCAACAGAATACAGAAATAACCATAAACATAGAAATACAGTGGAAATAAGGCTTCATTTCATTAATATCATCCAGGAGATTTATACAGCATGGTGGAAACAGTATTTGGTAAGAGTGGAATTTTACGAAGAAGATGTGGAAGCTGCGGTCCCGAACTGTATTACAGTGAGGCTTGAGGGCCTATTTATTATGGAGAAACAATGGAGAACTCTAAACGTCCAAAAACCTAACCCTAGGAGATGAAGCGCCAAAACTATGGGCCCCGTTTGGGTAAATTGGTGTTTCAACTTCCCGGGGACGTAACTTTGGCATACTATCTCCGTTTGGGGCTTCAAAATGGCTCCAGAAGTTCAAGACCCGAAAAACTTCTAAAAATAGTAATTCATGAAAAAACCGAAAGAGACAATGGTGGGGCCCCCAAGTGGAATAGGCGGGTGGCCACCAATATCCACTTGGATCATTCCCCCCCCCCCTTAGGAAGCAATGGTCCCCATTGCGTTGAGTTCCTCGATGAGATGAGGAAACCTCTGTTGAACTTGGTCCCTGGTGATCCACTCGCCTTGGTGTAGGAGTTGGCCAACTTTGAAAACCCGATACAGTTGGATCTTCTATCGGCGATTGTTCTTGATTTGCATGTCCATGATACAGTCTGTGGTGGCCTGTTCCATGCAGTCTGGGTTTAACTCTTTTGGTGTGAGTTCTTCTGCAATTTCAGAGGTGTCCAATAGAGGGGGGAAGTAGGGATGAAGGCAGTCTACATTGAATACTAGGTGCAGACCAAGAAATGGTGGAATACTAAGCTCGAAGGCATTGTTACCTATAGCCTTGGTGATGGTGTATGGTCCATATCAGAGCGGGCGAATCTTGTGGTGGGGTCCAGTGAGGCGCTCCTTCTGCAAATGTAGGCACACTTTTTCGCCCACCTGAAAGTTGTGTTGCACCCGATGTTGATCATGTCATTGCTTGTACTTAGCATTGGCTTTGTCCAATATTTCATGAACCTATTGGTGGATGTGCTGAATGCGCTCGATGAAGTTGTTTGCTTTGTCAGCTTCAGACTGGACATGAGTCGAATCGGCCTGAGTAGCTACAAATGGCATGGCTACGTCAATGGGACATAGTGGCTAGAATCCAAAGCCCACCTGAAAGGGGCTATGGCTGGTTGAGCTGTGGAGAGCCCGGTTATAACTGTGTTGTACATAGGGAAGGCTCTCATCCCATGTGCGTGGATGCTTTGAATTGTACCTGTGCAGAATGTGTGCAATCATCATGTTGACGACCTTTGTCTGGCCATCAGTTTTTGGATGGAAAGCTGTGGACTTAGTGAGCTTGGTGTCCAACATTACTAGAGGCTGGAGCAAATTTGCTAAGGAATCTGCTGTCGCAAACTAATATGATAGGCTATGGGATCCCAAAGTGCACCCACACTCGTTCAAAGAAGAGTTTAGTAGTGGCTTCTGCTATGATATTCTTCTTGCAGGCCGCAATAATGGCCATATTTGAGAATCTGTCAACGACCACGAAAACATAGTCATTTCCATGCTTCGTAGAAGGAATGCATGACATGTAATCCATGGAGATGGATTCCCAAGGTCGACTAGGGGTAGGTAGCGGAGTATAGAGCCCTTACTTCTTGATGGTCGGTTTTCAATGGTGCAAGCAGTGCAGGATCTGATGTACTTCCCAACATCCTTTCAAAGGTTCGGCCAATAGAAATACTTCTACAGTACTGCCACTATTTTCTCGGCCCCAAAATTCCCAACGACTCGACTGTAGTGCGCTTCCAAGATCATCTTAGCACGCTCGCTTGAAGGAACACAAAGGTATCCCAGGTGACATAATAGTGCATCTTGGAGGAGAAAATTTGGAACTTGCATACCCCCCAAGAGTGCCTTGTATGTGTAGTTGAATTCTGGATTTCTCTTGTAGAGAAGCAGCCAATCGGAAGTCTCATGCCCACAAGAGTTGAGAACGGTGGTTATGGCCACGATCGGTGGTCGGCTGAGGTAGTCTGCAACATTATTGGTGCTACCTGTTACACCATTTTTTGGTCATCTAACCTCTTATCATTAGATGGACCCAAGTACACCATGTAAGACCAATTTTACCCTAAGTAAAATTGCTTTCAGTATGTAAAATAACTTAATAAACAACATTTATTAGGTTGTTTGTGGTCTAAACAGGAAACCCCAAAAGGAAATATTAAACAAACCTATTTTGTTTGATTTTCCTCATGGAATAATTAATTAAATCATAATTTAATTATTATTCCTAGTCATGTTTAACCCAAAACAAAGAAATTAATTAGATAAACCTTTATTTATCTTATTATTTTCTAGGAATAATTATTTAAATCTTATTTAGATAATATTCCTTGTTAAATATGACCAAATCACCCACAAATAATTATATAAATCATTATTTATTTGATTATCCTTCAACCACTTCCTTAAAAAGATAAATAAATCATTTATTTATTTATTATTGACAAATAAAGGGATTTGACCCAAGTCAAATACTTTTTCCCTCCAACAAATATAATAAAATATTCCATAAAAGGTGGATCTAGATTTGGTTAACATTATTTTAATCATGCACCAAGATCTATAGGTGAGTTGTAGCTCATTAGGTGCCCCGCATCCAACCCATGGTTAAAGTCGCGTTCCCTGAGTCTACGGTCTCCGACCCTTCTCTTCCGTCCTCATCCGTAACCAACAACCCAAAAACTATTCGCACTAGCAAACCCTGTGCTTTGTGCGGTGTCCATGGCCATTACTCCCACCATTGTCCTTACCTGATGCATTACCGCGCCTCTTTAGAAGTAGTCCGAGAGTATGAGGTTGAAAAAAATCAATCCGCCTCTCCCATACTCGCTCAGTATGCTTCGGGTCAGCTTGAGGATTCCCCCGCTCCCATCGACATTCCCCCCCCTGATGTCCAGATGACGGAGTCGACTACGACTATTCTTTACCTATCATCCTCTGTGAGACCCTTGGAGCACATTCCCCTTGAATCCTTCCCTGTTGTTTCACTTGACCCCCCTTCAGTGATCACCCTGGGCTCCCCATATTTTAACCATTTGTTTCCCTGTTCTGTCGTCATTCCCCGTGACGATCCGTATGCGCGCCTTTCTTCCCCTACGGATGGTTTAGATAACTTTGCCGCGTCATGTGGTATCCTTTCCACCCTTGACCCCCTCTTTTTCACCCATACACGAGATCACTCCACCCGTATCTCTGTTGACCTCCACATGGGTTCTCCACTGCCCCCCAGTGATGTGATGGAACGCCTGGCTGCCCAGGATCCGCAGCACCATTGCGGCCACTCCCCGGGTCTCCAGTCTCTCTAGGTCCCCGATCGGTATTTGCATCCCTTTGACTTGGAGACCTGGTCGGCAATGCGTCTCCACATACTCCATGATGTTCCGCCCCCGCGGTAACACTGGCTGCGTGTTTCCCACCATCTCCAGTGGCGGGAGACCTGTCAGGAAATACACATCCTGGACTGTCAGTTCGATCCTGTGCCCCTGCACTACAAAGACCTCATGCTCTGGATCCCAATAACTGATAATCCGGGCCAACAAGGGCTCTCAAACTCTCATCAATGGGTTCTCCAAAAACTTCAGAACCCCAAACCTGGCCAACACACGACGGACACCCTGATCTACCTGGATCTCTGCCCGCAATGTACCCAGGTCTCTCTCTCTCCAGTTCACCCGTATATCTGCCATATCTGCACAAAAAAATCATCTTTGTCAGCCTATAGATAGGGAATACTATAACCAAACACAAAAAACCCAACTCTCAGCCATCAAACAGCACTAAAACCCCCTCATCTTTCAGGTCGCACTTTTTTTCCAAATCCTGAGACAAGTCGCACCTTTTGGCTCAAAACCTGCGTCCCAGGTCGCAGATTTTGGCCCAAAAAGTGTGACCCGGCCGAAAAGATGCAAGGGGGGCTATTCCTGAGATTCTGGGCCCTAATCTGAACTTTCAATCCATCAAAATGAAAGAGTAAGGTTAGGCCTCTTACCTGCAACTGACGGATCTCGATTCCAACGGTCGGTTTGTCCACTACGCTCGCCGCAAGATTTAGGGCCTTCTCTCCTCTCTACATTCACCACAGCAACACTAGCAAATGAGTGGATTTGGAGGGAAAACTGCCTTATTAAAAGAGAACCCTTGTTTCTTCTTTTGCCTGCTGCGACCATACCGTAGCTCCGTTTGACAAACCGTCTGCACCGTTGGAAAGCTCTCACCGAGCCCTCAAATGGGTATCTGTTAGTTTTTTGTGATTTGATACTTCACCACGACACATTTTGTCCAAGATGGGTCACTTCACCTCTCCTTAAAATCACATTTCTTCACTTACAACACTTGTACTTGGGGCACCACTTTTCCTCCTTACTTGTCTTTGTTCGTGTTGATTTTCGTTGTGAGTTACCATATTGTACTCATGTTTTCATGGTCCCCCATTGGACCTTTACTGTTTGGCAGCACCATCGAGTCGCCCTTATTTAGAGCATCCGAGTGGAGTCATCATCGCATTCATGGAGTCTATCCCAAGTCCCTTTGTACCCCGCTATAGTCCTCCATCCTTCATTTCTTGGTCTCTCTCTTGTGTCGCACATTATGGCCTTCAGTCCCACTGTCCCTTATCCCTGATGATATTGTGTCAGTCGTTGCCATGTCATTCATGCCCTTTATGCTCTAGCAAGGGAAGTCGTCCATTCGCTACTCAGTCCCCTCCATTCCACCATCATCATTGGTATTAGTCTGTCCGTTGCTCTACTATTTTCTCTCGTGCCTTAGTTGGGGATCTCTCATTGCCTCACCTATGGCGGACCTCCTTCTGTCGACATCAGCTCCTTCATTCCAGAAGACAGGTCTAGAGGGCGGTGTACCTTGGTTCCAGCTTCCACTCTTGTTCGGTGCCTCGGATCAGGCAAAGGGATCTCTCATTTTCCTTTGACTTGGTTGTTTCTCCACGCCAGCTCCTTCCCGCATGACCGAGATCCGTATACTTGATGGTTCAGTGATACAGCAGCAGCTCTTGATGATTCCCGGGTGTGTGTGAGATGTCTCAACCCTCATGAGGGGGTGGCCCTGCAGGTAGCCCCCCACATGCCCGGATGACCTCCTCCTTGCAGCCTTCGATGCAGCTCCATATATTTGATGATGTTGGCCTTAGCCACTTGCAGCGCCTCTTTGATTTGCATGTATCAGTCAGATTTTGTGAGCCCTTCCCCGCTTATAGGGGGCATTTGGGTTGTATTTGTATCTCATGTACTCAGATATTATTGTATAAGTCCTGGCTATTATCCCAGGCACAGCATGTATGTGGGATCCCTCATTGTATTTTTATCTGGCTCATGTTTATGCCGGCTGTACTTTATGGTTCGGTCCCTTGTTTACTGGACACACGATTCTTTTGTACTTTGTCTCGGCGGGCATAGGTATGCCTCCCCCGCCGCCTTTAGCACAGGTACCCTCTCATAAAAAGAGACTTGTTGCACCTGTAAGTCTCGTCTCCTCAGGGTCTAGTTCTTCAACACCTTAGTCTACCTCACATTTCTCTCTCTGACTTCCCTCTTGATGTCTGGTGATTGAGTTCTTACAACGTACTTCGGTCATACGATTTGCTCCTAACACTCGCACGCTGGGGGGCAATCTGTTACACCATTTTTTGGTCATCTAACCTCTTATCATTAGATGGACCTAAGTACACCATGTAAGACCAATTTTACCCTAAGTAAAATTGCTTTCACTATGTAAAATAACTTAATAAACCACATTTATTAGGTTGTTTATGGTCTAAACAGGAAACCCCAAAAAGGAAATATTAAACAAACCTATATTTGTTTGATTTTCCTCATGGAATAATTAATTAAACCATAATTTAATTATTATTCCCAGTCATGTTTAACCCAAAAACAAAGAAATTAATTAGATAAACCTTTATTTATCTTATTATTTCTAGGAATAATTATTTAAATCTTATTTAGATAATATTCCTTGTTAAATATGACCAAATCACCCACAAATAATTAAATAAATCATTATTTATTTGATTATCCTTCAACCACTTCCTTAAAAAGATAAATAAATCATTTATTTATATATTATTGACAAATAAAGGGATTTGACCCAAGTCAAATACTTTTTCCCTCCAACAAATATAATAAAATATTCCATAAAAGGTGGATCTAGATTTGGTTAACATTATTTTAATCATGCACCAAGATCTATAATGACCCAATATTTTGTTATAAATAGGAGGGTTTTTCCTACCATTCTTCACCTTTTGTTGCCTATTAGATCACTCTGGATCTAAACTCTTGGTCTGACTTTGAGCCATTATCATTGTCATATTTTCCATTATTTGCTGTGTGAGCTCCCTTTGAGTTCTATCTTTCTCTGGGTTTTCTACACCAACAGGAGAGAGAAATGCTAGATCTGAAGTGCTGAGGACTTCCAAGAACCCATCCCATTGAGGAGAATTGGAAACATCTTCTTGTTTTCCTCCCAGGTGCCCTTAATACAAAAATTATTTCAAAAATTGTTCTTGTCTTGTATATTGGATATATGGAGCAAACCCTTCTTTTTACTGCTTAATGTCTTTCTATGCATAGATCTGGTTTTTTGCAGCTCTTTTCTTGATCAACTAACTGCAGATCTGAAGATATTGGCAGCCACCTTTGATGTTAGGGCTATTAGTTATGCGTAGCTAAAGTGGTATTTTTTCGTACACTTCGACAAAGGATTCTATTACTGCTACCCTTCTTGTGTATGATGAACTAAATGAAATTGTTGCGAATGTGTGATTAAAGGATCTATGTGATGCGTTAAACCATGTGTATGGGCTGCAAGGGAGGTGTGCAGTGTGGATAGTTGTCTCCTTCACCCAAAATGTAATGCTTCCATTATTGGAAAGCCTACACAATGGAATGAATCTCTTTGTCATAAGTGGGATACTTCCATTGTAACAGATAGTGTCTCACTGTGATATTCCACTGGATGCCCCTGGTGAGTAAGAACTACCCCAATAGCATAGTCAGAGGCATCTGTCTAGATCTCATTATGGTTGTTGAAGTCCCCAAATAAATGTGAGCCAACGGGGCTGCCAGGGCGATTTTTCAATTCTTTGAATGCCTTCTGTTGAGGTTCCGACCAAAATAATTTTGCTCTCGCTCCTCCTTTGGTGACTTGACTCAAGGGCCAAGTGATATGAGAGAATCCCGACACGAACACAAGTGGCGAAAGTGCCATAACGTCATAGGAACAACGCGGAAACTCTGTTATAGGGTTTGGGGCGGCCAATCCCGAATTAACACAGATCTTGGTGGATCCCTTTAACCTTTCATCAATAATGTATCCCAGATATTGAACCTGGGTCATGCCAAAAGTGCACTTCTCCAAATTGGCACACAACTTGTGTTGTCACAGTGTTTGGAGGACTTCTCAGATGTGGTGGAGGTGCTCTTCCCAAGTCTGGATGAAGATCCAAATGTCATCCAAGTATACCACTACAAACGAGTTTTTGAATGGATGCAAGATGTCATCCATCAACCTCATGAAGGTTGCGGGAGAATTTTTCAATCCAAAAGGCATGACGAGCCATTCGAAAAGGCCCTCCTTGGCTTTGAAGGAAGTCTTCCACACATCAAAGGGTTCAATTGGTACCTGGTGATACCCAGACTTCGAGTCGATCTTGCTGAAAGATTTTTCCCCTTTGAGTTGGTCCAGAAGGTCATCAATCCGCGGGATCGGGTACCTATTCCAGACAGTGATCTTGTTGAGCGCCTGATAATAAATACAGAGTCTCCAAATCCCATCCTTCTTTTGTACCAACACGATCGGGCTCCCACAAGGCAATGAACTTGGTCGGATGTGACCTTTCTGCAGCAACTCCTGAATCTGCCTCTTGATTTCATCATTCTCCAGAACAGAGCGCTTATAGATCGGTCCATTGGGTAGCGGCGCACCTGGGGTCAGGTCAATGGGGTGCTTGACCTGATAGTGTAGAGGAACCCCTGTGGGTGAGGTGAAAGTGTCCCCGTACTCCTCCCCAACTTTGTCCATTTATTGTTTTCGTGCAGAGGAGCCATGTCTGGAGGTCATGGCCATAGTATTCTTCTTGCCCTGGGGGTGGATCATCAGGAAAAAAAATTTCCTAGTTTGGGAAATTAGCTTACTGCATTGTTTTGTAGTAACCAAAGAGATAGTGGGAGGTGGTGGTACCTCTGGTATCCTATACAATTTATTTCCCAAAGTAACAATAACAGCGCGAGGTTGGGACTCATACACAGCATGTCGCTTCCACAAGTATGGTTGGCCTAATAATACATCAGAAACATCAATAGGAGCAATGTCACACAATACCTAATCCGTGAAGGGCTTGATGCTATTGGGAAGACGTAACTACTGGCTGATGTGGAGATCCCGTCCTTGGTGAAGCCACCTAATGGTGTATGGTTGTGGGTGCGCTATGGTCGGCAAGCCCAACCACTTCACGACATCTGCTTAAATGAGGTTATTTTGGCTCCCATTGTCGACAATGAACCATAGCGGGGAACCCTTTACCCACATCTGGGAGTGGAAGAGACGCTCTTCCTCCTCTGGATCTTCTGGTTCCTCCTTCTGGATCTTCGTAGTGGCAACAGCTGCGTTGGACTCCGCATCAATAATTTGCTTCCCTTTTTCATTCACCTTGTCAGGTTTTGATTCAGAGTCGGAGCATGCATCTGATTTAGAAGCCCTCATCTCGGCCACCAATGACTGCTTGGCCCAACACTCACTTGTGTTGTGAGTGGAGCTCTTATGGAACTCACACCACTTTCCCATGTCCTTCTTTGGCTTCGCAGTGTTTTTCTTTGCTTGTGTCTTTAGCAGGTTTTCTTGGGCTACCATGAAAAGATTTTTCCTTTGTTCTGCAGTTTGGGGGCACCTTTCCCTTGCTTTTGATTCGCAGATCCAAAGTCTCGCTTCTTCTGTTTGAATTTATGCTCAATCTTGGTAGCATACTGGTATGTCGTACCAAGAGAGGAGATGTCAAGGAACTCCATTTCCTCCTGAATGTATCTCTACAGAAAACCACGATACTTTAGCACCAAATGTTTCACTGAATATTTGATACCCAACTTTGTGCGCAGGGTATGGAACAGATTTGTTAGCTCATGCACATCCTTATCCCTTTTTTGCTGCAGCGTGGTCCATTGTATATACTTGTCCTCATAGCTCCCCACGGGATAGTATTGTTCCTTGATGGCATCTCGGAAAGAATTCCAAGTGGGTACAGCTGAGAATAGAGAGGGTTTTGGCTTGTCCTTTTTATCACAGTAGGTTTCCCACCAGTCCTTGACATGGGGTGTAGCTTTGAGGAGTGCAAAAATAATCTTCTCCAGGTTGGAAAAGTCATGAACCGAGAAATATCCTTCTAATAGATTCAACCATCTATCTACGGTATCTGCATTTATTTGACCCTCAAATATGGGAATGTCAAAGTTTACTTGTACCTTAAAGGGAGTCGCGCCTCCAGAGTGGCTGCTGGATGCAGATGCATCGCCGGTGGGCAGTCGTTGAAGGATCTGGGAAAATTTATCCATCACCGTGTTCCTTTGTTTTTCGAGGGCCTCCTTGAGCAATATTTTGATAGGATCTCTTGCTCCCTCATCTTTCTTTTCGTCCCCCATGGGCGTCCGTTGGGGTTTGCAAGGCTGATCTTGCAAAGGTTCCACCAGATCGAGCCCTAACTCCTTATACCCCGACCTAGTTGGGGACATGCAAAGAAGGATCGAGAAAAAGCAGACCACTCTGATACCACTGATCCGGTTTATGCAGGAACACAACAGAATACAGAAATAACCATAAACATAAAAATACAGCGGAAATAAGGCTTCATTTCGTTAATATTAAATCACAGAAATATGCTTAAAAACATGATGGAAATAAAATAGCTAGGGTGTTGGTAGCGAATCTCTGAGAAGATATGTGGCGGCTACAGACCTCTGAACTGTGTTACAATGCGGCTCGAGGGCCTATTTATTATGGAGAAACAATGGAGAACTCTAAACGTCCAAAAACATAACCCTAGGAGATGAAGCGCCAAAACTATGGGCCCTGTTTGTGTAAATTGGTGTTTCAACTTCCCAGAGACGTAACTTTGGCATAATATCTCTGTTTGGGGCTTCAAAATGGCTTCGGAAGTTCAGGACCCAAAAAAATACTAAAAATAGTAATTTGTGAAAAAATCGAAAGAGACAATGGTGGGGCCCCCAAGTGGAATAGGAGGGTGGCCAGCAATATCCACCTAGATCAGTCATCATGGAAGAATAAAATCCCTTTCCCCGTCATTCGCGTAGACTTGCATTGAAACCACCTTTACCACCATAAGCTACTTCTGTGCGGCGAAGGTGATATCACTCTACCGAAACTAGTACTATCAGTACCTCTGGTGAAGGATCATCTTCCCATATACCAGAGTTGGCACAATTTGTTTCTACAAATGTTGGATTGTCTACTGTTGTTGAGACAGAGTCCTCACAGCTACTCGTGGTCACGATCCATCTAATCTGTGAGACCATACCTCCCGAACTCGAAATTGTTCAATTGGAAGTTGATCTGGATCCCATTGTGCCTTAGGGGGCAGTTGTTATTGGTCAAAATGGATATCATCCCCAGGACCAATGAAATATGTTCTATCATCCCCTTATATTTCAGTTGCTATATTCCCTAAGTGGAGAAAATATTGATCCTAAAGTTGAACAACCGGAATTTGTTCCTGTATTGGTCACTCCAAAATCTATTGTAGCCATTTTGTCTCCCATATCGCGCAGTCAACCACCTAAAATATACTTTGGGCCAGATAGCGAAATTCTTCCACCTAGTTTGATTTCGATTCAAGAAATATCACAAGGAGAGACACCTTTAACTCCAACTCATTTTCGGTAGGAGCTTTACCTATACGAGTCTTTTCATCAATCACCTTCCTCTGCTTTTGTTGATCCCGTTTCACTTCGAGTTCCCGTAGATTCTATAGGGTATATATTGGGTCATTTGACCATGGCTGAGATAACATCCCATACTGAACCATCTATTTCAGCTACGACAACATCTATTGTTGCTTCATCTTCAATGTTTTTTCCATTGAATTCACCCATGTCATCATCTGGAATCATATATGGTTCCTCCCTTATGAGTACTGAACGGCTTGATCCTTTATTCACATCTTCAATGCAATATCAAGTTGGTCCCATCAGTTATTCTCCTTGGTGGCCGGTGATTTCACAGAAATGACCCTTTTAAATTCCAAAATTCAATGAAAACCCTAGAGAAGACCCATCAACGCATGTTATAACTTATCATTTGTGGTGCTCATCAAGCTCCTTAAATGATGACTCCGTTAGACTACGTCTTTTCCAGCACACACTCACTAGTCCAACTGCACCATGAGGATGGTTCTTTTACTGTGTCAACCTCGTTAAAAAATGAAACCGGTTATGAGGATGGTTCTTTTACTGTGTCAACCTCGTTAAAAAATGAAACAGGTTATGAGGATGGCTCTTTTACTGTATCAACCTCGTTAAAAAATGAAACAAGTATTGAGGATAGTTTTTTTTTTCCTTATATCAACCTCGTTAAAAAATGAAACTAGTGCCTATGAGGATAGTTATTTTTTCTTGTGTCAACCTCGTTAAAAAATGAAGCAGGTGCCTTTGAGGAAAGTTCTTTTACTATGTCAACCTCGTTAAAAAATGAAGCAAGTCATGAGTATAGTTCTTTTCCTGTGTCAATCTCGTTAAAAAAATGAAACAAATCCTCTCCTAATTACAACAAGTCTTCCATATGATCTCGTAAATGAACCTTCATTCCATCTAACTATTAGTAACCAGTAATCTACTTAGGTGAATGAAATTAAGCTTGGGGGGATTCTTCTCTTGAAGGGGGCATTCAACATGTGCCCTGTTGGAAATATTGAGAGGGCATGGAGGGGGGGAGGGGGGGGGGTGGGTGAATCAATATTCCTTTCAATTAGAGCATTATTTAATCTTCAATTATTATCAGTGTGTGTACAATGATAGCAGTAAACAAAAGGAACAAAAATGCACACATTTTTTAAGGTGGAAACCCACTCCGGGACAAAAACCACCTAATGCTTTTCTAATAATTCCTTAATATTCAACTCCAATTGAAAATAAAGCTCCAACTTCCTATAAACTAGAAAATCATTCTTCTCCAGCTCCCACTGGATGGACGCTCCAATGCCCGAGATTCTTCAGTAGTCAACTGAACAGATGCCCCTACACCTAATGAGCTACAACTCACCCTAGCACCACCCTACCACCCTATAGAAGAATAAAAAAGAATGGACTCCCATACCAAGGAAAATGGTCCACTTTACAATGACATAGAATGATGCAGAAGAAGAAGATATACTAGACCATAACCCCAAATTTGACACAACCACCTAATGATGATCCTAGACCTCCCAACACTGCCTCTTCAACCCTTGGCAGAAATACACTTGTACAATTTGTACAATAATGTATTTACAATGATTAAGTACAATGATACCTTTAAAATGATTGTATGCAGTGCTGCCCACTTTAAGACTTCATATGATGAAATTATTTCTGCTGTTATGCACCTTGGTTGCTGCTCTTGTCATGCTACCCTCTGCTGCACCTTGCTTTGCTTTGCTGCTGTAAAAAGTCTGGTCCTTTGCAATCCTTGACAACACATGATCTAGCTTTTCCTTTCCTTCTAGGAGCTCGATATTGAATCTGGTGTATATCTGTTATTTCAGATCCCCAATATGTGATTTTTGGTCCTGTAGTAGTTCTCTGAGTTGTCTTTCCAATGCCATGGGTCTGACCCAATTTGGATTCTTCAAGAGAGAGTTATGCCTAATCTCTCACAATGCCCTAATTATGGATTGTTTCAGTAGAGTGAACTTGTACGGTGTGCCACGTGTCACTGTTTCTTCATTCAGATATGAAATTGATAGAGAAAAAAAAAATTTCCATGCACTATCTACCACCTTTTACAGAGTTCTAATCTAATGCTCAGAGAGCGATTTATGACGATTTTCTCAAGGTCACTTCTTTGAGATGAATTTCAGGAGCCTGCAAAAACACTGAATTCCATAGATCATATCTCCTAAACTATTGCGTACCTTGATCTGAAATTTTTACAGGAGCTTCCTCAGGATTTCCGCTTTACCTCATAAACATTTCAGCTTCTGAACCTTTGTAGAAACAAATCTAGAGTGAAAATTCCACGATGACCTATTTCAGATAGCGAAATCCCTACATAAGGAGGATATGAGGATCACAATTTATATAAATTCTTAGGTTGAGAGGGGCTTCAACAAGTAAACGTGGGAGGGATTTTAGGAGCTTAAAAATTATCAATTATTGACTTTTCAATGACCCATGCCACAACCCCATGGGGTTTTATCCCACTAACTATGGTTACAAACTTCAAACATGAATATCTCTCAAACCGTGAAGAATTACGTGGCGTGCCATATATCAACAGAAAAATATTGACAAGTAGAAACCATCAAAAGCATTCTTGACCCAGAATATAGTAATTTGGTAGGTCAAAATTCCCATGCAATATTTGGGTAGCCCCTACTGTTGCTTGGGTTGACATCAATGACAACCATTGATGAATGATCTCCCCCTTTGGCATTGATGGCAACACAAGTACTCCCCCTGCGACCATGACACCTCTTCCTACAACATTCTCTCCCCCTTTGACATCAATGGCAAAGGGTAACTCCCCTTGACACACAACCATCTTGCGGACGTGTACACACTTCCAATCCCCCTAACACACAACCATCCTGCGGACCTGTACACACTTTCACTCCCCCTTTATATTCTGAGTAAGGAAAATCTAATGAGACCTTGGGAGAATCCCAAGCTTCTAGCGAAGATATTCCAATGCTTCACGAGTACTCTCATGATAATCAACACTTCCTACCCAATTTTCATCTATAAAGGCATGAATAATGAAATTGTTACCCTTGGGATACCACAAGCCATATTTTTTTTTCCCTTTAGATATCAAAGAATTCTTTTGATGGAAATAATATGTGATTATTTTGGTGCTGCTTGGAATCTTGCTACTTGTCCAACTGCTTGCATAACATCTGGACGAGAGGCTATTACATATAGAAGACTACCAATCATAGATTTTTACAACCTTTGATCCACATACTTAGATGAGTTGTCTATGCTCAATTTGCAACCTGTTACCATCTGAGTAGAGATGGGTTTGCAATATTCCATTTTGAATTTCTTGAGAATTTCCTTGATGTACTTAGCTTGACATATAAATATTCATTTCTCTTGCTGAGATATTTGAAGCCCTAAGAAGTATGTCAGCTCACCAAGTAAAGACATCTCGAAATAACTTTTCATATTTGAAGAAAAATTATTACTTAGTCGATCATCATTGCTACCAAATATTATATCATCCTCTTTAGATATTAGACATGCTTTAGTTGCTTCATCCAGAACATATATGTCGTTTGGAGCTCAACTTTCTGCTACAATTTCACCATACCTGCCTTTCCTGATTTTACATTTTGTGGAGTTGAATAGTATTGTGTGTCCTTGATCACACATTTTTCCAACACTGAGCAGATTGTGATTCGTGTTTTCAACCAATAGAACATTCTTGGCTAGAGCATCTTTGCTTTCGAGAGAGAAGGTACCTGATCCTATAACATTTGAAGATCCATCATTTCCAAAGGACATGGTTCCATCCTTCTTCTCTTTCAAAGATACAAATTTATTTCTATCTCCAGTCATATGCATTGAGCAACTGCTATCAACATACCATGCATATTTGTTGTTTGGATCCTTGAGAGCGAGAGCACAATTATCAGCCTTATTCTTCTTCCATGTTCGTTCATTCTATGGCTTTGAAGATTCTTCTGGAGGATTTTCAAGTCTGCAATCTCTGGCTATGTGTCCAAAGTTTCGACATTTGTAACATTCAATATTATTTCTTAAATGTTAAAATCTATTGATGTTTCACTTAGCCCTGGGAGTTTCATATTTGATAGATCTCCTGGAATTATATTCGTTCCTAGGGTACATGCGACATTCTACAACTTTATGAAAAAAAATTCCACATGAATAACAGTAGCCATAAAAAATATGTTGGTACCTGGATGGAAATCTTCATCGAGGAATTGTCTTCCAAGGCTGCTCTTGCGAATCTTGTCTAATGAAGTCTGCATGCATTTCAGATCTCATAGGTTCATTGTATTTTGTTTTAGAAGGTCTTGCTTCTTCTTCTTTGTAACCGATGCCAATTCTATCGTTGTAAGATCGTTGATTGTTGATGAGTTCTTCCAATGCCCTTGAGCTATTGGCATAGTTTTGGATAGTTTTTCCTTTCTTCACTTCCTTACGCAACGAGACTACTTCGGCTTCTAATTCTTCCCTTTCTTGGTTGCTTTCTTCCAACTTCTTTTGAAGTTAATCTTCAATGCACTTGTGTTCTTCAACTTCAATTTTGAGACCTTGAACTTGTTCTTCAAGATTATTGTAATGGATCTTCTCTGTCTTGAGCTCTTTTATAAGCTTGATTTCTTCCTTAGAAAATTCTTCTATGGTCAATCCTTCTTCTTTTTTGTTTGATACCTCTTGTTTATTGTGCTTGGCCATAAAAAATACTCTCTCATTGGCTTCTTCTTCGTTGTCACTGTCTTCATCGGATGATGAGATATCTTCTTTAGAGAGAACTTTCCTTTTGGATCCTTGCTTGTTGAATTTCTTAAAGCCTTTCTTTCCTTTTGAGTTGCCATCACTTCTTTTCAGACATTTTGCTACAAAATGCCCAACCTCATGACAACCGAAACATATCAATGGAAGTTTACCTTTGAATTTTCCCTTACCAATTTTTAGTTTTATCGTAAAGTAAGCACATTCTTCATCTGAAAGACCTTCTCCATCATCTCCCTTTTCTTCACACTCACAGGTGCATGTCTTTTCAGTTGAAGGTTGTTTGTCCTTATTGGTTTTCTTAGATGCAACGAAATCATTTTCTAGATGCGAAGTACCTTATTCTTCATCAAGTCTCATTTCATATGCTATGAGAACTCCATGTAATTCCTCTTTGCTGAGTTTGTCCAGATTTTCACTATATTCTAAGACCGATACCTTTGGGTTGAATCTCCCTGGTAACGTTATAATAATATTTCGTATAATAGTATTCTCGTCAACTGGCTCTCCCAATCCTTCCATAGTATTGGTTATTTCATCAACGTATTGGAAGTATGCAGCAATGTTGGAATCTTCTTTCATTCTGAGTTGCTCAAATTTTGCTCTATATATTTGAAGCTTTGCTTATTTTACATTTGAGTCACTTGCATATATATTCTCAAGCTTATCCCATACATTTTTGGCGGTTTTACAACCCAACACCTTATGATAAGCAGATTCAATAAGTCCACTGATAATAATATTCTTTGCTTTTGCATCATTTACCAAATTATTCTTACCTTGTTCATTCGTGGTTGATGTAAATCCATTTTGAACCGTGTCCCATACTTCGTAACCTTGCGCCAAGATATAGACCTCCATTCTTCCTTTCCAGAGTGCATAATTATTTTCATTGAATAGAGGTACACCATTCTTGGTATGCTCCATGACCTCCTTCCAGCTGTTAAACTGATATTGAAGGAACCAAGCTCTGATACCAATTGTTGGAAATACTAAGAGGGGGGGGGTGAATCGGTGTTCCTTTCAGTGTAGCATTAATTAATCTATTACGATTATTATCAGTGTTTGTACAATGATAGAAGCAAAAAAAAAGGAACACAAATGCACACAGTTTTTAAGGTGGAAACCCACTCCGAGACAAAAACCACCTAGTGCTTTTCTAATAATTCTTTAATATTCAACTCCAATTGAAAATAAAGCTCCGACTTCCTAGAATCTAGAAAAGCATTCTTCTCCAGCTCCCACTGTATGGACGCTCCAATGCCTGAGATTCTTCAATAGTCAACTGAATGAATTCCCCAAAACCCAATGAGCTATAACTCACCCTAGCACCACCCTACCATCCTGTAGAAGAATAAAAGAAGAATGGACTCCCTTACCAGGGAAAATGGTCCACTTTACAGCAATATAGAATTATGTAGAAGAAGAAGACACACTAGACAATAACCCCAATTATGACACAACCACCTAATGATGATCCTAGACCTCTTGAGACTGCCTCTTCAACTCTTGGCAGATAGACACTAGTATAATTTTTACAATAATGTATTTACAATGACTTAGTACAATGATACCTTTATAGTGATTGTATGCAGTGCTTCCCATTTGAAGACTTCATGTGATGAACTTCTTGCTATTGTTCTGCACCTTTGTTGCTTCTCTTTTAATGCTACCCTCTGCTGCACCTTGCTTTGCTTTACTTTCCTAGAAATTATGGTCCTTTTCATCCCTTGACAACACATGATCTAGATTTTTCTTACCTTCTAGGAGCTTGATATTGAATCTGGTGTGTTGATCAGCGGTTGTCATTGATGTCAACCCAAGCAGCACCAAAGGCTAACCCAATATTGCATGGGAATTTTGACCTACCAAATTAATATATTCTGGGTCAATAATGCTTTTGATGGTTTCTACTTGTCGAGATGCTTCTGTTGATATATGGTACGCCATGTAATTCTTCATGGTTTGAGAGATATTTATGTTTGAAGCTTGTACCCCTAGTTAGTGGGCTAAAACCCCATGGGGTTGGGGCATGGGTCATTGAAAAGTCATAATTAATATTTTTAAGCTCCTTAAATCCCTCCCACGTTCACTTGTTGAAGCCCCTCTCAACTTAAGCATTTATATAACTTGTGATCTTCATTTCCTCCTTAGGCAAGGGATTTGGCCATCTGAAACAGGTTATCGTGGCATTTGCGCTCTAAATTTTTTTTCTACGAAGGTTCAAAAGCTGAAATTTTTATGAGGTGAAGCTGAAATCCTGAGGAAGCTGCTGTTAAAATTTCAGATCAAGGTAAGCAACATTTTTGGAGATATGATCTGTGGAAGTCAGGGTTTTTGTAAGCTCCACAAATTCATTTCAAAGAAGTGACCTTGGTAAATTCGTCATAACTCTCTCTCTGAGTATCGGATTGGAATTCTGTAAAAAGTGGTAGATAGTGCACAGTCTGTGATTTTTTCTCTATCAATTTCAGAGCCAAATGAAGAAATAGCGACACGTGGCACGTCATACAAGTGCACTCTGCTGAAACAGTCCATAATTAGGGCATTGTGAGAGATTGGGTATAACTCTCTCTTGAAGAATCCAAATTGGGTCAGACCTGTGGCATTGGAAAGACAACTTAGAGGACTACTACAAGACTGAAAATAATATATTTAGGATCTGCAATAATAGATATACACTAGATTCAATATCGAGCTCCTAGAAGGCAAGAAAAAGCTAGATCATGTGTTGTCAAGGATTGAAAAGGACAAGAATTTCTACGGCAGCAAAGCAAAGCAAGGTGAAGCAGAGGGTAGCATGACAAGACCAGCAACCAAGTTGCATAACAACAACAAGAAGTTCATCATATGAAGTCTTCAAGTGGGCAACACTACATATAATCATTGTAAACGTATCATTGTACTTAGTCATTGTAAATACATTATTGTACAAATTGTACTAGTGTCTTTCTACCAAGGGTTGAAGAGGCAGTGTTGGGAGGTCTAGGATCATCATTAGGTGATTGTGTCAAAGGTTGGGCTATGGGCTAGTATATCTTCTTCTTCTGCATCATTCTATGTCATTGTAAAGTGGACCATTTTCCCTGGTACGGGAGTCCATTCTTCTTTTATTCTTCTATAGGGTGGTAGGGTGGTGCTAGGGTGAGTTGTAGCTCATTGGGTGTTGGGGAATCCATTCAGTTGACTACTAAATAATCTATGGCATTGGAGCATCCATCCAGTGGGAGCTGGAGAAGAATGATTTTCTAGATTCTAGGAAGTTGGAGCTTTATTTTCAATTGGATTTGAATATTAAAGAATTATTAGAAAAGCATTAGGTGGTTTTTGTCCCGGAGTGGGTTTCCACCTTAAAAACTGTGTGCATTTGTGTTCCTCTTGTTTGCTTCTATCATTGTACAAACACTGATAATAATTGAAGATTAACTAATGCTCTAATTGAAAGGAATACTGATTCACCCCCCCTCTCAGTATTTCAAACAATTGGTATCGGAGCTTGGTTCCTTCAATAGCAGTTTAATAGCTGGAAGGAGGTCATGGAACATACCAAGAATGGTGTACCTCTATTCAATGAAAATAATTATGCACTCTGGAAAGGAAGAATGGAGGTCTATCTCTTGGTGCAAGGTTACGAAGTATGGGACACTGTTCAAAATGGATTTACATCAACTACGAATGAACAAGGTAAGAAGAATTTGGTAAATGATGCAAAAGAAAAGAATATTATTATCAGTGGACTTATTGAATCTGCTTATCATAAGGTGTTGGGTTGTAAAACTACCAAAAATGTATGGGACAAGTTTGAGAATATATATGCAGGTGACTCAAATGTCAAAGAAGCAAAGCTTCAAATCTATAGAGAAAAATTTGAGCAACTCAGAATGAAAGAATATTGCAACATTGTTGCATACTTCCAATACATTGATGAAATAACCAATACTCTGGAAGGATTGGGAGAGCCAGTTGACGAGAAGACTATTATACGGAAGATTCTTAGAACGTTACCAGGGAGATTCAACCCAAAAGTATCGGTCTTAGAATACAGTGCAAATCTGGACAAACTCAGCAAAGAGGAATTACATGGAGTTCTCATAGCATATGAAATGAGACTTGATGAAGAAGAGGGTACTTCGCATCTAGAAATTGTGTTCGTTGCATCTAAGAAAACCAATAAGGATAAACAACCTTCAATTGAAAAGACATGCACCTGCAAGTGTGAAGAAAAGGGAGATGATGAAGAAGGTCTTTCAGATGAAGAATACGCTTACTTCATGAGAAAACTACAAATTGGTAAGGGACAATTCAAAGGTAAACTTCCATTGATATGTTTCAGCTGTAATGAGGTTGGGCATTTTGCAGCAAAATGTCCAAACAAAAGTAATGGCAACTCAAAAAGAAAGAAAGGCTTTAAGAAATTCAGCAAGCAAGGATCCAAAAGGAACTTTCTCTCTAAAGAAGATAGCTCATCATCCGATGAAGACAATGATAGTGAAGAAGAAGCCAATGAGAGAGTATTGTTTATGGCCAAGCACAATAAACCCAAGCACAATAAGCAAGAGGTATCAAACAAAGAAGAAGAAGGATGGACCATAGACGAATTTTATGAGGAAGCAATCAAGCTTATAAAAGATCTCAAGGCAGAGAAGATTCATTCCAAAACTCTTGAAGAACAAGTTCAAGGTCTCAAAATTGAAGTTGAAGAACACAAATGCATTGAAGAGTCACTTCAAAATAAGTTGGAAGAAATCAACCAAGAAAGGGAAGAATTAGAAGCCGAAGTAGTCTCGCTGCGTGAGGAAGTGAAGAAAGGAAAAACTATCCAAAACTATGCCAACAGCTCAAGGGCATTGGAAGAACTCATCAACAATCAACGATCTTACAATGAAAAAACTGGCATCAGTTACAAAGAAGAAGAAGCAGGACCTTCTACAACAAAATACAATGAACCTATGAGATCTGACATGCATGTAGACTTCATTGGACAAGATTCGCAAGAACAACCTTGGAATACAATTCCTCGACGAAAATTTCCATCCAGGTACCAACATATTTTTTATGGCTACTGTTATTTATGTGGAAAATTTGGTCATAAAGCTGTAGAATGTCGCACGTACCCTAGGAACGAATACAATTCTAGGAGATCTGTCAAATATGAACCTCCCAGGGCTCAGCGAAACATCAATAGATTTGAACATTTAAGAAATAATATTGAATGTTACAAATGTTGAAACTTTGGACACATAGCCAAAGACTGCAGACTTGAAAATCCTCCAGAAGAATCTTCGAAGCCACAGAACGAACGAACATGGAAGAAGAAGAAGAATGATAATTGTGATCTCACTTTCAAGGCTCAAAAGAACAAATATGTGTGGTATGTTTATATCGGATGCTCAACGCATATGATTGGAGATAGAAATAAATTTGTATCTCTGAAAGAGAAGAAGGATGGAACCATGTCCATTGGAAATGATGGATCTTCAAATGTTATAGGATCAGGTATTGTCACTCTCGGAAGCAAAGATGCTCTAGCCAAGAATGTTCTATTAGTTTAAAACATGAATCACAATCTACTCAGTGTTGGACAAATGTGTGATCAAGGACACAGAATACTATTGAACTCCACAAAATGTGAAATCAGGAAAGGCGTGTATGGTGAAATTGTGGCTACAGCAAGTTGAGCTCCAAACAACATATATGTTCTGGATGAAGCAACTAAAGTATGTCTAATAGCTAAAGAGGATGATACAATAATTGGTAGCAATGATGATCGACTAAGTACCCATAACCCTATAAAATTCTGATGATTTGAGATGTCTTTGCTTGGTACGTGGCATACTTCTTTCAGGGCTTAAATCTACATTGAAAGGAATATTTACATGTCAAGCCAAGTACATCAAGGAAATGCTCAAGAAATTTAAAATGGAAGATTGCAAACCCATCCTTACTCCAATGGTAATAGGTTGCAAATTGAGCATAGACTACTCATCTAAGGATGTGGATCAAAGGATGTACAGATCTATGATTGGTAGTCTTCTATATGTAACAGCCTCCCGGCCAAATGTTATGCAAGTAGTTGGACAAGTAGAAAGATTCCAACAAGCACCAAAAGAATCACCTATTAAATATTCACCAGCATTGGAATATCTTTGCCAGAAGCTTGGGATTCTCCCAAGTTCTCATTAGATTTTCTTTTTTCAGAATATAAAGGGGGAGTGGAAGTAGATTACAGGTTTGCAGGACAGTTTTGTGTCAGGGGGAGTGGAAGTGTGTACAGGTCCGCAGGATGGTTGTGTTTTAGGGGGAGTTACCCTTTTCCATTGATGTCAAAGGGGGAGAGAATGTTGTTGGAAGAGGTGTCATGATCGCAGGGGGAGTACTTTTGTTGCCATCAATGCCAAAGGGGGATATTGTTGATCAGCGGTTGTCATTGATGTCAACCCAAGCAGCACCAGGGGCTAACCCAATATTGCATGGGAATTTTTACCTACAAAATTAATATATTCTGGATCAATAATTCTTTTTATGGTTTCTACTTGTTGAGATGTTTCCGTTGATATATGGCACGCCATGTAATTCTTCACGGTTTGAGAGATATTCATGTTTGAAGTTTGTACCCCCAGTTAGTGGGCTAAAACCCCATGGGTTTGGGGCATGGGTCATTGAAAATTCATAATTACTATTTTTTAAGCTCCCTAAATCCCTCCCATGTTCACTTGTTGAAGCCCCTCTCAACATAAGAATTTATATAAATTGTGATCTTCATTTCCTCCTTAAGCAAGGGATTTGGCCATCTGAAATAGGTCATTGTGGAATTTGTGCTCTAAATTTTTTTATACGAAGGTTCAAAAGCTGAAATTTTTATGAGGCGAACCTAAAATCCTGAGGAAGTTGCTGTAAAAAATTTAGATCAAGGTACGTAACATTTTTGGAGATATGATCTGTGGAAGTCAAGGTTTGTGCAGGCTCCAGAAATTCATCTCAAAGAAGTGACCTTGGTAATTTCATCATAACTCTCTCTTTGAGTATTGGATTGGAATTCTGTAAAAATGGAGGATATTGCACAGTATTTAATTTTTTCTTTATCAATTCCAAATCCAAATGAAGAAACAGTGACACGTGGCACGTTGTACAAGTGCACTCTGCTAAAACAATCCATAATTAGGGCATTGTGAGAGATTGGGTATAACTCTCTCTTGAAGAATTCAAATTTAATCAGACCTATGGCATTGTAAATATGACTTAGAGGAATACTACAGGACCAAAAATCAAATATTGAGGATCTGAAATAACAGAGATACACTAGATTCAATATCGAGCTCCTAGAAGGCAAGAAAAAGCTAGATCATGTGTTATCAAGGATTACAAAGGACCAGAATTTCTATAGCAGCAAATCAAAGCATGGTGCAGTAGAGGGTAGCATGACAAGAGTAGCAACCAAGGTGCATAACAACAGAAATAAGTGCATCATATGAAGTCTTCAAGTGGGCAGCACTGCATACAATCATTGTAAAGGTAGCATTGTACTTAGTCATTGTAAATACATTATTGTACTAATTGTACTAGTGTATTTATGCCAAGGGTTGAAGAGGCAGTTTTGGGAGGTCTAGGATCATCATTAGGTGGTTGTGTCAAAGTTGGGGTTATGGTCTAGTATATCTTCTTCTTCTGCATCATTCTATGTCATTGTAAAGTGGACCATTTTCCTTGGTACGGGAGTCCATTCTTTTTTTATTCTTCTATAGGGTGGTAGGGTGGTGCTAGGGTGAGTTGTATCTCATTGGGTGTGGGGGCATCCGTTTAGTTGACTACTGAAGAATCTCAAGCGTTGGAGCGTCCATCTAGTGGGAGCTGGAGAAGAATGATTTTCTAGATTCTAGGAAGTTGGAGCTTTATTTTCAATTGGAGTTGAATATTAAAGAATTATTAGAAAAGAATTAGGTGGTTTTTGTCCTGGAGTGGGTTTCCACCTTAAAAAATATGTTCATTTTTTTTCCTCTTGTTTTCTGCTATTATTTTACAAACATTGATAATAATTGAAGATTAACTAATGCTCTAATTGAAAGGAATACTGATTCACCCCCCCCCCCTCTCAGTATTTCCAACATGGTGTACCTCTGTTATTTCAGATCCAAAATATGTGATTTTTTTTCCTATAGTAGTCCTCTGAGTCATCTTTCCAATGCCACAGGTCTGACCCAATTTGGATTCTTCAAGAGAGAGTTATGCCCAATCTCTCACAATGCCCTAATTATGGATTGTTTCAGTAGAGAGAACTTATACGGAGTGCCACGTGTCATTTTTCTTCATTCAGATCTGAAATTGATAGAGAAAAAACAAAATTCTATGCACTATCTTCCACATTTTACAGAGTTCCAATCCGATACTCAGAGAGAGATTTATGATGATTTTCCCAAGGTCACTTCTTTGAGATGAATTTCAGAAGCCTGCAAAAACACTGACTTCCACAGATCATATCTCCTAAAATATTGCGTAACTTGATCTAAAATGTTTACAGGAGCTTCCTCAGTATTTATTCTTTGCCTCATAAAAATTTCATCTTTTGACGCTTCGTATAAACAAAGTTAGAGTGAAAATTCCACGATGACCTGTTTCAGATAGCGAAATCCCTACATAAGGAGGATATGAGGATCACAATTTATATAAATGCTTAGGTTGAGAGGGGCTTCAACACGTAAACATGGGAGGGATTTTAGGAGATTAAAAATTATTAATTATTGACTTTTCAATGACCCATGCCACAACCCCATGGGTTTTTAGCCCATTAACTGGGGTTACAAACTTCAAACATGAATATCTCTCAAACCGTGAAGAATCATGTGGTGTGCCATATATCAACGGAAACATCTCGACAAGTAGAAACCATCAAAAGCATTCTTGACCTAGAATATAGTAATTTGGTAGGTCAAAGTTCCCATGCAATATTTGGGTAGCCCCTGATGCTTCTTGGGTTGACAACAATGACAACCGCTGATCAACATGCTCTTGCAGGGGGCATTCAAAACATTCTTACCAATTGCATGCAATCGACCATTGAAGTTCGGCGGAAAAACTGGTTTAGAGCTCCAAAATGCAAATGGTAACTTTCAAATGGTAAAAATGAAGAGTAAAACTCTTTTTATTAGTCATTTTATTATTTGCAAATCATATTTATTGATGTGACTATGGTTTTATTCTATTTTTATCATGAAATAGGTATTTTTAATCCATTTGATGTTGTTCTGAATAGGTTTTACAACTGATGAACATATTAGTCATGCAGATTTATTTCAAGAATGATTTGACCACAAATCATACTTTTTCTCCTTATTTTTTGAGCTTTTTTAAAAATGAAAAAGGATTTGAAGCGCACTTTTATCTCTTTTTCGAGCTTCAATAATAGCAAGAAAGGAACCTCTGGAGTTTTCTTTCAGCTCTTTTCAGACTCCGATAATGTGAAAATATTTCCGAGCACTTGTCTTTTCGAGCTCGTAAAAGTAAATGAATTGATATCTACTTAGTATAAGTTTAACCCTTTTCCGAACTGAGATAGATTATTTATGAAAAATAAATACCTTGGTAGAACATGACTAAAGAGGTTCTCTCATATATTATTTTACAATTTTTCGGATCTGAGCGACAACTTTATGAAAAAGTAGTTTTGGAGTTTTATTTCGTCCTCTTTTTCAAACTCCCTAAATATGAAAAGGGATCGAGCTATCACTTTCGTTAAGCTCGTTAAAACATAAAATAGCGACGGGCTTGTCGATCATGGCAAGGATCGAGTTTCATTCATCGCTAAACTCGTTATATTATTAAATAGTGATACTTTATTCGCTAGAAGGGTTGAATTATAGATCAAGAAAATGTTATCCTCCTCAAGCTTGTTAAAAAATAAAGAGGTACTGGTCGACAAATGACCAAGGAAAATTTGGGAAAGTGAGCAGAATTATTTACGGTAGCAGGTCGCTCTTGAACATGACACTTCACTCCATCACCGTGACTATTTGGGTTGGGTAATCTTCTTGACGGTTCATTCATACCTATGGTTCATCATACCTTCACTTTGGGTTTGGGTTAATGCTGCCAACTCATCTAAGTGTCGCCGAAATGTTCAAGATAAGTCATCCAGTGAATACTCATCCTTCTGCAATACTCATAAACCTTCATTCCCATGTTCGTCATCCCTGAAAATTACTATATCAATTCATACATTTTTCTCAGAAATTAGTAACTCTTGTTTCGCAATAAGGTGGCTTCCTGTCGATGACAAATCATTATCCAGGAAGTTCACTTAGAAACATCAGATTCCAGTACCATGAGGCTTGTTACAGCATCGACAAGATCCTCACTTCCAAACTTTTGACCAAAGGATTTTGTTTGTCGTTCGACATAAATCATCTATTCACACCTTACTAAATGTACTACAGTACATTGAGGACCATTGACAGCAATGGTGGTTCTCTTACCATGTTCGACTACAAATCATATATCCGCATGGCTAGACTTGTACCCTAATGATCGAGTGAACGAAATAAGAAGACCCCGGATCTAGTTTCATCCATCTGGGCTATGATTTTAGGATTGTTGTACACATCATCTGTAAGGTGAATTTACATACAGATCGTCATCCGAACATGGGCCTATATCTGTAGGCATGTCTTCATTACTCAAAATTCCAATGAAGACGACTTTCTAAATTATGTACATGTTATTAGATTGTTTATGTGCTGAACATGGGAATGCCTACCCTCAAAAATTATGATCAAAGAGGATATCTCATGATGTAATGTATTGTAATATTGATGCAGGTCGCCACTCCGCTTCATCTCTAGCCCATCACAGTGTAAAGCATATCAATCAAAATATTGTTATTATTATTCTAACTTCATGGTTTAGGGGGGAATTTGTTATAGGTCAATTTGGGCATCATTCCCAATGACCTGGTTAACTGGGAATCATCTCCAGAACCAATGATTAAGGTTCTATCATTCCCTATCATTTCAATTGCTACATGCTCTAAGGCAAATAACAAGACAAATCATTCAGGACTTTCATCTACAAAGGTTTCCAAGATTTGAAGTTTATAATATATCATATGAGAGCTCATCAATGTTGCCTCTAAAGGGACTAAGTGTGTTGCATATGCAGGTAGCCCCATTCAAGGATGCTCAGCAAAGCACTTCTCAACACTCATAGGTGTGTTGGTCACATTGGGAGCGAAAGTCTCTTTGTTCCGCAATCTCCACTTGGCCAGTGCCTTCTAGAAGAGTTCACATGTGTCAAAATTTGAATCCATGTGTCCATTTGACATCTACAAGATTGGAAAAATGTCTTGTTTATTATTGTAAATTCATTGATTGTAAAACTACCTTCAGCTCCTCTATAAATTGAGCACATATCTTAGTGTTTGATAAGGAAGAATTTGAGTAGAGAATGCTGGTGGAATTTCAATTGAGGAGTTGATTTGAGTGACATATTGCTGGAGATATCTGAATTGTGATGAGGCTGGGATGATGCTGGAGATGGTGACACTAAATCAATCACTGGGTTGTAACCTCCCCTTCTATAATTAATAAATATTTATTGCTTATCTTTCCCTATATGCATATGTATAAGCTTTGATTCTCTATATCATGATTTCTTATTTGATGTATATGGTTTATGCTTTATTGATTTAGCTAAATAACTTGAATATACATATGTATTATTGCTATCTCTTGCTGTTTAGTGTTCATTCTTGCAGGAAATATTTTGCACAGATGGCTGAAATTTGAAGCTACAACAAAAGTGACAGAAGGAGACTTTGGAAGCGCTTGGACTCCAAGTAAGCTTCTTATTTCATTCTCTGTGTTTGTTTACAATTAGGAAAGATAGTCGTGAAGTCTTTAACCTGTTTTTCTAGATAAGCACATGTCTAGGGAAGAATGTTTTATCCATAATACATAATTCCACATAACAAATTGGCGACTCCACTAGGGAGTTTACCCTTCATCCTAGGTGTATTTTCTTTTGATTTTCTCTGTTTATTCATCCAGTATTTTTTACTCACAAATATTAGGCTTTTTCAAATCCAAATTTTCATTATAAGTGTGTTAAACAGCTATGCTTTTCATTATACACTGCGCCCAACGCACTATTGGATAGGACACAGTGCTTTTCATAGCATTATCTCCCTTTCAGGGGTGCTTTGCAATGCATTGTCTCCCTTTAAAGACTGCATTGGCCCCAAAGACCATCCAAATTCCATTGAATTTGTCATTTTCAATTTGTTTCAGTTTGTTTTCTGATGTGTTTTGAAAAGCCTGAGCCTCATATTGACTAGTGAACTTATCTACCTCTTCCTCCTTTAAAAGAATAGTTTGTTCAATGTTTGTTTAAAGAGTTTTTCTTTATCATTGAAAAATTAATTTCAAAGTATTTTTATTGTCGCATTAGATTCATTTCCATCAAGAATGAGAAAGAGAGAAACTCCCTCAAGGGAAAATAACCTTTGGTAATTTGGAGGTTGAGCTCAGGGACTTGGAATATGAGCTAAATATTTGCAAGGAAAAAATTAGGAAGCTCATTGGGAAACAACAATAACAATCCAAGTGGATTTTTGAATTGCAAAGAATTTGCAAGAGCTGGCATCTCAAACTATATTCTCAAAAAGGGAAAAGCATATTGGCAGGAAGGAACCATGTGAGGCTGAAAACAGAAAAGAAGATATTTCCCTATTGGAATTGTAAAGGGTAAAACCTAAGAAAGGATTTTCCCCCTTCAAGTTCATTGTAAGCCATGTTAAGAAGTCTTGAAATTATTTTGGTATGTGAATAAACATATACACACACACATATATTCATGTGCGCACTTGCAAGATGGTTGGAAGTGCACTGAACGTTGGAATCACGGGGATTAAATTGACTATTTAAGATTTTTTTATTTTAACGTGTATGATTTGTGGCTCTAATTTATTGATTTCATGGATTTACATCACTTTGATTTTAGATTTGTGCATGGCTATGTTGTTCTTGTTGGGTGTGTGTTATATTCATTCCATGACTAGTTGCATGCACGGGGGGGTCATAGGGGGGACAATAGCCCCCCATGTTCGTTTGGTCAGGCGCAGCAGGGGGGTCACAGGAGGGGCAGAAGCTCCCCCCCCCCGATCAGGGGGTTTGTAGGGGGGCGGTTTCCCTCCGACAAGGGGTCTGGGGAAATGCCCCAAGAATTTTTTTTGGAACCTATAATAGGTGGGTTGACCTACCTATGGTTTTTTGCATGGTTTTTTCACATAGTTTTAGGCATGGTGGTTTTATTCCCATGGTATTTTGTAGATCTAATCAAGTTAAATACAATTATGTTAAAATCCAGGGTTAATGGATTGGGGTTTATGAATGCTTCGGCATGTATATATATGTATTGTAATATTGAAAGGAACATAATGAAAAATCAATCTGGTGGTCTCGGTTTTGGGATCCAGGGGAAAATATCTGTTTATATTTATTTATGTTCTCGCTATTGTTTATTTTTCTATTTTAAGAATTTTTTTGCAGGTAATTTCTGTACAGGGTTAGAACCTATAGTGATGTCGAAATTTATTTTATGATTGCGGTTGTGATTGTCTTTTTTTTGTATTGGTTTCCCTCACTTTATTTGTCAATTTTTTTCCTTTTCAATGTCATGCTTGGGACCCAAGGAAACCTGTTGGGCATGGTAGTACAGCCACAAAGCTCTGGTAAGAGAGCTAAGTGGAGCCTAATAGACAGAGAAAATTGAGAGGCCTACGCATGAAGGAAATGAGGAAGGTCGAGAAGGGGAAGTGCATGATTTTCATGGATAAAAAATGTTGATGTTGGGAAGATGAGCTGGAATAGGCCATCGTTGGAATGCCTTGGAGTGTTTCTCTTGAATGTGATAGTAGGCGCAAATGAGGTATTATACATTATTGGAATTTGATTGTTTAAACATTGCTAGTATAAAATAATGGTTGGAGGCATTGACACTAACAATAAAGTGAAAGGAATAAGAAAAGGGAGGAATTCTTGAAAGACAATTCCCTTGACTGTTGCATTCTTTTCTTATATCCAGGGATATATCTAAACCTGGTTTTAATTGACATAAATGGATAGTAATATGACAACAAAATGGTTTGGTTGGGTCCATGGGAACAATGGATAGTAAAATGGCACAAAGAAAGTTCTCTTAACCTTAAATATAATTACACATGTAATTATGTATTGTATACATGATCATGTTGATGAGTATATACATGAAAATTCCATTTTTTTTTACAGAGTTGTGAGGGGTCATTTTTGTGGAAGAATGACTATGTCAATTTATTCAATGCAAATGTGAATGGCATAAAAAGGTTTCTAGTTTTATGAGGAAACAATTGCAAAAAAAGTATCCCTAATTGTTCTATGATTTTAATATCATGTGAATATGATTATAAAATTATTCCTGTGTTATATTATGAACAAGGAACAATGAGGGATATATTAGCAAAATGAAGGTAGTTTTATTTGTGGCATGCTAGGATTAGCATGGATAATTGAAGAAACCATAGACCCCATATTTGTATTGTGAATGCACATGGTAAAGCGTGGGAATCCACTAGAGGTAGTGTGCCAGGTATTTTTGGATAGATATAGTGTGGTCTCTATATTTTCAACACTATTGTGCACATGTTGTATTGTGTATGTGTTATGTTGTACTTATTTATTTGTTGTGTTGCATCATGTGTGTATATGTATGTGTTATTTTGTATACCATGTATACGTGCATGTGTTGTGTAATTTTTTTGGGTGGGAAATTATGGGACTGCCTCAGCCCTAGTGCTATGCAATGTGTTTAGGATGGGTAGGTATGGGATTGTCTAAGCCTACGTTGACTAGGAAAGTTAGATTTCCTGGAATGAAGGTTTCCTAGGCCTGTGAAGGTGTGGAATACACCTATATTCATTTTAACAAATGTCTACCAGAATTGGTAGTGCCCATATTCATGGGGTAGCGATTGGGCCTATTTATATTTATTTTTTACTAAGTGTTCGTCGTGGAGACGATGAACCATTTAGTAAATTTAAATTTGAAGATAAGAGAAGAGAAGGAACTAGATTCTTCTTAGCTTAGTAACAAATATACTGTGTACGAGATCGAATAGGAGAGAAGGAACTGGGTGTTTTATCAGGTTGGTAACCGATCCAATGTGTGTACGAGGTAGAAGAGAAGAGAATGCATTGGGTTCTTGTTGAGTTTGGAAACCGATCCAGTGTGTGTATAGGAATAGAAAAGGGAACTATATGTTTATTGAGTTGGGAAACCAATCTAGTGTGTGTAAATAAAAAATCATAGATAAATTCAAAGATAAGTATCGGTATATCATTTGATTTCATTATTGGTACTCTGATATATGATGATTTGATCTATGAGAAAATTTGACTCATTGTTTCAAGAACCAAAATTAAATTTCAAATGTCACCTTGTGGATGAGTTGTTAATGAGGTACGATTTAAATTATTACTATTTCTTTATAATGAAACTCATGGAGATTTACGTGCTATGATGTAGGAAAGTATGGAACTTCTCGGGTTGGGTGGATGGACTTGGCTACAATATCTATAGTAGCAGAAACAAAGGAATTAAAACATGTAGTATTATGTTGGTAAAATATTTCAAGAATAGGGCCATTGTGGGACACTAGCACCCAATACTAACCATTTATTTCCATGCAACATGTCATGACATGTATAAATTTGTTGAGGCAGGGAATTGCCTTGGTTATTAGACTCTTCTAATGCGAGGATACCTTACAAAGAAATGGATCACTTGAGGGACTAGGAGGTAGAGACGAGGATGCCTGAAATTGGAAGGTTTGTTACATGGAAGAGGGACAAAATCACCTAAGGGACTGGGTTTCATAGAAGGGCATGCCAGAAAATAATTATTTTTTTAAAATGGTCATGGGAATGGATGATTGGAATTAGATGCACATTGGGGTATTCTGGGAAGCAATGGGCCAAGAAATTTTCAATGAAGGAACAAGGAGTGCAATGATAGAAACACTACAAGATGGAGTCTTATATCACCGCAAGAAAAGGGAAAACAGGAAATCTTAAATTTGGTGTGGAAACAACACCAAGAAACTGCAAATGTGACACCAAAAATGGTTGATCCAAGAAAATTTCCATGTCTATTAAATTACTAAGAAAAAAAATTAGATATATGTAAAATGTAATTATAAGTGAGTTGCATTATAAACCGCAGAATTATTTATGTTGGGACTAAGCATTGTTTGCAATATGTTCAGAAATAAAACACCAAGGATGATGTTCCTCTAGGGAGGGGGGTGGTTGTGACAACCCCACGCTAATTCCCCTTCATTATAAATATTTAATAAAATTTTATTTTAATTAAAAATGTTGAGATATAGGACATGAGTTTCATAGCTTAGGGAGGAGGTTGCTTGGGTAGTAGAGATGTGGTTTTTAATATTAGTAATGGGTTGACTAGTAGCCTTAATGGAGTTGATTGTATTATTGAATAGAACTAAAAAAAAAGGGTGTGCCATGTCCCTGTTGGCCAACAACTAGTTGAAAAAGGACCAAATTTAAATGGAAAAATTTGTGTTAGCGAGCAAGATAAGAACCATCATGACCAAAACTTAGGAGGATGCTACAGGGAATGTGTGCCCACATAACCATTGATGATTGCAACAAAAATAGTGGGAGGAAATTGTGAGGGAAAAAAATACCATGATTGGACACAAGGGAAAGGATTATCATGGTCAGTGAGAACAAACCCAAAAGTGGAGGCCAAGAGAGGCTATCAATGATTTTGGGGAATTACGTCTAGAATATAAGTATCGTTGAGGTAGAGTGGAGAGGACACCACATGAAGAGCTCATGAGAAGGTGAAAAGTCTCTAGATTCATTTGTTTAGATGAGGGTGGAGGTGGTTTAACCTTTGGACTCCCTTATTTGGTTGTTGGGTGGAGACAGGAGGATCTCTAGACTCCCAGTGGTTTTAAAGTATCCCTTGAAGTTCCCTTCTCAAGATCTAAAATATGGGTAGGGGGTGACAGTTGCAAGAAATATTGGTTGTAACTCGTCTAAGGTTGGGTGGACAGTTAGAGTCCCAATCTTAGTTTTCAGGTTTCTTCATTATTATCAGATAAGTGTTCATATAACTTTGTATGCATAACCTTGCTTACTTAACTATTTGTATGTATTTATGAATGTGTGGAATGATTCCTACATGATTTTGGGAAATGGAGTGGTTTTATGTGACTCAAGAGAAATAGTTACATTCTTGGTCTCTATATGTGTTCTAGAATTACAAATTATTATACTTATTGGGTGCATGGGGTGGTTGTACCTCTGCACCTTAGTTAATTTGGTGCGCTTAAACTGTATAATACCAATAGTACAGTGTTGCATGCTTATTGTGAGGAATTCTCCTTCTACTCATTCCATTTCATTTATGGATGGTTGAGTGTTTATGCTAGAATTATGGCTAAATGCATGTACTTATTTCTATGCATGAAGTTTGTCTGCTTGCTTGAATGCAACATATGTGCTTTCTTTGTTTTCAGGATCTTGAAATTAATCTATTTACCTAAGTATGGAAGATGAGCAGAATCCTTATGTTGGAATGATCTCTGTGTTTTTAAATGATTTACACGAGTGGCCTTTATCTAACTAATACAACTTAGGAAGGATGGCATTGTCGTGTGTGTGTGTGTGTGCGCAATTTTTTATCGACATATTGGTATGACTGGGTCGAAGCCTTATAAGCTCAAAAGGAGTATTGTGTACACACACACACACACACACGTATAGGAATATAATTTTGTAAGATTGTACGCATGCAATGTGATGTGTTTTATGGTTTTTACACCTATAAATATATGTAAATGTATATACATTTCTACCTGAGGCTTGAAATGTTTCCTAAGTGTATCGAGTGTTGAATGTTTGTTTAAGTTGTCGTGTAACTAGAAATGGGTGGAATCATGTTTATGAGTGATTTTATTATATACATTCCTATCAGGATTTCATTTTAATTAATTAAGCTTAGGAGTGATAGTGTAATTGTTGCATGTATATGTGAAGACACACACATACACACACACACACACACATATATATCATGGAATAATGGATTTTGCTGGGTCTCGACAAGATTAGGAGGGATAACCCCAAAGGATTTGTATAACCCTCATATGTTTGTATTCAAATATATAAGTGCAAGGCAAAACCTTATAACCCTGGAGAAGGAGCCTTGAATCTTTTAAAACATATGAATAAGTGAGGTAACCAAGGGCATAGGTAGGGGAAATCCAGACCGAAAAATGGTTACAGTGTGTTCTCCAAGTTGGATGGCCTGGCGACATTCACCCTAGAGGTTTCAAAGGGAGACCCATGAGGAAAATCTTGAGACTAAATATATGGGGAAATGTGGCAAGGTGGGCCTCATATAAAAGGAAATCTTTTGTTGATCTAAACCATTGGTACTAAAGTTATTCCTCATCATCGGATGGACTACATAGGTTTATACGTGGATGTTTTGAATGGAGCACAAGGGGAAAATACTGAGATATAATTCCCGAGAGGACATGGCTCAATGGGGCCACTAATCAAGTGCATCACATGGGCATGGTTTCAACAACGAAAAAACACACAACGCCCATTTTTTTCCTTTTCAATAATATTTTATGCAAATTGTGCAACGTTGGGTACAGTGGAACCCACAACACATATGATATGGAGGGTGTGATGAAGGTTTACATCACCTTGGTGCTTAGGACCTGTGACATAACCCTAGACCCTGGACCCTAGAGAATTTAGATGAATGGCATGATAGAACCGTCACGATCTATTTCATGGGGTGACTTGGCATGTAGGGGTTCGTTCGGTGGGGACAAGCATTGTGTGGCATGAATGAACTCACTTACCAATCAAGAGGGAGGTTAAGCCTTAATGTAAATTTTGTAATTCCACGTATCCTGGAAGATTATCCTTGAAATTTCACCAGGAAGAAGTATTGGATCCTGCTAGGATTGTATTCTCGAGGTGAGGTGGCAAAGGAGGGGCCCACAACCATATAACTCATAAACTTAAGTTTATGGGTGTTCATATGTATGAAAGTTTCATGTAGTATGAATGAGTCAGCCGCCTAGGAAACATGACCATGTGGACAGTGTCACGGCAATGAAGAGGTCCCACGCATGGGTAATATATAGATGTATACATTGTGCATTTTATGTTGGCCTCGTAAGGGATGAAACATGTATGAATGAGTAGGAAAATACTACTTGGCATGACATGGCATGTGCTTTGGTACCCATGTAGGCGCCACGTGGGGACCATTGGATTCCATGTTGGAGGTTAAGTTGACGTGGCTCAACATGATTGGCCAAGACTCTAATTAGCCATATATTTCAATATGGGATTCGAATTGAGACAAGTTTCATATCATTGGAAACATCTCGACAAGATGAACACAAAATTGTTATCTATTTTGCATTTTGAAAAAAGTTGTAAAGGTTGAAAAAATTTAGACCCCATTTCCATAACATCACATTGGAGGTTGGGTCATCATATTAGTTGCCTCCTTCTACCCTTATTATGGGATAGGGACAGTAAGGGGGTATTTTACGCAATTTTATTCTTGTGGTCCGCTAACTAGTCCATGGCGACTAACACATTTTATGAGCCCAACTGTTATAAATTAAATAATAAATAAATGAAACCAAAATATTGGAAGCACATAAAAGTATAAAACAAGTGAGACATATATATATATATATGGTTCACCCAATTTGGGATACTTCCACAGAGAAACATCAAGTTGTTCCTTTTATATTATCCAACAAACTAAATTGATACAACCTACAACACATTTTTCGTAACTTCCTCTTCGTTCTCACACAATCTCCTCTCTTTTTCTCACACAAAATAATACACAAATACAACATAATTCCCTTATATAAAATGAGGGTTTCCTTCTAGGGAAAAAAACCCTAAATTAACATAACTTCTACTGTCAGGTATTCCACCTAAAGAACAGTCCAGATTGACTACGAAATTACAATTTTTTACAAGGATATTTTCTCAAAAAATTACATTTGAGTGTGATTCCCCTAAACCCATGCCAGGGAGGGATTAAAAGCATATTTACCCCCTTTATGTACCCTCCCTAAAGATAGTGCCCCCTCTCTAAATACCTGTTTCGATGAAACGCCCGTGACCTGATCCAAAAGCCATTGCAACATACCCTCTAAATTCGTAAAGATAATTAGGCTCCACACCCAACACCATAAATAACATATTCAAATATGCAGCCATGGGAATGAATTCTATCACTACTAGCCATGATTCCACCATGTCTACAACTCACCTTTTATTTCTTGTAGAAAATTGAACTAACCAAAATTTTCCATGGGCTTCCTTATGCAATGCACAATTTTCACAACCTTTAGACTAAAATAGCTGAAATTAGAACTTGGGTTAATCAAATCAAAACAGACTTAGTAATGACCATAATTTCCATCTCAATTACTGAAGCTTGGTGATCAACATGCTTGTTGTCCAATGCGGCATAGATTTGTGGTATGATTAGAGCCACATAATTCATTGTCTCTACTTCTTGCATATTATACAATCTTGGGCCATTTTGTGGTAATTGAGTATAGTCTTTCTACATGTGGTCTTCTCCACATTTCCAACATTGTATAGGTCCACTTTTGAACCCCTTGGTTTCCTCTCTTGTATACTTAGAGAATCAATATCAACTAACAATAATAGATTTATGTTGAATCTCACCCATGGCAGAAGTGGTGAACTTCAAATTCTTTCCTCTTAGTTGTTTTCTGGAAGATTTATGTCATTTTCCCTTATATTTGGGCCTACCTCTTATTTTCCAATCAGCTTGGAACTCATTTTTGTGCTTCGATTGATCATAACAATGCTTCACCTTTCATATGGTGTCCTCCAATGTTTTTGGGTCATCAAACTCAATTTAGTCCCTGTAAGCTTGTGGTAACCCATTGAAATAGCTATAAATATTTACTTTCTCATCCTTGATATACGGTACATACCTCAATAGCTCCAATAATCTTTTTATGTACTCATCAGATATGAGTTACCCCAATTTGTGTTTATGAAACTCTTTAACCTTGATGTCATAATACCTTTTAGATATGTACTTCTCCTGGAAGTGTCTCTCAAATGTCCTCCATGAAAACTCTTCCTCTATAATGCCTTTGACATCACTTAGAACTTCCCACCAGATATCAAATTCTCCTTTCACACTAAAAATGGCCACTCTAGCCTTCATATTCTCAAAGTAGTCATCACTTTAAAATACATATCCATTCCCTTTAGTCATGCTTCTGCCTCTTCAGCCTTCTTGAACTCTCCATGAAAAGCATGAGGTTTTTCCTTCTTAAATTCTTTTGGCATTAATTTTTTCTTGTTCCTCCCCTATTGGCGGTGTCTCTTAGTTGCAACACCAAAAAGTTGCTCCTGACTGCCTATTCTTCTCTCTGGATTACTAAGTAGAGTCCCTCCTCTCATTGTATCTTTCGGTGCCTATCCATGACTCTTCTTATATTTGCTACTTTTTTCTCTATTATCCTCCAATTCATGCTTCCCAAGTTTTGATGGACTTTGCTTGGTCTTATATTTTCCCATGTAGTTGGCACCTAGCTCATGTTGCTTCTACCTTTGTAGGTTTGATAGTATTTGTAATGTTATTGAATTTACTTCTACTTGTTTTTATTTAGCTCTAACAATATTTTCATTTTCATCCATACAACGTCTCAAACCAACCCATAAAATTCTAAGGGTTTCCATTCAATCATGGGAGTCTTCCTCTCTCCTTTTCCTAACTAATTCTCCTTCCTAACAATGTTGGGGTCTATCAATGTTGTATTGCACCATCATACTACTCATTCCTTTATTTTCTTCTTGTATCTCGATGAATTATTATGTGGTGTTATGAACATATAGTTGTTATTCAAATATATATATATATATATTTACCCATCACCTTGGCATGTTTGCAATAACCATGTTGATGTGAAACGTTCTAAAACAATCCAATCTAAGGTTAGTATGCAAGTTAGAAGATAAAATAAAACATCAATAATTTTCATGTCAACCATCTCATCAACTAAAATTATGAAATCAACACACATATGCATTCAAAAATCAATTATTATTTCAAATACTATCCTATATAATTATTAAAAAAGCTCCTAACATTATCTTTCTAGGCCGATTCAATCTAAGTTCTTAGCCTAGGCACTCTACGACACTGTAGCAGAGTTTCAAATTTTATCTCCAAAAGTCCAGTGTAGAACCTTTACTTTGATATCAATATGTAATGCCTCCTCCAACCCCATTGGGCTACCTCAGGTTGTAGGAGGTTTTATTTTATAATTAACCTAAAATCCATGGTATATTATGGAAATGGAGTAAAAAATATCCTCCTTCTCCAAAGTTTGCAGAATTCATTTCTAATATCACCATTGTATTCAAATAATCGAGAGATTTACAAAAATATAAAAGGTATCCCCATATTAATCAAGGATTGAAATATATGTTCATTTAAAATTTGAACAATTAAATCTCGCGACATCAGCAATGCTGCCATATGGCATCCACGTGGTTCTACCAGACCTATGTTTAACATGCCACCTTGACTCAAGTTATCTGGTCCCATAGGTCCTGGTCCCCTTTTCAAACTTTATTAATTTTCTTTCTTAAATCCATCCCATAGGAGAAATCAAGGGTACATGGAAGTGTTAACCCTTGACACACCCCTGTATCCCCCATATCTTGGATCACTCTTCCACCGGAATAGATATCTAACTCCACAGACACCCAACATCGTAAAATTATGTGCCATTTGAAAACACTTGATTCATTTCGATCACATATTACTCACCGAACGAAATCAAATTTTGGCTTCTTCCAAGTGGGGCCCTCACCATATATCACCACTCTATTAATTAATATGGGAATTCAGACTATTTGGAATCAAGTGCACTTCCGAAGTGCACATGTGCTGACTATTCGGATGCCTGGATCACCATATACATATTCTAGCCTCGAATGCATCAATATATTATCCATATCTAGATGCACTTAAATAAAAATACTTAGAAAGGTATCTGTCCCAGATGTTTGGTCCATCCAAGATCCATTCAGCCCCAGATACAAGTGTCAACTTATGCTCATAATTAAACTTATAAAAAAAGAGGTTTCATAAGTTAGTCCTGAATTTCGTTTGGAATAGGGCATTGCCTCGAACAACAAATTTAGAAGGATGAAACCCATATCTAAGCACTAATCATACTTCACGAGTTAGTCTAGAATTTCCTTTGGAATAAGGTGTTTCCTAGAACACCAACTTTACAAGGATGAAACCCATATCTAAGCACTGAATATTCAAAATGTTATTACTTATCCATAACCAATTCAATGGATATGGAAACCTACCTAAGATCAAATATCGAATAAAGCTATGATATATTTGATACCTCTCTACGAAATTGAATACTACAACATCATACATAACCACAAAATGATCCCATTGAGTTAAAAAAAAAAAGTGTCATATCTATCTGATTAATCATACATTAGAAAAAACTTGTCATAACCCTTTATCAAGAAAGGCAATATACGACCTTAAACAAGATAGTGATCCATGAAAATCATAACATATCAAATAATCAAAATCACACATTGTAAAAAATTAACTTAGTAACATCAAGAAATCATACATGACCATGTAAATAGCTTTGTATCCTATAAGAATAACAACAAACACAAAGACCTACAAGTACCCCGTGACCATGAGAACAGATAAATTAAGAATTCAACATAAGAAAATGGGAATATCATATGTTATACATTGTTCATCATCCATGATTCAAACATATATACAAGTAATAACTTATATGATTAACTTGGATGGATGGAAACTAAATGCGGGACTTCAACTCTCCACCCAACCATATGCCAACTACATTGAAATATTTCTTACAGCTAACCACCCTCAAGTCAGATTCAGATTCTAAGGAGTTAGGATCTCAGAGGAATCTCACACTGATATCAACTCAACTAGATGAGATAAGGAGTGCATTTTATAGGTTTTTAAATCATTGCATCATGTATTAAGCACCACAATGACTCCTTTTCCTCTTTGAAATAGAACACAAGGATTCACCCTAGGCTTACTAAAGTTTTGCTCAGTTCCAACAGAATAACCTCACTCAAAGGGTGGTTTAATAGCTATATTTTCAAGGAAAGCACTGCAAGAGTCTATATTCCACTATCCAGGTGGTTTATCAACCAATTCGATAAGATATAAGTGGTTTATTAGCCCTGTGAAAAGACCTAGAGGTTTATGAACCAAGACAGTAAACACTTGAGAGACTCATCCTACCAAGTGGTTTATCAACCTTCCAACACACACCCTAGTGGTTTATCAACCCATTCAACAAGCTCTAAGTGATTTATCAACCCCAAGGCAAGCACTTAGAGGTTTATTAGTCAACATAGAAAGCACTAATGAATCAATATCTCCACCAACACTTCACTGGCCCATCACAAACTTATAAAACACATAGGAAACACACTAGAAAATATAGGGATCAATGCCCCACCTTCTCTTATCTTCTCTTCTCTTCTTTTCTGTAAGATCCAATATACACTACTCTTACTCTCACATTTCTTCCTCTATGTGTTTTATCAGTCTATGTGTCTCATTCCATACTACCCCCTCTCTTATCAATGCATCCCCACATTATTTTGCTACCAACTCCCTTATCCCTCCTCTTGTGTGTTGACTTTCATAGCACGTCCCTCAAGAATAGGGACAATATAGGTCCCGTCCTTCACTCAGGTGTCTCGCACATAAATTTAATGCTTGCACCAATAGACCATTAACTTGTTAGGGAGATAGGTGGTAAAAATAAAAGAAGTGGCTTCGGTTAGGGTTTAAACAAATCATAAGTAACTTCCCCCTCCTCAAATATATAAATCCGTGTCCACTCCTCCAACTCAACCATTTTTTTTATTTTCACATAATTTACATAAAAATATACATAGTGGTATTCACATGAGGGGAAACAAAAAGATTTGTTACAAGGTCCTTATTCAACAAGTATTTTTCCTTCCTCTTTAAAATAACGTGAATCTAGAATCGGAAATGACTTTGCAAAGATGAAATAATAAAATATAATAATATGGATAGGTATTCAAAAAACTTTAAAGGAATGTATATGTTAGAATCAAATGAGTTTGTAAATTCTCAATTGTGTAGGAATCCAATGATACATCACCATACAGATTCGTACTTACGATATGAAACTTTAGTAACTCTTTGTAGGAAAATTAACAATAATATCCCAATGTGATCAATTAAACATTTTATGAAATTGGAATGGCCTCTTAAATGGAAACTAGATAAATTGTAATTAAACTGAATTTTGCTTTATTACAAGGAGGTTTCTTGCTCCCTTGGACCTGAATTATAGTACAAAGTGCTTGAAGAGATGAGAAGACATTATTATACCTAGATATTTTTGTAGCTAACCACAAATGAAAACTTGATGGAGAGATAAATGTAGAAGAGTGCATGAGAAGGAAATTTTAGCAAATTAATTCACAAGATCTTCTGAAAAGGCAAAACTTGTCTTTAGAAAAACTCCAATCCCCTCATTTTTTTAATGTGATTTTATCCCTTTCTAATATTCTCTTCATCTTTGAAACTACTTGATGATTAGGTTTTTTCCTCTCTTTTTTAACTAAATAATGATCCATTTTTAAAATACAAAGTTAATAATTTATCCTCAGAATTGGATTCCACTTCAGAATTTCTAGATTTAATTTTTATAAATAATTTTTAAGGAATAATTTAGTGATAGGCTGAAAAATGACCATGATTGTTATTTTAATTTTCTGAAATGATATATATAATTTTGGCCTTGGAAACTAATGTCAACTTGTTATTCATGCTTCCATATTTCCAATAATCTCTCGTTTTCTCCAATTATCCATTGAGAAATCAAATTATGCCTTCCAAAATATAGTAGTTAGCAATTGTATATTTGATCCAAGAAAAATAATACCCTTTGATTTATCATTCAACTTATTCATACCACATGCATTGCAGGGGGGATGTGTGTCAATTTATAAGGAAGTAGGATCCCCGTATTATTTGTGCATGCAGTAGAGAGATCCTTGGAACCTTACCTAGCATTATGTGTAGTGTAAGATTTTGGTCAACACCTCAACACCCAAACATCATGCCAAATCACTACTCAATCTGTTGTTTCCAACCAACACCTTCCAATTTTCACCCAAATATGTTTCCACGTGTCATTAAGAGGTGCACCAAATAAAAAAAATTAAAGGAAGAAACTTAGGATATAAGTATGTATAAAATAATATAATTATGGAGAATGATACACATGAAGATTATAATGAAAATGACTATGTGTAAAAGGTAGGTAGGAAGAGAAGTGATCTCGCACTCATAAAAATGACTAAGTATAAAGATGAGTATAAATTGTAAGTTGTGGAAATGTGGGTTATGAGGCATTTCGGAGATAAGTAGGTAAAGGGATAAACTACAAATAAATAATAAAAATGACTAACTGTAAAAGGTAGGTAGGAAGCAAAGTGAACCCACACTCATGGAGACAAGAAGGTAAAAAGACAACATGAAAACTGCATGGGTAAAACAGACTAAGTGTGGGGGTTATGAGGCATGTGGGAGGAAAGTGGCTAAAAAAACCAGGTAAAAGGACAATTATGAGGCATGTGGGAGGAAAGTGGCTAAAAAAACTAGGTAAAAGGAAAATATAGGTTATTAGGCATGTGGGAAACAAGTAAATAAAAGGAAAACCTACATATTGTATGGGTAAAAATGACTAAGTGTGGGGGCTATGAGGTATGTGGGAGGCAAGTGGCTAAAAAAACTAGGTAAAAGGAAAATCTATTATGAGGCATGTGGTAGGAAAGTGGTTGAAACAACTAGGTAAAATGACAAACCACAAACCTCCTGGGTAAAAACAACTAAGTGTGGTGGTTATGAGGTATGTGGGAGGAAAGTGGTTGAAAAAATTTGCATGACTAACAAAGAGGCTAATTTAAAAAATGGTTAAATAACTAGATTAAAATGGATAATTGAGGAGAGGAGAAGGATAAAGAATATTCACTTAGTTAAAATTCTAAAATGGATGGAAAGTGCATAGTGAAAATGAAATATAGAGGGAAAATCATAAGTAGATAATTGAGGAAGATAGAATGAAGGGGATGTGACTAATTTAATTTAAGGGGTTATTTTTCCATATTGGTAGTGGTGATACCTTTAGCATATGACCTCTATTTTAGATTATGTAATGTGTTGGGTGTAGCTAAGACATAGGATTATCAAATAAAAGATGAATATATGTGATTTTTTTCTTCATATTAACCCTTTACTCTTCTGAGGGATAAACCACATTGGTCAACCAAATGAATTAATGTAAAAGGTAGATAGGGTTTTTGGGCTTCTAGGGATCTAAATGAAGTGATGGAGTGAAGTGAGGTCAACCTATAACCAAAATTGGTGGAGTGAATTTAGGTGAAAATGACTAAGTGTAAAATGAAGTGCAATGAGAGCGTAGGTAATGCAAGAAAATGAAGATAAGTGAACCAACAAGATGCAGGACTATCGTAGTAAACGTAGAAGTAGAAGTAAAATGACTAATCATTAATATGATAGGAAACTAATGGATGAGGTGAATAAATTTCTGCAACCCGCATGATATCAAAGGCTCGTGATAATAGCTAACTATAAAGTGGGGTAAAAATTGTGGGTCGTGGAAATGCAAGTTATGAAGGATGTAGGAGACAAGTAGGTAAAAGAACAACCTACAAACCACATGGGAAAAAATTCCTAAGTGTGGAGGTTATGAGGTATGCGAGAGGAAAGTGGGTCGCCATTGTAGTGTTGGAATCGATGTCAACATGGTCATGATGTTTCTTGTCATATGCATGTGTGATGAGTGTTTGCTGATATTTGTTTGGCTTGATGATATTGTTAGTTAGCATTGATGGAAACATACTTATGACTGGACTTAATGGTGGTGATTTGGATATGGATTCTTGTTGGAACGGGGTCTCCTAACGAGCTACGAAACTGGTCTATTTTTGGTTATTTTTGTTATATTTAGTATAGTGCAGGGGTTTTGGGGTGGGTCAAAGCTCTGAAAAGCATTGTAATGGGGTTAAAGAGTAAACTAGGGGTCCGAAAACCATGGGTTGCGGACCATAGGAATGTTAAAGCTAGATTGTTATAAATAGGGAGGAATTTAAGATTGTAGAAGGTAAGGTTTTGATGAGATATTGATGTGATCTATTGTGTAAGCAATCTGTTGGGGTTTTGGGGAACGGACTCCTACTGGCTGTGTGCGCAGAGATCCTAGTCTAGCTCTCTGCAGACCCTGCTGTTGTGTGCACAGGCTGGGAAGGGAATTGTAAGGGTAATGAATGAATGAATATGCAAGATTATTTGATCTGAATATATGAGTACTATTGAATGAATTTCTGATAATTACTGTGCTATGCATTTCTCTATATTTGCGCTATGAAGGTATGTATATTGAATGATCGGATCTATTCTGCTTTGGTTATATTATGCTACGAAATTCTGTGTATTAAAGTAGATCTAGATCTGTTTTGTTCGGGTATGTAATGTTGTGTTAAGGTTATGAAAAGCTTCTAATTGTAGATCTAGTGCATGTGGATGTAATCAGACCTATAATTGACCCTGCGCAGAGATAATCTGAACAGATCGCAGCACTTCTTGCCTTACCCTTCCTTTCTCAGGGTGCGGAAACCTAGTTCCAGCACCCACCCATACTACTTCGGGTGAGACTGTGACCTGTGCAAGCAATTCATTGCCATAAGGGCCAGTAGTATAAGGGTTTGTTGGAAAACCTTGCACACCGAACCTGGGTCAGGACCCCTCAAACCAACAAATGGTTCCGTTTTTGGGACCCAAAGGGAGCTGAGAAAGGAGTTGGGTATTGGTAGACTAGAAAGGAACTCCTAAGGAACCATGACGGTGCACTTAGAATTGCCTACCTTAAAGGGGGTAGGAGATGAGGACAAGGAATGATTTTGGTTTGTCACGAACTTTGTTTGGACTGCGCAGAACGTAGCAAGTGACACGATAAAAAGGGCGCAGTTGTCATTAGCATTCTAAGACAGAGCGCTGGACTGGTATATGCGATACATTGCCCAGCATGAAGCCGCTTCCATTCAAGATATTAAGGGTGCTCTAGAGCAACAGTTTCGAAAACCGATATCCTATTCCCAGCTAGTAATAGACATAAAAGACTTCAAAAAAGATACGTCGGAATCAGTATGGGAGGCAGATCAATGGTTAAAGAAGGCAATTAGGGAAGGGGGGTTTGAGTATGATGATAGACAACATACGAAGTTGTTTATTTCCACGCTGCTCCCTCACCTATGTATACCCATGAATCGCCAAACTTTTAGTTCGCAATACAAAGCCTTAGAGGCCGCTATGAGATTGGAAGTTACACCTCTTGAGAATGCTACGCTAGTGGTACAACAGATCCAGGAACAAGTAGAAGCAATGCATGGGGAAATCCAAGATCTGCAACAGGGAAACAAAAGAGGGGATGGTACGGAACAAGGTCACACAGCAACACCAGGAGCATATAGCCCATAATATTGGAACTCAAAAGGGCCTCTGCGCTAGCGCGAGGAAAGTCGTGTAACTAGATCGCAAGGCACCCCCATGTTCGCACCAGAACAATGCTGGTACTGACGTTGCTGATCATTTGGCCATGAAAAGCAGAGCTGCGCCCAAGGAGAAAAAAGGAAAGATGACCCTACGTCACCAAGAATTCCCCGGGCAAGAATGACTTCCCCCATGACGAGAAGGTTAAAAGCCAAAGTGGAAGCGCGGGTCGGAGTAAAGGCCATCTGATCTATTATAATTGTGGGAACGCAGGACATTTTTCAAGAGACTGCCTGCGACAATCCTGCAGGTATTGTAGACAGTGGAACCATACACTGGAAGACTGCCCAGCCCTAAAAACCAGGATACAGGAGAAGCAATTTTTGTCTACACAGAAGAAGTGCAGGGTCCAAGGTCAACAGGCAAAAGTCAATATAATAACACGCAGTGGACTAGCAACTGGGGGAACTAAGGAAACAGATGAAGCTGACTCACTAATCCACAAGGCAGTTGACAAGCAAGAAGGATTAGACTTGGGTAAAATCAAGGAAACATTTATAAAGGCATGAAGGGACCTCTTTGAGGCTAAATGCTTGCCAACCACGCACCGAGAAGATATGGAACTGGGGGAGGACATTAAAATTTTCTTACAAGTATGCGTAAGGCTGCTACACAATCCTCAAGCGCTGCAGACTATGCAAACCTTATTAGAAACGTTAATCATAAGCAGCAAGGGGACACCAGATAAGAGATACGCGAAGCCTAAACCAACAAAGGAGGAATATATCTACAGGCTGGCAGTTCAAGATTACAAAAAAGATACTGAGGATCCCAGTCGGGAGATAGAAATGTGGAAGAACTAGTTAGGTGAAGCCTCCACACTATGATGTCTTCATATCATAAAGGAACCCTCGTTAAAACCCCTAAGGGAGGGACGGGGGAAGAGCTAGGCCTGACTAACTGCAGCATACCTATCATAAGGAAAGGTTCGAATGACCCACGCACAAGATCCAAGTTCCTGATGTCACGTACAACTTCCACAGGAAATTGTGCCAGACTGCCTTTATAATGGTGGCACGACTAAGGGACAGACCTTTGGCTCCAACGTCAATCCTCCTTAAAACCTTAATAAGATAGGTACGACAGGTCTTATGACCTTGGACCAAGAGCTCCTTGGGGAGCATGCCTATGTTGGGGGAAGGTGGACAACTGTCACCAAGCAGAAACCCTAATGTAACTAATACACCTAAGTTCTGGAAGATAAGATAGCTAGCCATTGAAGGTATAACCTTGGGTAAAAATATGAAGTTACCATTGTATAGAGCGGATCCTGAGTAACTGGCCAATCAAATTATGGGGGGATTTTACCGTTCATGGGGAAACCAGCCCTATGACAAATACCCCCCCTGGTATCCAACAGCCATTCCTTAAAATGGGTTTGGCCACACAAAGATAAGAAGCCTACTTTAAGAATCTCGTGGAAACTACCCAGCAGTGAATTTTGTTTCAAGCATAGCAACCCTCTCATGACTGAGCAACCCTCTCCGTTAGAAAGTAATCAACCAGAGCTTGAATTCATCTTCCGTCCAAGGATGCTGACTACTACTGCTGAACCCTCCTCTCCAACGGAATAGGAGGTGGAAGAGATTCTGGAAGATGAGCCAGAGCTAGAAGAAGTCCCCCCCCCCCCCGGGAACCACAAGAAAATGCAAGGAAAAAGTTCAAAGTTCGAAGACTGAACCTCAGGCGGCAAAACGGCCCCGAAATTCCCCAAGATGTCCCAGGCCTCCAGCTGCTGATGCCCAAGAGGAGGTGCTGCCAACTAAACCAATTAATTGGTTACCCCCCTTTGTCCACCCACGAAGACCATCTATGAAAATACCAAAAAATTTGGATGGCCTGATCACTTACCTCTAGACTCCTCTAACCCCCGATGAAGTCCCTATCATCGGTGATCCCTGTGGATGTCTCCATGAAGTCAAGTTTGATGACCATAATCTGGCAGACCAGGATGCCTTCCCCAAATTAAGCCTTGATTTATATTTCGAGATGCTCCATGGAGATGGTGGAACCACTGTGGTCCCACAACGCTGGGTCTGCGGCCTGGTAGGATCTGGACTATTGAATTTTCTCTTGATGCCCTACTTTGGCACCTACACCATCACAGATCGGCTGGCACGACAGCTACTGGCCCTCATTCACAATGACAGCTTATGGATTCATGACAAAATCCCTATTAATGTTGAGTTGATCCACAAAATTACGGGCCTTCCAAAGCAGGGGCTGCACCTACTGACAGAAGTTGGAAAGAAGTATGAAGCTGCTACCGCATCATATGTCCAGAAGACCTATGCAGTCCAGCACAACCAACGGGGTTTTGTAATCCAAACCATCAACGATCCTGCTAAAAAATTGGGCACTCGCCTGCTAGCCTGCAAACTCATGCGAAGGTGCTAGGTAGGGACTGTGTCCGCTGATGTCATCTAGCTTGCTGGACAATGTGCAAAAGGTGAATTTTTTAATTGGGCTCGATACTTATGTGAATAATTTCTCGCTAATGTTCGCGAGCCTCAAGAGCATGGGACCCCTTTCTTCTATTCCTGGCTGTTATTTCTCATTGCACTGGTCACCTGGGACAAACCAAAAGAGTCGATAGTCCCCGAGCTCGCTGCTGGGATGTGCGAAGGCACTCGGTATGCCCACCTATGGGATTCTAAGGATAAACAACGCATCGAGGATAATAAGATCTTTTGGGTCCTCTTCCAGAGCAGTGTCTCCACTGCCATAAACACTTGCCCCCGATTATCCCCTACAATATACGACAAATAAAAACATATCGCAGCATTTCAAATCACTATGCATCAATTCTGGATTCGTAGTCTCACCAGTCAGGCTTGGACAGAACTAGCATATATGGTTCCAGATGAGGAAATTGATCTACTAATTTCTCTATGGCCCCACAAGTTGACAAAATGCCTCTCTGGTACCCCAGCAGCAGTTACAACCGGCTCCAAAGATAAACCACTACAACAGTCCGAAACAGCCCCAAAACTGGCAACCACCACCACTCATGATAAGCGGGCAGGACCATCGGCATCAGGTCCCTCGAAAATAATGAAGCAACATGCCCATCGCGAGCAATATGATGCAACGGTCACATTAACAGGGGGAGATTTGGAACAAATCACAGACGCAGTCACGCTGGCGATAGAAGATAAGTGAGTGCTTATCATGACTCAATGGAAGGTTGGGGTTACCTCTCTTCAAGAAGATCTCCGCACCCTAAAAATCAACTCGCAGCCACGCCCGATTCAGGCAGGCCAAGCACCACCTCTACCGTTCAATGATAGTTTGACATCGGTCGAGACAATGGGTCGACTCTGGAACATCCCTTACAGTGCCCTAGATGGCCCGCAGCTCCCGGAAGGTACCAAAGTTCAGCTGGCCCTCGATCATTTGACCCCCAAAGCCCTGGAGTCTCTCCTTCACAGTGTTGCCCGAGAAAGCAGTGACCGCGCTCAAGTTACCACCCGACAGCTTGCGGAGGCCTAGCACACCCTTGTTAAGAAAACCCAGGCAGTAGCCCAAGCCCAGTCACAACAGGAGGAGCTGGAAACAGCGATCCATCAGCTATGCACGGAAGTCACCAAGGAAATCACGGTCGATGACACGCCTAGGAGTAAAGTGGAAAAATTAGTGGCTACTTTTAAAGCCTCCCACCAGGAGGTTTCGGAATTACAGTCTAGGCTGCATCCCGACACCCCACCAGAAGCCCGTGCCCAACGTACAATACTTATCACAGAAGCCATTACGATGATCAAGGGGCAAATAGATCAAGGTACTGCCCTAATGGAATCTACCATGCAGCTTTGGTCCCGGGTCCAGCGCGACCCCGTTCTTCAACAAATCAATCAAGAATTGTGCCAGCATGAGAAGGCTGTGGAAGAAATCAGTGCTATGTTGTCTACTTTGGTACCTGCCCAACATTTAGCATTATTGAAAACCAACAATGACCTCCAGGATGAGATTATGAAGCTTTGATAGAAACAGCACGCTGTCACCAAACTTCCGAAGCCCTAGACTACTTTGGCGATCCAGTTAACACATGACCTTGATGACGCAATTAAGAACCTTAATCAGTTATTAGAAAGTGTCACCTCGACTACTAACGATCCACATTCTCAGAAGATGGTCACTCTCGCACAGGAAGCCACGTCTAAAAGCCAGGCGGTCCTCCCTCCACTTACACGCTCTATGGATACTCTATGAACACAAGTCGGCGACGCACCGGTGGAGTGACTCGGGATGAGTCACAAGATTGTGTTGGGGGACTGTTGGAACGGGGTCTCCTAACAAGCTATGAAACCAGTCTATTTTTGGTTATTTTTGTTATATTTAGTATAGCGCAAGGGTTTTGGGGTGGGTCAAAGCCCCGAAAAGCATTGTAATGGGGTTAAAGGGTAAACTAGGGGTTCAAAAACCATGGGTTGCAGACCATAGGAATGTTAAATCTAGATTGTTATAAATAGGGAGGCATTTCGAATTGTAGAAGGTAAGGTTTTGATGAGATATTGATGTGATCTATTTTGTACGAAATCTGTTGGGGTTTTGGGAAACGGAATCCTGTTGGCCATGTGCGCGAAGATCCTAGTCCAGATGTGTGCGAACCCTGCTACTGTGTGTGCAGGCTGGGAAGGGAACTGTAAGGGTAATGAGTGAATGAATATGCAACATTATTGGATCTGAATCTATGAGTACTATTGAATGAATTTCTAATAATTGCTGTGCTATGCATTTCTCTGTCTTTGTGCTGCGAAGGTATGTATATTGAATGATCAGATCTATTCTACTTTGGTTATATTATGCTGCAAAAGTCTATATATTAAAGTAGATCTAGATTTGTTCTATCTGGGTATGTAATGTTGTGTTAAGGTTATGAAAAGCTTCTAATTGTAGATCTAGTGCACGTGGATACAATTGGACCTATACTTGACCCTGTGCAGAGATAATCTAAACAGATCGTAGCCCTGCTTGCCTTACCCTTCCTTTCTCAAGTTGCGGAAACCTGGTTCCAGCACCCACCCATACTACTTCGGGTAATACTGTGACCTGCACAAGCAAGTCACTGCCAAAAGGGCCAGTAGTATAGGGGTTTGTTGGCAAACCTTGCACACCGAACCTGGGTCAAGACCCCTCAAGCCAACAATTCCACATGTGTGATTGGATTGAGGTTGGCTTGTTGTGCTGATTGGAGATGTTGTTGTTGCAGGTGGTTGAAGTGCTGCTACATGTGTTATATATGATTCTACATGTGTTGGAGGCATTGTATATGCTACTACATGTGTTGATTTGTGGTTTTTTGTGTTGGAGGTGCCTCTGTTAGAGTTAGAGGAATTTGTATGACATGATGCTATCATTGCAGGAGTTGTATATGTTTCTACAAGAGTTATAGATGCTTCTACAGATGTTGGAGATGTTTAGATAGGTTTTGGTTGCTGCTTGAGAAGCTAGAAGTGTTGGTCTTGGTACTAAGTTTGGCAGAATAGGTCTTACATGTCACTTACTTGTTCTTGGCCTATTTCATTAGTTTCAGACTTGACATAGAGGTTTGGAGGTGTGATGAGATGCTGAATAAGGTGTTCCAATAGTTGGCAGAGGTTTAGGACTGAAGATCCATTGGTTTTCTTCATATTTAGCCACATCGCATGGAGCCAATCTTATCTGTGCGACTGAAAAACTCCAGTCGCTGGGAGATAGGACTATGCATGCAAAAAAATAAAATTTTCTTAGTTTTTTGCATGCAACCAAGGTTTTTTGCAAGAATTTCTCTGCATTTCTCATGATGCTCAACTAATTTTTGTATTGTGGTGATTTTCTTGATCAAAACTTTTTGATTTATTGTCGGAAAAGTTTATGGGACCTCCAGAAGTTAATCAAAGATGAAAATATCAAAAGGAAAGTGGAGCTAGTAGTTTGATAGTGTCAATGAGATAAATATGGATCAAATCAAGCATATGAACAGGACTTTTGAGCTCAATAGTTTTGTGTAATTATTGAGTTGAGCACTTGAGTTCATCTACATATTGTAGGAAGCTCAATGCTATGGTTGACTCTTTTGTCTGTTGAGAGAGTGTGTGTGTGTGTGTGGAGAAGAGTATGCAAGTTTTGTGAGTTGTGTACTACATATTTTCTAAAGTAGTTTGCAGTTGTAGCAGTAATGAGATGAAGTATGTTTCAACCATTATATTTATGTAGTGAGTGAGGTGTTGAAGTGTGGATTGGAGTAGTGTTTTGGGGAGATTATTTTGCAGCTTGTGTGGAGATTTTGTATGGAGGTTTTGATTGCAGCTAGTGTTGCATATTTTACATTTGAGCTTTGATGCTATTTTTTGTAGTGCTCATGTTGATCATTTCTTGGTTCCAGTATGAAACATTTTGAAATGAGAACGACATAGAAGAGTGGAGTTGGAGGACTTCGACGAAATCAATATAAGTGAGCATTTTTCTCAATCCAATTGTGGTTGCATAGTTCAACAGAAATTGGGAAAGGCTTTTAGGTCGTGGTGGCTTCCAGCAGATTGGAGTCAATAGAGTCAATTGATATTTCAAGAGTATGTGAGGATCGTTGATCATGGTCACCTTCAGCAGATGGTAGTATATAGATCCGCATGAGAAATAGTATCCATTTGATAGTAGCCATATATATATCACTATGTAAATAATTGTTTAACATAATATAATTTGAGTAGTGCAGCAACAACAGGGTGGATTTTTTTCCCGAAGAATGGTTTTCCACCAGAAATATATGTGTCCATTTTGTTTATTTCTTTCATGGTTTCTATTTTATGTTTGATGCTCTAATCCATGGTTTTTTTTTTTAGTTTATGCGTGTTTAAAAGAATAATTATTTGGAGAAAAATACACAATTTCCTTCACTACTAATTCACCCCCTCTCTCTCAGTAGTGATCTAGTTTCCAACAATTGGTATCATAGCCAAGCTCTTGGGTGTAGCTTGATCATTGGAGAATGGATCTTGGAGATTTTTAAAAAAAAATTGAAAATTTTCTGAAATGGATCAACAAGGTATTCCAGTACTTCATGAAGGTAAATTTGCAACTTGGAGAGTGAATTTGGATTCATATTTTTCACTACAAGGAAATCACCCTCTAGCGGAGGTTATAACAGAGGTTTTTAGGGTTATAAAATTGGCCAAAATTGTTAAAAAAAAAAAATTTACAACATCTATTTTTGGTAACAGAGGTTTTGGTAGAGCTTCTAACGAAATTTCAACACAACTAAAAAAAATGGGCAGCCGGATGTTATTACGGATGTTTTTCTCATCGGTGCGCTAATCAGGTGTCAATGCATCGTTATGTTTTACAGTGAACGCATCGGTACTATAAACCTACCAAGCACCGAGACGCAAAAAAAAAAAAATTTCGGACGCCCTGGGGCATTTAGCAATTTCCTGATGCGTTTCAGCCAGACAGTCACCCCGGGGCGATCAAAGGTGCATGCACCGGACCGTTAAGGTCTAAAACCACATCAGGCGCACTGTAGGTGATACAACGCACCAAGCTGTTCTAATTGGAATTGGTATTTGTGTGGTGCCCATAGGTCGTATCAACGCACTGATGTGTAGTATTATACAAACGCATCAATGCGCAGTATCACACAAACACACCGATCGTTCTAATTGGTATTGGTATTTGTGTGTTGCCCATAGGTTATAGAAACTCACCGGTGAGTAGTCTCACATAAATGCACCGGTGCGCAGTATCGCACAAACGCACCGATCATTCTAATTGGTATTGGTATTTGTGTGGTGCCCATAGGTTGTAGAAACGCACCGGTGTGCATTAGCATACAAACGCACCGGTACACAGTAACTAACATGCACTGGTGTCCAGTTTATTATTTTTTAGAAACATCGACCTATGACAATGCAATTATTGTGATTTTTTTAAATTCATTATTCATCAAAAGTCGACACATATCTTATAACAGTATTCATATCAATTAAATTTTTATTAGTGCATTTGAATCTGATGTTTGGATTAATTTGTTATATCATATCATAGTTATTGTGAGTTTTTTAAATTCATTATTCATCAAAAGTAGACATATCTTATAACAATATTCATATCAATTAAATTTTTATTAGTGCATTTGAATGTGATGTTTGGATTAATTTGTTATATCATATCATCATGGTCCACATCTCTTCACTATAATATTTAATCATCCATATATTTAATCAGTGGTGTTACATTTCATAGCGACAATGGAGAATGCAATAGAATAAATTAAAACGTATTTTATTATAAATATATGAATAAGACACTATTTTTCATACAAAATGGGACAACTATTGGTATCCCTTTGTCTTTCAATTGGGACACTATTTCCATTACATTAAACAAAATGGCTGATTTCACAGACAAATATTTCAAAAAATACAACGCCTTGCTTTGATATCCAAACATAATGATCATCATTTTTAGCTTGAAATGTTGTCACTGCTTGAGCTACTTCCATGACTTGGTTTATTTTGAGGAATGTTTTGTTCATGGTGTTGATTGTTTTCTTCTTCTTCACCTTCCATCTACATGTTGAGATTCAACAAGAAGATCTTATTGAAAATGAAGCACCTACACTAGGATGGAGCCTCGGGTTATTTTTAGGTGTAAATCTATTTATAGAATGCATGTCTATTTATAGATGCATGTCTACTATTATTATCCCTTAATATTATTTGGACAATAAAATATATTCTATTCTCAATGAGCACTTGTAAATAGTTAACTGAAGTGGCAAATCAATTAGCTAAAGGAATTTCAATTTAAGTGGTTGGTTGGTGGAACATGCAGGTTGACTTAGTTGTAACTGAGTGATTCGAAGTGGTAACAGAGTTGGAAGTGCAGTTATGCAAGTTGTAAAGTAGTTTAACTCAGTTAAGTGAGTTAAAATCATTTGTGCTAGTTGTAATTGAAAATAGACTAGTGAGAGATCAAGTGAATTAATTATTAATTAATTCACAATTAGTGGTCTCACATGAAACTAAAGATTTACTATTATTAATTGCATGCATGTCGGATCCAGTGGAGACCCAGTTGAGTTCTAGGTGAAAGGGAAGTAAACTATCAGTTGTGACATTATCTGGTTGCACACATGCAACCACACACACATTGGATGTGACCATGAGGATTGCGCAGCCAAGGCAGGCAAGATTTCATTCATTCAGGGATTACGCAGTGGAGGCAGGTTGTCTGGAGACAGTAAATTGGCTAAGGCACTTGCCAATTTTTGTATGACAGTGTGAGACAATTAGCTCATGTACTGAAAGCTCTTGGTTTGGAGCTTTTCATGTAACTGTTTCATGATCCATGATATAATATACAATAGAATATAGTGGGGGTTTTAGCTATAAGCTTTCCCCAGTAAATTATCTGTGTTGTGTGTGATTGATATTTCTTCATGATATTGTAATTGGCAATTGTGTTTTAAATTCCGCAAAGATTTGTGGAAGAGATTCTATATTTAACAGTAGCATATTGTTAGATCAAGAGAATCTAGCACATACATGTATTTTTTATCATTTTCACATGGTATCAGAGCACGGGAAATTGCAGCAGTGGAGTAGGAGCTGAGTTTTTTGGTGGAAAGAATTTGAATTTGCAAAAAGACTTTCTTGGTGCTACAGTTGATTCAAAATCGAAATGGCTTTCAATGGCTTGAAGTTAGAGTATGTACCCGAAGGAATATCGAACTACATTGCTTGGAAGGACAGGATGGAGGTAGTACTCAAATTCAATGGCTTGAAGGAATTCATTGACAATGATTTTCCTAAGCCTGCTTCGTCATATGATGCCAATATTGATGCATGGCAAAAGAAAGTGGAAAAGTTGAGCAGGATCCTATTCGGTGGAGTACGAGACCACATTGTCTCAAGCCTCCATGGGAAAGCCACACCATATTCTATGTGGAAGGCTTTGATGGATCTATTCCAAAGCAGCAACGACCATAGGAAATTGGCGCTCAAAGATAAAATCAGGAAGATCAATATGAAAAAGGGCGACAACATTCCAAAGTATCTCACGAAGTTTGTCCAATATCAAGATGAAGTAGGGAGTGTGGGAATAGCTGTTGTTGATGATGATTTGGTGAGCTTGGATTTCTTGGGACTTCCTAAGAGTTGACATAGTTATGAATACTCTGTCAATGAACACGAAGAATTTCCGGATTGGGAATGACTGTGGTCGGATCTAGTGCAAGAGGAATTCAGGTGGAACACCAGAGATGGCTCTTCATCAAAGCATGATGATGAAGAGAATTATGCTTTGGCTTCCAAGGAGAAGAAGGGGAAGGGGAAGAAATTTCATTCTAAACCCTAGTCTAAAGGAAATCTGGATATGTCCAAGGTGAAGTGTTTTCACTGTCACGAACATGGGCATCTTGCTACTAATTCTCCCCAAAAGAAGAAGAACAAGAAGGTTGTTAGAGCTGCAGCTGGTGAGGCCCTTGTCTCAGAATTTGAGCTTGAATTCTACTTGATTGCATACATGGTTTCAAGTGCATTAGGATTGGTGTTGTATTTTGATAGTGGCACTTCCTTTCACATGACGGGAGATAAGGAAATTTTCAGTGACTTGGAGGAGAAATATCTCCAGATGCATATAGAGATGGGCGATGACGGATGGTATAGTGCTACCGGGATTGGTACCATTATCTTTCACAGGGATTCAAGTAAACCATTTCAATTGGAAGATGTTATGCATGTTCCAGGTCTGAAGAAAAATTTCGTCTCAGTCACAATGTTGGAGTACAAAGGCTATGACGTTTTTAGCGATGGAAAATATTTCCTGCGACATAAAACAATGGGTCAAACCAAAAGGATATGGATTCAAGTTAACAATCTCTACAATATGGAGGTAGATGGTTGCACTTCCATGATGGGCAAGGAAGAAAAAGTGGTGAGCCAGGATGAGGGCGAATTATGGCACAGGTGATTGGGCCATATTCATCATGGAGCCTTGAAAGTCATGCAACAAATATCTACTAGACTTCAAATTGGAAAAATTGCTCAGTTAGATCAGTGTAAGGGTTGCATCATGGGGACGTATGTAAATTCAACCTCTCATGAGAAGGAGAACCGTGCTTTAGAGATCCTTGAGAGAGTTCACACAGACGTGTGTGGACCGTTTTCGGTTGCTTCAACAGCAAAACATAAGTACTATGTAATATTTTTTGGTGACTTTTCTCGTAAATGTTGGATCTTCTTCATGCAGAATAAGGATCAAACATTCTCAAATTTCTGTGAGTTTAAGGCATTGGTGGAGAAAGAGTTGGGGAAGAAAGTGAAGGCTCTTAGGAGAGATAATGCTGGAGAATACATCTCTAAAAAATTCAAGAAATTCTGCAGAAAAGAAGGAATTTGAAGATAACTCATAGAGCCTCATAACCCACAAAAAAATGGGGTTGTGGAGAGAAAGAACAGAACAATCATGGGTGCAGCATGAGCGATGTTTCATGATCAGGGCCTACCAATGAATTTTTGGGCGGAAGCATGAAACACTGTGGTTTATGTGCAAAACTGTTTTCCCCATAGAATACTTGGCATGAGTACACCTGAAGAAGCTTTCACTGGTAAGAAACTAGATGTTTTACACTATAAGATTTTTGGCTCATCTGTTTATGTGCAAGTGACCAAGGACGCCAGGAAGAATCTGGAGCTGACTGTTGAAGTTGGGATTTTTGTGGGGTACACAGAGACACCCCATAATTATCGTGTGTATTTTCCAAACAGAAGAATGACTGTTGTGCAATGGGATATAAAATTAGATGAGTGAAAGCCATGCGGTTGTCGCTTGAGAGGGAGTTGGACTTGCATGCGGAGGAGGAACTGTTGGTTCCCAAAGATGAGTCTCAAGATGTGGATCAGCCACATGAGGAGGTTCATGGAGTGGAGGATTCCACTCACGTAGAGCCATCCATAATAAATGGCAGAAGGCATACCATGGAAGCTGATAGGCTGAGACTTGATGCTACCCAGAATGTAGGAGCCCCTACTTCACAGTGCAGACAAAGATAATCTCCTGACTGATTTACTACATACATGGCTCTCATGAGAAAATGTATTTTGACTAAACCATATTCCTTTCAAGAAGCAGTGCAAGAGCCCACATGGGAAGATGCAATGGTGGAGAAGTATGACTCCATTGTCAAAAACAATGCTTGGGAAATTGTTCCAAGGCCGGTTAATAAATCAGTGGTAGGTTGGAGATGGATCTACAAGGTAAAGCAAGCTGTTGATGGGAGTGTGGAGAAATGCAAGTCCAGATTTGTGGCCTGGGGCTTCTCACAGGTCGAGGGGATAGATTATGAAGAGACCTTTGCACCTGTCGCAATGTATTCTTCCATAAGGACCATCCTTGCTCTCTTAGCACATATGGGCTGGCGCATTCATTATATGGATATGAAAACTGTGTTTCTCAATGGGATCATTAAGGAAGAGGTGTACATAGAGCATCTTGAAGGTTTTTAGATCTTCAACAGCGAGTCACATGTGTGCCAACTCAAAAGAGCGATGTATGGGTTGAAGCAAGCACCCCGTGCTTGGTACACTTGGATAGACAGCTATTTCACCGGACTGGGCTTCACGAAAAGTGAAGCAGATGCAAACCTATACCAAATTTTGGTGGAGGGTAATATTTTAATCATTTTTATGTATGTTGATGATTTAATATTGACCAGTGATGAGCAGTTGATACACTCATGAAAGAAGGATCTTGCAACGGAGTTTGAAATGAAGGATATGGGCCTCCTTCATTATTTCCTTGGATTGGAAATATGGTAGTGAGATGGTGAACTTTTTGTGTCTCAAGGCAAGTATGCAAGGGAGATACTGGGTAAGTTTCACATGAGGGGATACAAACCCATGGATACCCCTCTTCCAAGAAACTGGAGGAAATAATATGCTACTTCTGGAGAGGTAGTGGATGCAACTATCTATCGAAATTTTGTGGGTTCACTAATGTATCTAGTGAACACAAGACTAGACATTTGCTATGTGGTTAACCATCTGAGTCAAGCTATGGTTAAGCCTACCAATATCTATTGGAAGGCGGGTAAGCATGTCCTAAGATACTTGAGGGGAATGTTTGAGTATGGTTTATGGTACATACAGACGGATGGAGTGAAGTTGCATGGCTTCACTAATGCAGATTGGGCGGGCAGTCCATCGGATAGAAAGAGCACATCAGGTGGGATCTTTAGTATTGGGTCCACAGTTGTTTCTTGGTACAGAAGGAAGCAGAAATACGTGGCACTTAGTTCATCGGAAGCGAAATACATGGCAGTGAGTCAAGCTGCATGTGAGGATATCTGGATGAGAAAGATCTTGGTTGGTTTTTTTGGTTCTCATATGGATTCGATAGTGATTCATTATGATAATCAGAGTTTCATTAAACTCTCAATTAATCTTTTGTTTCATGACATATCTAAGCGTATAGATATCTGGTACCATCATCTCAGAGATTGTGTGCAGAGGAGAATCATGTTGCTTCAGTACATTCCTACGGAGGATCAGGATGCAGATATTCTGATGAAGGTGCTCACGAGGATCAAATTCGAATACCATAGAGACATGATCGGAGTGAAGGATAATCCCTTTCTTGTTGAGAGGGAGTGTTGAGATTCAACAAGAATATCCTAGTGAAAATGAAGCACCTACACTAGGGTGGAGCCTCAAGCTATTTTTAGGTGTTTCTATTGATAGATGTATTTGCAAATTCTATTTATAGAATGCATGTCTACTATTATTATCCCTTAATATTAGTTGGACAATAAACTATATTCTATTCTCAAAGAGCACTTGGAAATAGTTAACTCAAGTAGAAATATGTTAGCTAAAGGAATTTCAAGTTAAGTTCCTTGTTGGTGGAACATGCAAGTTGAATTAGTTGTAACTGAGTGATTCCAAGTTGTAACAGAGTTGGAAGTGTAGTTATGCAAGTTGTAAAGTAATTTAAATCAGTTAATTGAGTTAAAGTCAGTTGTGCTAGTTGTAACTGAAGATACACTAGTGAGAGATCAAGTGAATTAATTATTAATTAATTCACAATTAGTGGGCTCACGTGCAATTGAAGATTTACTATTATTAACTGCATGCATGTCAGATCTAGTGGAGACCCAGTTGAGTTTTAGGTGAAAGGGAATTAAACTATCAGTTGTGACATTATCCGATTGCACACATGCAACCACACACACATTGGATGTGCCCATGAGGATTGCGTAGTCAAGGCAGAGAATATTGCATTCATTCAAGGATTTCTATCAGCATGGATTTTGTAGTGGAGGCAGGTTGTCTGGAGACACTAAATTGGCCAAGGAACTTGCCAATTTTTGTATGACAGCGTGAGACAATTAGCTCATGTACTGAGAGCTCTTGGATTGGAGCTTTGCATGTAATTGTTTCATGATCCATGATATAATATAAAATAGAATATATTGAGGTTTTTAGCTATAAGCTTTCCCTGGTAAATTATCTGTGTTGTGTGTGATTGATATTTCTTCATGATATTGTAATTGGCCATTTTGTTTTAAATTCCGCAAATATTTGTAGAAGTGATTATGTATTTAACAGTAGCATATTTTTAGCTTAGGAGAATCCAGGGCATATATGTATTTTGTATAATTTCTACACTTCATACATAAAAATAAATTGTAATGAGTGTATATACATTGGTGAGAATAACGAAAATTGAAATATTAAATAATATACATCGATTTAAATCGAAAATAAGTGACGTACCATAGCAACAATTGACTCATGAACTATACACGTTCTTCAAAACCAAATTTCATGCCATCTTTCAACATTTCATTTGTTGGCGCAGTTCTATACTTTGTTTCCTGCAAGTTTTATACCCCATAACAAATCATATATTTAATATAAAATATTTGTTTGTTCTATTAATTATAGACGGAGCTAAGTAAAATAAGATTTATAGATGCTTACAAATTCCACAATTAATTTCTGATATGCCAACATATACTTACAACCCATATTTTGTCCAATGCCAATCAATTCGTCTAATGAATCTTCTTTGTATGTTAGCACCTGTTTGAAGACATTCAATAATGATGATTGTAAAACAACTTAAAATATATAAAATGAAATATAGTTAAGTTTTTATCAGGAAGTAACAATTACTCACAAACTTAGATATCAACCCTTTTCTTCCTTGTCGTCCTGTTTTATGTGTTGAATGGGTTCCATTTTCTTTTCTTTTCTGCAAGAAAATACTTGAAAATTAATATTTAATTCTAAATTGTTTATTTATTGTACCTAATCAAAAAATTCAATGATTACATATTACATTTGAAGCATGTTTTTGTTGAGATGGCTCCTCATGCGATGCAATTATGTGAATTTCTTTGACCATCTCCTTGTACACCTTTTTGGACATTCCTACTAGCATATTTCTGATATAACCTCGTTCATCCTTTGAGATTTTCATAATCTTCATGAAAATGTAACATGACAATAAACTATTTAATTTTTATATTGATATATGAAATGTAAATATAACAAAAGTGATATTTATAAATGATTTCTTTCTAGTAATATATACATATAATTCTAGAAAAAAATTTAAAGGAATATTACTTTTTCATTCCTTTTTTTGGTATGTTTTTTCTATTAAAAATCTGACATGTCTCATTGACCAATTCTCTGGAAACTCATCTTATAGTTTAGATAAAATTTGGTTCTTGGAATCATTGGATTGATTTTTGTATTGTAAGTGAAAGAACGTCTATACATTCATTCCACTAGATCCCTCAAAGTTTTGTAAAAAAATTCCCCCTTTTGTTAATCTCTAGCACCACTCCAAATGAGCTAAGGAGAAATTCATTTTCATTTGTGTGTTCTATTTTTTTTCTTTTCTTAAAACAACATTCCTTTTCTGAGTTGCTAGTCCCTGTAGAACATTAAACATATGCGAACTAATAGATTGTTTGAAACATGTTATCTATTATTTTTAAGTATATTATTAATGAAAATTTAAAAAACAAACTCATATTGGATTGATAGTATTTGTTTTCATTCAGTTGATTCATATTTTTGCAATTTTCCATTAAGCTTTTACGCTCTTTTGGTCCTAGATCAGAAATAATCTTATCGAGATTCATCATTTTGTGGCTCTGCATGATACATAGTAAACAATACATATTATTTAAACTTACATATATTTGAAAAATAATAATTTTCGTAAATAATTTACAAAGAACTTGCCTTTTTTGCTTTTCTTGATGTGCTATCAGTATTTTTGTTACTTGATCTCTTGTCAGCTATTTCTTTATCAATATGAAACTTGTATCACACCATTCATTAATATATTTATAAATATATCATAAAATTTAGAGGTAAAAAAAATCAAGAAAACGGTGTGTCTTTAATGATGTACGCACCGACGTCAGTGTGGCGTGTTCTTATAAACGCACTGCCAAAGTAGTAGAAACACCGTACAATTCTCTCTGCCAACATGGAGCGTCGGCGCATTATATGTTAACCAGCGCACCGATTAACACAAACAAATTAATAAAAATCCTCTAGTGTTATATTTTGTAGCATATGATGTCATGTTGGGGGCGGCGTGGCATATTCTTATAAACGCATCTCGAAAACAGGGGACCACCGTATGGTGCTCTCCGTCAACAAGGAGACCCAGTGCGTTATATGTTAAACAGTGCACCGATTAACACAGACATAAAATAAAATAAAAAATTTGTCAAATAGTACATGTGTCGTGTGCTATAATGAAATAGCGCATCGGTGCTCTATTTTACATATTGTTATTCATCAGTATTTTTCACTATTTGTAGGTGACTATAGTTTGGTTCTTGATTTTTGAAAATAACCTTCCTAAAATATTGTGAGTTTTAGAAATCTCGCTATCTTCATTATCCTTATAGAAACTTTTTCACTATTCTATCAATTTGCCAATTCATGGTCACCCGGTCACTCCTACAAACTCCTTATGGGCTGATACCTCCCATTTTCAGCCTCCTTCTGTGCCTATAATTTCATTGGCCTATCTTTTCCCTAACCATAAACTCCACTTTCCCTCTAGGGTTTCCTATAGCCTACTCATTCCCATGTGCCCCAGGTTCCTCAAACATTGATGGTCTCAAAACTATATTTGTAGGCTCTTTAGATAAATCAAGTACATTGGATTTTGGATCTTCAATACAACACTTTGGCAAATACTCTGTTTTTCATCTGAAGCCTCCAAGCCAATTTTTAGTCAAGATCGGGTCAAAGAACCCTCCCACTAGGTCAATTAGGGTTTCACATGTTTTAAGGTCATCATTGGTGTTTCAAACACTGCTTTTCCTTTGCTAGAAATTGGCTCAGATGTAATAGAATGTCAAGACATGGTTATTCAAGGAAGACCTAAAAGATTTCCAAAGAAGACTATCCCTCCAATTAAGAGTTTGCACATGAGGAAAATGGACAAACTTTGACACTTCTACAGGAGTGTTGAAAGGTCTATCAGTAGAATTTACTGGTAAGGTAGGTGGTCTACTCCTGAATGAAGACAACTTGCAGCAAGGAGAAGAGTAAAACACTTGCTCTTATAGATGATTAGGTTTTCTGAGCTTAATGGTCCAGTAGAGTGCCAAACAGTGATAAATTGCAGAAATGGCATGGAGAAGGTACACAAAACCAAACATAAAAAAATTCTATCAGATACTATTGATGAGATAGAGAAAAAGGTGAGGTGAACTGGACAGAAATGAATGAACTTGAAAGGGCTATAGAGAACTTAGAAGACAACACTGATGATTGTTGTAAAAAGCACTCCAAACACCTAGGGTTCTGGGAAAATGGCCATAGAAGGTGAAATGATGAATTGAACTCCACGGTGCAAGAAAAAGAGGGTTTTGAAAGTGTTGCTATGAGAAATCCTCCCAAAGGTGTCAAATGAGCATGTCATGCCTCAAGGAACAGAAGAAAAGAAAATTTCATAACCCCAACAAACTACAAGAAAAAAAGGTGAAAAGGTTAAGTTGAGTTTCATGGTGGAAATTACACAAGAATTTGAAGAAGTTGCTATGTGGCTAAATCACAAAGGTGTCAAAATGAACTTTTTATGCCTCAAGGAGCAAAAATAAGGTCAAATTCATCATTTCAGTCACCTACATGCAAACAGTGTAAAAAGGTTAGTGAGAAAAGGTGAAGATTTGAGTTGAAATTCATGATGGAAACCACAGAAGGTTTAAGGATGTTGGTATGTATAATCACCAGAAAATTATCAAAATAAACATGTCAAGGCTCCAGGATCAAAATAAAAGCAAGTTTCGTAACTCCAGAAACCTACAAGAAAAAAGGCATAAAAGAGTATTAGCGAAAGAGAGAAAAAGGATTTTAGACATTAGAAAGTGGTTTTCAAAGTTAAAATCAAATCCATGAGCCTATAAAGCACATCTTACACTTCATATGAGTCATTGTTCACTTGAAAATAGTTATAATTTTCAAGGAGAAGAAAAGTTGTGAGTTTTCAAGCTAAACTTGGGCGAATTTTCCTGGCGTTGTGCGCTCAGCTTGGCACTGCAAGCCTAGAATCAGGCATTGTGCCCTTGACAACTATTCCCCATACAAATTACATTGGCATTGCGTGCCTGGGAGTGAGCATTGCGCACTAGGTAAGGCATTGCGACCTTGCCCAAAACACATCCTCTGCTCATTTTCAAGGCGTTACGTCCTCAGCACCAGCGTTGCACGCTTAGCCTCGGCACTGCGCCCTTTGCCTTAGCGTTGTACGCTTGGCCAGGAGGGCTTTCTAAGCACTACAACCACCCAAATCAACTCAAACTACTTTGAAGCTTCCTCAAAGGTCCTCCAAGGCAATAATAAATAGTAAGTGTGTTAGGTCCCTATATTAATAGTATAGTCCCTTATTGTTGTTAGTGTAACCCCCTTATTGTTATTATTGTACCCTTTCAACCCCCATATTATTATTATTGTGCCCTTAAATTATTACTGTTAGGTTGGCTAGGATTACATTATGGCCCCATGGACTCCTGTATATAGAAAGGAGGTTTTGTAATTTGAATCATCCAAGAATTGTTCATTCATGTAATGTATTGGAGGTTTCCCCCTCGAAGTGGCTTATTTCTAAGGCATTGATATCTATTTTCTTCTCTTTTTGGAGCTGGTTTCACAACATTTGGTATCAGAGTTTGAGATTCTAGGGTTTCGCTGCTCCAAACAAGTCATCATGGAATTTTCGCTATAACGTTTTTTCTACGAAGGTTTAAAATCTGAAATTTTTAGAGTGCGAAGCCAAAATCCCGAGGAACATCGTCGCACAATTTAAGAGATTGGTTCGTAATATTTTTGGAGATATGATCTGTGCAATTTAGGTCATTTTGCAGGCCCCTGAATTTAACCTAAAAAGGTCATCGTCGTATTTCCGTAATAACCTTTTTTCTACGAAGGTTCAGAAGCTGAAATTTTAAGAGTGTGAAGCAGCAATCTGGAAGAACATCGTCACAAAATTTCAGATATTGGTTCGTAATATTTTCGGAGATATGATCTGTGGAAGTTAGGGCTTTTTGAGGCTTCTGAATTTCATCTCAAAGAGGTGATCATGGGAAAATCTTCATAGCTCTCTCTCTGAGCATCAGATTGGAATTCTGTAAAAAGTGGTTGCAAGTACACAGAATTTAGTTTTTAGTATATCAATTTCAAAGCCAAAGGAGGAAACAGTGACAAGTGGAAAGTCGTACAAGTTCGCTCTAGTGAACCAGTCCAAAATTGGGTCATTGTGGGAGATTGGACATAAATTTTCCTTGAAGAATCCAAATCAGATCAGACCTATGGCATTTGAAAGAAGCTTTAGATGGCTACTACTGGGTTGAATTTTAGATATTTAGGATCCACAATTACGGCTATAATTAAATTTCAATATCGAGCTCCTCAAAAGCAAGTAAAAGGTGTGTATTTTTTTTTCCGAATTGCATAAGTCTTGTTTAAAGAATCAAGTTGAATTGATTCCAAGGGCATATTGTAGAATAGATATTAGTATTGGATTCTAAAATGGGCCCTAAAAAGAATTCAACTCCCATTAAGCCTTTAGAAAGCTCTACTATGGCTCATGAAGACGAAGAATGGCAATGTTGTTATGACATCCCTCACTCAGCTGAGATGTCTAATGACAAAGAGCCTTATACCGCAAAGCAAAAATCATAAGGACTGCATGGATTTTCAAAGCCCAAATTTCACCTATCAAAACCCTTGAAAAGGTAAAAAATCCACCTTTTTGCTCTAAAAGCGCTCATTTTCACATATCAGGTCTCTAAGCCCCTTTCGCTTAAGCCCGAGCCCCTTTTTCACCATGAGACCGGGCCCCGTGATTGAGCGCTAAGCCCATCGGCCATCGCACATCGCTCTTTCCAAGTTCCTGCTTCCAAGTTTGTTGTTTCACCGATGGCCGATCCTCCGATAAGATCCTGACCATCAATCCTCTAGATCCGACGACCATCGCGCGTCGCATAACCATCACACATCGCACTTCGCTTCATTCAAGTTCTCATTCCCAAACTCTTTTTTCCGCCTATGTGCGAAACCTTGATGCAATCTCCACTGTTGATCTTCTCCCAGATCCAACATTCATCGCTCCATCGCGCCGTGCCCATCCATCACGCATCGCACATCACAAATTCCATGTCTCTTTTACATTTTTCTGCCGATGTGCAAAACACCGATACAATCTCGACCATTGATCTCCTCCCCGATCCAATGGCTATGGGGCCCCCCTCAGCTCCTTTTTTCATCCCCTGCAATGAAATCCTGACCATTGATCCTCTTGATCCAATGGTCAGCGTTGTCTCGCTGTATCGCAATCCTCTGCCCCATTCATTCATTAATGCGAGATCGCGATGTATTCTGGACCTTTGATCCTCCTGATCCAACGGTCAGCGCTCCTTTGCCTTTCACCCCGCCTGCTTTCCTCCAATGCATCTCCGTCGTTGATATCGTCCCCAATCCAATGGCTCTCACTCCCTTAGAATATCGCAATCGCTCCCTCTGCGGTTCCAACTCCCGTCTGTCTGAATTCACGATGTGCGCAGTCCCGATTCAATCACAGCCATTCATTTTCCCTCATCTAACGACCTGCATTACTTCCACCTTTCTTCCTCCCACATATCCTTTCTCCCTTCACATTTAATCTCCACCGTTCGATCGACCCAGATCTACGGCCCATATTCATTATGGAGGTACTCGTCCCACAGACCTGTCCATACCTCCAAGTGCCCTCGTAGTTGATCTCCACCGTTGATCTCCATCATGATCCAACGGTCCTCGCTCTATCGCTCCTTTACAAATTTCCCGATCACCCATCCATTATTGCATTCCCCGCTCTAATCTAGACCGTCGATCTTCTTCATCTAACAGCCCACATTGTTCTCGCTTCCATAACCCCACAAATGATCATCCTACTACACGACAGTGTTGCTGACGTCATCGCCAGTCCCACCTGACCGCGCAAGTACATCTGTCACGTTCATCTGCAGCCGTTGATCTGGATTTCCCAGATCAGACGGCTCTCATTCATTTTCGCATTCATTTCATTGAACAACATGATCGTGCTATTTCTACGTGAAATGGGTGGTTTTATAAAGACACACATCACACACCTAGTTGTATCACGTTCATTTGACCCATTACCGCATACCACCCAAAGCCCACGCGAAAACCACTCCTGTTTTCCTCAAAACCACCTTCTACACAGTTTCACACCAAATCAAATGTAAACGTTGTTTTCACCATGAAAACACTTCCACTGCACTCCCTGCCTCTGCACTGCTCTTTCGCCTTCACCCAAGCCTTCTAAAGCAGTCAACCACTCATCGCAGGATTTATTTAAACAAGTTTGTTGTCTGTGAAGGTTTTTTTTTCATAGCGTTTTAAGTATGTGGGCCATCCCATAGCCAATCATAGTAGCTCAAGGCGAGGGTGACAATCCTCAGAGGCCTGATCAAAGGAAAAAAAGGGGGCATAAATGGTTAATTACCACATTTTAACCAATCGTTTCATAAGCATTGGTTACACAGCGAAACCCTCCAGGGCACAAAGAAAGCACTCACAACAAACAAAAGAAAGGCACATGAAAATTAGTAAAATAGAACTGTAGCTAAAGGCCTAGACACATAGACGTCAGGTCAAACTCATCCACTATCAAAAGAGGCACCAAGATTCTCCAAGACAGAGGCCAAATTCCTTCCTATGACTAATCTGTGATTCTTTCACTCAAGAAATAGAGTGGTTCCACCCCATCAAAACTTGATGATCATTCATGATTGGGTCTGCTGGCATTTTTTACCTTTTGTTCTTTCACTTTGTCATTTCTGGTGAAATCATTATTTCACCTCAGCTTTTACTTCTAGTTAAGATATTGTTCACACTTCAGTTTAGAAACAAATTTTAGGCCTCGTTGTAAGATGATGATAGGCAAATACCTCATCATCGCTTTGTTTTTTTCTTTTTTTTTTATTTAGACCTACAACTGCATACAAGCATGCAGGGAAGATATTTTCCCAAAATATCTTCTCGCGTTTAGGAATCAGAGGTTATAAAAACATAAATACAACACTAACAAAAGGTTCTAGACTTTCCAAAGGACTCACTAGTTCAAGTGTTCTGTATGTGTTTTGTATGAAATTTGATAGTAGATGTTCGAAGAGCCCGTAGGGATTCAGTAATAAGAAGCTTTGCTAGAATTGGGGATTCCGCTCTGAATGATTCACAGTTTGTAACTCTTCTCCATGTTTTTAATACAAATTTTCATTTTGTTTCTCTCCACATTTCTTGTATCTAATGTTATCGAATGCGAGTTCTCCCATGTTTGAATATGAATTTATCACAGAAGATAGTCATATTTACTCATCCATAGTGCTTTAAATATGGCTCAGGCATGATACTTTGTTTCATTTCCTATCTCTTCCACCTTTCTTCTGATATTAACTACAATGGATTCTTATCTTTGTACGAGTCTAGATATATGGATTCTTATCTTTGCATAGGCCCAAGATATATGGATTCTTATATCAATGTCTCTGGTTATAAAGGTAATCTACTACATCTTTTGTCGTAGTCACCTCTCACATATAACTTGATATCCGTGTGTTCATTTTGTAAGTCGAATTCCCTTTACAAGATTCTATCTTAAATTTGACCACAAATAATATTTAAGCATCAATTTAGTTTTCCTTGGGCCATTTGTGTTTAATCCTTGTGTCTTGGTTCCACCGTTATAAAAACCATTCATTTGATTGATAGTTGCATGAGAGCCTTACACTGTCAACCGCAATCGCTGAGTCATATGCCTGCATTTAAGATGTCCTAGCACCGGTCTTTATACAACTCAAGGCCGTCTCTAGGAGCTACAACATCTTTCTCGGGCGCCATTGTCGGAAATAATTTCAAGAGCTAAACTCGGGCCTCGACAAATATTAATCTACCTTTCAAAATAGGTGAGCAGTGAAGGGCTGGGAGTTGTAGATCCCTCACCTTGGCGTAATTCCACCATTAAAATTTAAATATATTTGTAGTCCCGCTTCCCGAAAGCCACACCTTAGGTCGTATGTATCCTGGCTTGAGAACACCGTTAACCGATCTAGAGAAGATTTTTCACAAAAGAGGTTGGACAGAATATTAACCAAATTTTATACTGTATATTCCTGCATTCTCCTTTCGGAAGACTCTCCATCCTCCTCTCAATTAGCTCAAGATCAAGGTTCTAATTCTACCGCAAGAACCCTTGATTATACTTCTTCTTTAGATAACCCCCTCCTCGGGAAAATATTGAAGTCAAAGATGAGGCTGAATCCGTAGATACCACGAGCTTCTTTTTTCATCCCACTCCAGAAGCCGAAGAATTTAAAGAAGTCACAGAGGTTTCCGCTGCTCATATTCCAGCATTTCAATCAGCCCCTCAAGCCTCTGCTCAATATATCCCCATTGTCATACATAATTCTCTTCCACCGCATCATTTTACACATCAGAATCTCCCACCACCCCCACAACCTCCGATCATTGTTCCTGACTTCCTATTGAACAAATATTCCCCTCTGGAATTTCCTCAGATCCTGAATGATATGCCTCGGGATTACTTAAAGATCCTAACTCGTTTCCATGGATAAAATGATACTGAAGCTCAGTAACACCTGGAAGTTTTTTGCACCTTCGCAGAAAATTTCAATGTTGAACATATGGATGTGTTGAGGTTTTTTGTCCACTTCCTGGGATGGAGAGGCAAGAAAATGGTTCAAGACCTTGGGAGACCGCCCATTACTAATCGGGAGGAAATGGAAATGCCTTTATCAAGAAATGGGGAGAGAAGAAGGACCATGGATACTATCTTTACGTATTCAACGCACTAAGAAAGAGACATAATGAAGGTGTGTCCGAATTCATCAAGAGGTTTAATAAATTATATACAAGTCTCCCAAATTTCAAATCAAGCCTCACCGATCGTCGTTAAAGTGGTGTTTAGAAAAACTTTGATTCTGAATTAGGATTCTCTTTAAGAGAAAGGAAGTCTGCTACTCTGGATGAAACCCAGACCGATGCATTGGAAGTGGAAGCCAACTTTTATTCTATGGTTAAATCAAAAGGGAGGTCAGACCATGATGCTAGACGGAGAGGGAAACAAGAAGCATCTACTTCCGGTCAAGATAGAGAGGTATCACATTACAAAATAGAAGAGATGAGAAAAATGATCAAGAACCTTTCAAGAAAGTTGGTGAAGCTTGAGCTCGAAGCAAAGAATTCCTCCTCTAGGCCACCCTGCCGTCAATGGGGTTATAATTTATAATACAGAAAAGCCTCCTTGCAAATATTGCAAATAGATCAGAAGGAGCAAAAAGACCACATACAGCCCTCACTGTATCTGGAAGGGCAGATGGATGGCCCTACCGAAGACATTCTAGAGGAGAAAAATGATCAATATCTTTCTTACTCAAATGGTGATGAAGATGAGTCTTCTTTGCAAGAAAGTGGAGTGGAGCTTGCCTTGCAAGAAGAAGAAGAAAAAACAAGCATTGTTGAAGATCCAAAGATCGATGACTACTGTAAACAATTTCTGGACTTTATGCAAGCATAGTTTCATAGAAAATATGATCTCAGGTCCTCTAGGAAGAGAACCCGCACATAAGAACAAGAAGAAGATATGCTCTTTAAGGAGACTGGTCGTCGAAATTGAAGATAAAGGTAAGAGACCTATAATCGAAACTTTACATTCTAATGACTCCATTCCTTCCTCTTTCTAAGTTGGCCCTTAATCCAAATGCAAATGTTAAACCCATCCCAAAGGAATAAAAACCCCTCCAACGCAACGCAAAGAGCCAAAGGAAAACACCATAGAGAAGTCTCCCCCGCTTTAATCTTCAAAACAACTGGAAAGCAAATCCCACCTCCTAACCGAACCTTGGTACCACGCCCAGTCTACCAATCTCAAGTGTCTTCTTTCATGCTTCCTCAAGGAGCAGCCCCAATCCCAGATAGTTTAAACCTCCAAGAAGAAAGGCCAATGGTTGTGTTTGGTCCTCATGTTGGGGAGTTAGATGCTTCAACTCCTCCTTTCTATGTCTCTTTAGTAATTCATGATTTTTTGTTGCATAACTCTATGGCCGGACTCCTGTGGCATCCCATAACCTCGTTACCTCTTACCGTTGATGGAGAAATTGGGCTGAAAAATCACTCGCCCATATAAATATCTCTACTCCTTCGATTCTAAAAGAGCTAACCTGCTTTGGAATGATCAAGGATTTTGGTGGTAAATCTAGACCAAATCCCACTAAGAGCATGGTAATGGACATAGTAGTGGTCAAACTCACCGGTTTGGGATGTTATTATCACATCATGGGGTACAAAAATCGAAGGATCTATAAAGCCGGACCTAACCTTGCGACCATCCCCAGAGCCTGAGGCCAAGAAAGAAGATTATACCTAGAAACAAGGTTTGTGAAGATGGTCACTAAAGCCGATAATTCATTGAATTCACCAGCAGTACAACAATAAAGAGGGTGATTTTTCTGTTCAATGCTTCGAGGAAGACCAATATTATCAGAGGAGCCATCTTTTTTGTCAAGTGAAGACCGAGTAGTCTTCAAGTAATGAAGAAGGCAAGATTTGGACCTCGCACTTCGATAATCCAACTCAAAGGAAGGAATGGAGCCTGTCTTCCTTATCTCCTACTAGACAACTCGGTCCCATTATCTTTCAAATTGAGTATGAAGCCACGAACAATGTGGCCGAATATGAAGCATTGCTCCCCTGGGTTCACAAACAAAGAAAGAATATGAATATTCGTAGAGTCAAGGTTTTGGGACATTCGAATCGGTGGTGAGACAAGTAAGAAATCAATTTCAAGCTAAGCACCTACCTACTCAAGGGCTTTGCAGGAATGAGGTAAGGGACTTGGTAGAGAATTTTCAACTTTAATATTCAATTCATGCCAAGAGACCATACCGTAATGGCGACTCTCTCGCAAAGAGTCGCAAGCACTTTTCAACCACCTCGTAACCCTCCTGGTTGCATGGAAATAGAGGTCTGCTACCGTCCTTCCATCCCTGAAAACGTCAAACACTGGTAGGTGTTTGAAGACGAAGAGAAAGTAAAAATATTCTTGGATAATGTTGGGGAGTTCTCCAATATGGACATAGATGTTGGCGAGGAGGAGACTGTAGACCTTCCTCAGAATAAATGGCAAGATACCATGGTTGGGCACAAGGTGTTGTAGCTCAAAGGGAATGTAATACCTAGAGGACTAGTCCCCCTGGAGAGACTATTTGATAAGAATGATGTCCCGATCTAGCCAAGTAAGGTTGCTCTAAGAAAATCGTGCAGATGACTCGAACTCTTAGGAATAGAGGCCAATCCCAAGATTGTGAAATTGTCTAATAAGGTACCTGAAGAATATAAATAACAATATAGAGAGCTATTCCAAACATATAAAGAAGTTTTTTCCTTGTCCTATCAAGATTTGAAGACCTTTGATATTAGCATTATCCAGCACAATATTCCATTAAAAGGAGATGCTAAGCCCCACAAACAGAAATTAAGGCAGATTAATAATTTACTCCTTCCTTCCATTGAAAAGGAAATTAAGAAACTGCTAAAGGCTAAGATTATTGTGCCATTAAGATATTCTGAATGGGTGGCCAACCTTGTCCCAGTCCGAAAGAAGAGCGAAGAAATAAGATCAGAAGCCGACTTTCTAACTTGGAACGTAGCATCTCTAAAGATAACCATATGTTGCCTAAGATGGATCATATATTGCATAAGGTGGTAGGATCTTCGCATGTCCATGATGGATGGCTTTTCAGATACAACCAAGTAGCAATAAGAAAGCTCCGAGGACCAAAGGAAAACCAAAGTCACCAATTGGGAACGTTTATGTATGCTCGAATGTCATTTGGATTGATCAATGCGGCTACATTTCAAAGGGCCGTATTACTAATTTTGTGGGGGAACAAAAAAATTCGCTGTGGTGGTGTACCGGATGACATCACAGCCTTTCTCAAAGGATGATGTCGAACATATAGAATATTTGCGTTAACCTTTCGATATGGTTTACAGTTATGGATTGTCCTTAAACCCCCAAAAATCTATGTTTGCTTTAGAAGAGGGTAAATTGTTGGGGCACATTGTAACAAAGGCAGGAATAAAAATTGATCCGAAAAGGGTAGAAGTCATAAAGGTATATCCTTCCTCAGAAATAAGAAAGAGGTCCAAGTTTTTCTTGGACGTATCAACTTCTTGAGAAGATTTATACCGAACTATGTGGAGATAGTTCAGTATATAACTGAGAATCTGAAGAAGGATAATGAAGTAAAATGGACTATTGAGTCGCGGGAAGTTTTTAACAGAATTAAAAATGCCTTCACAGAAGCCCCAGTATTGGCAGGACCAAATTATGCAAAACCCTTCATGATCTTTTCATTTGCATCTCCCCACACTGTTGCAGTAGTATTATTGTAGAAGAATGAGGAAGGTCACAAACAACCTGTTTCCTTTTTCAACCAAGTGCTTCGCAATGCTGAGCTAAAGTATAACATCCCGGAGAAACAGTCCTATTACTTGGTAAAATCCCTCAAGGCTTTTAGGATGTATGTCTTGCAGTCAGTTATAACTGCATTTGTACCCACAGCGGCTGTAAAATACATCTTGATTCAGGGAGATAGTGAAGGAAAGAGAGGCAAATGGATATCCAAGATACAGGAGTATGAGTTGGAGATACGCCCCACTAAGCTAATAAAGGGATAGGAATTAGCCAAGATCCTTTCTGAATCAAACTGTCAGGCTTTGGGGATAAATTTGTGTATGGTGGAAAATGAAGAGCCTGGAGGAGTAGATGAGCAGTGCGGGATAGAAACTGCTACAAAAAATACTCATATGAAGTACATTCTTAGTGTGTGGCGCAAATAAATTGTAGAGTACCTCTTGACTCTTAGATGTCCTCCAAGCTGCGACAAGACAAAGTATAGAATGCTGAGGCTAAAATATCAGAAGTTTATCCTAGAAAATGGTCGTCTGTACTGGAGGGACCCATTGAGCATACTAATTTTATGTTTCACAGAAAATGAAGTAGAAGAAGTGATGGCAAAATTCCACGAGGGCATCTGTGGTGGCCACTACAGCTGGAGGGCCATGGCACACAAGATCCTGAAAGCAGGTTTTTTTTGGCCTAGAATTTTTGGAGATGTTTATGCTCCGGTAAGGGCCTGCGAAAAGTGTCAGAAATTTGCTGAGAGGCAGAAGTTTGCACCTCTGCCTATGATCTCGGTACACATAGAAGAAACTTTCCAGCAGTGGAAAATTGATTTCATCGACGAAATTCATCCTGCCTCAAGCGGGCAACACAAATGGATACTAAAAACCACTGATTACTTCACTAAATAGGTAGAGGCCATGCCAGCAAGGAATGCTATAGACACAATGGTGATCAAGTTTCTGGAAGATAACATTATCTCAAGGTTTGGCTACCTTGCCAAGATAATCACAGACAATGCTCAGGCTTTTAAGTTTTTCAAATTTCTCAATTTTTTCCAACAATATAATATTGTATTAGGACACTCTACTGCATATTATCCATAAGGAAATGGATTGGCAGAATCCTCAAAAAAAAAAAATCGTAAGGACATTGAAGAAGTCCATAAATGAAAACCAAAAGAACTGGGATTCATAGCTCAAGTTCGCGCTATGGGCCAAAAAAATCACTAGTAAGAGGTCAACAGGAAAATCCCCATATGAATTGGTATATGCTAGAGCATTAGTTTTCCCAATACAATTGGCCTTACCTGTGGCTAGATTCATGTAGGATTATCAAGAGGAACCAAACGATCTTACCAGAATAATAAATCAGTTAGTAGAGCTGGAAGAGACTCGAAGTCAAGTAAATCAGAGGTTGGCTGAGTACCAAGAGGAAATGAAAGACCTGTTCGATCAACATGCTAAGGATAAAGGGATGCAGGTTGGAGATCTTGTGCTAAGATGGGACATAATAAGGGCTAAGAAAGGAAAGCATGGAAAGTTTGATCCTCTTTGATTCAGAACTTTCAAAATTGCAGAAGCTGGAGGAAACAATACTTTCAGACTGGAAAATTTGCAGGGTGATCTGCTCGAAGCCCCTATGAATGGGAAATTCTTAAAACCCTTTTCCCAGTATCGATTCAGGCCGAAAGGTCTACTGTATGATATTGTACATTATTCAGTTGCTTTTATTATGATGTTTACTATTTTGATTTTTCATGAAGAAGGAAGAGAAGGAAACAAGGGACTGTGTTCATAGGAAGAAGGCTAACATATGGTCTACGAAGTTCTCGATGCGTTTGAGGACAAATGGGTTGTCCCCAAGTGGAGCCAATGTTGTTATGACATCCCCCACCAAGCTAGGATGCTTAATGACAAGTAGCCTTATACCGCAAAGCAAATATAAAAAGGACTGCATCGATTGTCAAAGCTCAAATTTCACTTATCAAAACCCTTGAAAAGGCCAAAAATCCACCTTTTTTCTATAAAAGCACTCATTTTTATATATCAGGCCTCTAAGCCCCTTTCGCTTAAACCCGAGCCCCTTTTCCGCCATGAGACCGAGCCCTGTGACTGAGCGCTAAGCCCATCGATGATCGCACGTCGCTCTTCCTAAGTCCCCGCTTCCATGTTTTATGTTTCTCCGATGGCCGATCCCCCAATATGATCTAGACTGTTCATTCCCTAAAGATCTGACAACCATCGCATTTCTCCATTTCACATTGCACATCGCTCTTTCCCATTTCCATCTGCCTGTTATACTTTGTCACTAATGTCTGAAAGCCCGATGCGATCTTGACCGTTGATCTCCTCCCGTAGATCCAACGGTCATCACTTGATCGCGCTGTGCCCGTCCATCACTCATCACACTTCGCTTCATCCAAATTCCTCACTCCTGAATTCTGTTCCGCCGATGTGCAAAACCCCAACGCAATCTGGATCGTTGATCTCCTTCTGTAGATCCAACGGTCATTGCTTCATTGCTTCATCACTCCATCGCACATCGCGCATCGCTCTCCCCCATTTCCACTTTATGTTTCATCGCCGATGTTAATTCCCCGCTGATATAATCTAAGCCATTGATCTGGCTCCCCCAGATCCAATGGTCGATGTTGCCTCACTGCATCGCAAGTCCTCTGCCTCATTCATCCATTAGTCATCCCTCGTGATATGATCTGGACCATTGATCCTCACAATCCAACGGCCCACATTACTTCCACCTTTCTTCCTCCCGCACAACCTTTCTCTCTTCGCGTTAATCTCCACCGTTGATCTATCCGATCCAACGGCTAGTGAGACTACTCCCTTTCCTCCCCCTTGTAACTCCATGGTGCCCCCGCAGTTGACTCCTTTGAATATGGAATATTTTCGTCCAACAACCTATATTCACTACGGAGGCACCCATCCCAAAAATTCATCCGTACCTCGAAGTGCCCCTGCAATTGATCTCCATCATTGATCTCCATCACGATCCAAAGGTCCTCGCTCTATCGCTCCTTCACCAGTTTCCCGATCACCCATCCATTATTGCATTCGCCGCTCTGATCTGGACCATCGATATTATTAATCTAATGGCCCATATCACTCTCACTTCCGTAACCCCACAACTGATCATCCCGCTACATGACAAGGTTGCTGACATCATCGCCGGTCCCACCCGACCACACAAGTACGTCCGTCGCGTTCATCTGCAGCCGTTGATATGGAATTCCCAGATCAGACGGCTCTCATTCATTTTCATGTTCATTTCATTGAACAACATGATCATGCTATTTCCACACGAAATGGGTGGTTTTGTAAAGACACACGTCACACACCTAGCTGTATCGCGTTCATTTGGCCCATTACCGCTTACCAATTTAACCCCACACAAAAATCACTTCAGTTTTCCGCAAAACCACCTTCTGCACAATTTCACACCAAATCACATTTAAACATTGTTTTTACCAAAGAAATGCCTCCTCTGCATTTATTTCCTCCGCACTGCTCCTCTGTCTTCACTCGAGCCTTCTGAAGCAGTCAACCACTCATCGCAGGATTTATTTAATTTGGTTTGCTGTCTGTGTAGGTTTTTCACAGCATTTTTAAGTATGTGGGCCATCTCATAGCCAATCACAGTGGCTCAAAGCTGAGGGTGACGATCCTCAGAGGCTTGATCAAAGGAAAAAAGGGGGCATAAAGGGTTAATTACCACATTTTAACCAATTGTTTCATAACCATTGGTTACATAGCGAAACCCTCCAGTGCACAAAGAAATTACCTGTCAGCAAAAGAATAAAGGCTAAGGGTCCAACTCAGAAAATTAAAATCTTAACTCATGGATGGAAGATGAAGACTCAGTTTTAAAGAAAAGGATGATTAAAGAAGGCCTTAAAGCAATATCAATGGGCCCCAATAAAATTTTAAACGCCTAAACACACAGATCAGTAGAAGGCCAATTCATCTGCTACCAACAGTACTACACCCTCCAGTACAGAAGGCCACTCCTTCCCACGACTAACGGTATTGCCTTCACCAGTAGCAGCAGAGGCTCCGCCTCATCAATCAGCAATGATCATCCACGGATGGGCCTGTGTGGCATTTTTACCTTATGTTTTGTTCATTTTGTCATTTCGGGTGAAATCCTTATTTCACTCCTGCAATTTTTACTTCCAGTTAGCATATTGTTTACATTTCAGTTAGAAATGGCTTTAGGCCTGCGTTGTAAGATGATGAGAGGCAGTCTCCCTCATCATCATTTCTGTTTTTTTATTTAGACCTACAACAGCATACAAGAACGCGGGGAAGATATTTTTTCCAAAATATCTTCTCAGTCATAGGAATTAGAAGTTATAAAAGTAGGAAGACAACACTAAAAAAAGGTTCTAGATTTTCCAAAGGACTCACTAGTTTGAGTGCTCTGTATGCATTTTGTATGAAATTTGATAGTATATGTTTGAAGAGCCCGCAGGGATTCAGTAATAAGAAGCTTTGTTGGAATTGGGGAGTCCACTCTGGATCATTCACAGTTTGTAACTCTTCTCTATGTTTTTCAATAAAAATGTTCATTTCGTATCTCTCCACATTTCCTGTATCTAATGTTTTGGAATGTGAGTGCTCCCATGTTTAAATATGAATTTTTCATAGCAGATACTCATATTTACTCATCCATAGCACTTTAAATATGGCTCAAGCATGATACTTTGTTTCATTTCCTATCTCTACGGCCATTCTTCCAATATTAACTATAATGGATTCTTATCTTTGAATGAGTCTAGATATATGGATTCTTATCTTTGCATAGGCCCAATATATATGGATTATTATCCTTGAATAAGCCTGGTTATAGTTGATATCTTAGTCCATATTCTATCATAGTCATCGCTCATATATAACTTGATATCTGTGTGTTCATTTTAGAAGTCGACCCCTTTACAACATTTTGTCTTAAAACTGTATGATGCATTTACTATTTGTAGTTTGTACTCAGTTTCTGCAGTTTTCCTAGTTGTTGTGTTTAACTTTGGGTTCTTGGTTCAACCCTTATTAAAAACCATTCATCTGAGTGATATTATCATGAGAGCCTAACCTTGTCAACTAAAATTAGTTGAGTCATAGGCTCCTTACATTTAAGATTCCCTAGGCACTGGTCTTTATACAACTCAAGGCTGTCTCTAGGAGCCACAACAACATCCAAATACCCTGAGATGTGAAAGAGAGGGTTTCTTACCAGTCCATACCTCATGTGGAGTATTATCCTTCAACACTGATGAAGATGATTTTTTAACTAAGTAACATGCAGTCTCCACTGCCTCTACCCAGAATTCTTGTCCTAACCCGGTACCACTGAGCATGCTTCTTGCCTTTTCCATCAGGGTTCTGTTGATTATTTATGCAACTCCATTTTTCTGAGGTGTGTATGGAGTAGTATTATGCCGTGCTATAACACACTTCTTACAGAACTCTTCAAATTCCTTCTTGCAGAACTCCCCACCATTATCTGTCCTTAGTACCTTTATCTTCTTCTCTGTCTAGTTTTCCACCAGAGCCTTGAATTATTTAAATCTGTCAAAGACGTCAGATTTATTCCTCAAGAAATATATCCATGTATTCCTTGAGAATTTATCTATGAATGAAACTTAGTACATAGAATTACTCAGTGATGGAACCGAAACAGGTCCAAACACATCACTGTGCACAAGCTTTAATATCTTGTTTGCCCTCTTAGCACGAGAATGAAAACTCACCTGATTCTACTTCCCATATACACAATGTTAACAGAATCAAAATCCAGAGAGATATTAGACATACCTTCTACCATACCATTTCCATGTAGTATCCGAAGGCCCTTCTCTCCAATATGTCCAAGCCTTTGATGCCATAGCATGGTCTTTTCTCCATATACTGCTAGACTTTCTACTCCACTTTCGGGAACCATAGAACTGTTGCACCCATCAATAATAGTGTTTCCTTGAAGCTTGTACAGAGTTCCAATATGAACTCCCCGCATTAATACCAGTGCTCCCCGAACCATCTTACAGGCATCTCTCTCAAACACTATTTTTACACCTGCATCATCTATCTTGCTTACAAAAATTAGATTTCTAGCCAATGCGGGAATGTGTAGAACACCAAGAAGTGTTCTAATCCTTCCACCTTGTAGCTTCAGCTTGAATTTTCCACGTTTAATGATTATGGCCTTCCTATCATCACCTAAGAAGACATCACTGCCATCATATTTCTCATACTCGCAGAACCACTCCCTATGGGGAGTGAAGTGAAAGGATGCACCCGAGTCAATCAACCATGACTCATGATCTACATTTTTATTTGAATATGAAGCCAAATACACATCCCCACCTTCATCCAAGGTGGTTTTTGCTTCTGCGCAAGGAGAATCATCAGATACCTTTCCTTTCTTAGGAGCTTTAGATCTGCAGTCCTTTTTGTAGTGCCCTTCCTTTTTTCATTTCTAGCACACCTTTACAAACTTTCCAGGAGATTTAGATCTCCCACTTGAAACCTTATTCTTGTTTATGTTCTGGGACCTTCCTCGTACAGATAAGGCATCTCCATTCTGACCTTCCATATTTCTCCGTCTCATTTCCTCCAACAACAAGGCTGAGACAATGTCATCAAAATTCAAGGTAGTTGTATTGCTACCTATTTCAATAACCAGACTGTCCCACAAATCTGGTAGAGAACACAAAAAAATGATGCACTTATCTTCATCTGAGAATTTAATATCAATAGATGACATATGACTTACCGCAGTATTGAAGGTGTTCAGATGCTCTGTCACCAAGCCCCCATCCTTCATCCTTAGGTTATACAAATTTTTCCGCAGGAACAATTTATTCACCAGAGACTTAGATTGGTACAAAGTCCCAAGTTTGTCCCACAAGGTCTTCGTCGTAGCTTCCCCAGATACATTCAATGATACTGAATCTGAGACACACAGGTGTATTGTGCTCTTTTCCTTCTGATCCATCTTCTTCCAGTCTTCATATGACATTGCCATTGGTTTATTACCCAGATCTACTGCGATCCACTGGTCCTTATCCACTAGCAGATCCTCCATCTTGAGCTTCCACAACTCAAAACTTTGACCATTAAATTTCTCGATCTCTATCTTCCCGCTGCTCGCCATCTTCTTTCACCACAATAATAGATCCCTCAAATCTCCCACTGAATAGGGTATACCACAAGATCGAGCAAGAAACCCCTTAGCAGCAAAGGCATCCCCTTGAAGCCGAAACTACTCTGATACCAAATGTAAGTTTTAACCCTATACATAAATTATCTACGAACAAATATTTAAAACAAAAAATAATCAATAGCGAGAGCATAAAAAATAAAACAAATAAACACAGATATTTTCCCCTGGATCCCAAATTGGGACAACCAGCTTGATTTTTTATTATATTCCTTTTAGTGTTACAACACATATATATACATGACGAAGCATACATGGACCCCAATCCATTAACCCTATATTAGAACATCATCATAGTTCCCTTGACTGAATCTACAAAATACCAGGGGCCGAAAACCATCATGCCCCAAAACCATGTGCAAACCCGTGCACAAAACCATGGGTGGGTCCACCCACTAGAAAATAAGGACCAAAAAAAAATTTTCTGGGGCGCTGCCTAGGACCCCGACAAGGGGGCATACCACTCCCCCGCTGACCCCCCTATTACCCCCCCACGCATGACTAGTCGTGGAAAGAATATAACACAAACCCAATAGGTTAGTGATTGATCATATTGATTTATATGAATATTTACTTCTTCTTTTAAATATTCCATCAATTTTCTATCTACCTTACCTCCTGTAATTCTAACTTGATCTCAATGACCTCTTCTCTAGCCTCTCTTAACTTCTTCTTTAATACCCGCACTTTAGTTTTTTCCACCATCTTCTCTTTTCCTTTCCTTCGCATAAAGACCTCTTCTACTACTAGAGACAAGTCAATAATATGTTCTAGGATAGGCTGCTTTCCTTTGTCAATATCTCCTGTCTTCTTATTTTCCATGACACCCTTTGCAGGTTGCAACCTAGTAAGTGGTTTCCTTGGATAAAGTTAGAAAACTGCACCTTCTCCTACAAAATCAAGGTTTTTAACAGTATTACCTTTCTTTTTCTTCTTATCACTTTCATTGTCTTCATCTCTGACAACTGGATTCTCCTCAATATCTATAGCTTGAAGGATGTCTTCAAGTTTTCCCTCTCCAATTGTTTGACTTCCGGTTATCCTCCTGTGATCATGCTTACGGATCTTATGTTTCTTGCTTGTAGGTGAAGGTTGTTGGATTTTTACCTCTTGTATATGTTCTATTTCAACATCCATTAGCTCTAAGATAGGCTCCACCTATTCTTTATTTACACCTTCTATCCCAACTAGAGATTTATCATTTTTATTTGATGGAGTACCTTTTGGCTTTGGGGTTTTCTTAGGTGTCACTGAATCAACTTCATAACCACTGAGGAAAAGGAAAGTAGCCCAATCTCTGTTTCATTTCTTCAATTCCTCCAGCACTAAGAGTTTAATCAAACCATGGTGAAATATTGATGTCTCACTGCCTTCAACCTTGACTTGAACCTTATCATACTTTTTCCCTAAGCTCCTAAACAAAAAGAAAGGAAGATCAAGAGACTGCTTACCAGTGAAGTGCAATCAAAGCCTGAAATGGTACAGGTAAACCATATAAAATCTCCCCTCACAACTAAAGTACTATTGGATCACAAACAGAAGTTTAGAATAATTCTCCTTCATATAACTCTTTAGAATCCCATATGCCATGTCAGCTCCAATATGTTCTAGTTTTACAAATTATTCACCACTCTGCATCCTAAATTTGATGGCTTTGAACCATTCTTCACCCTCTCTTGGTATCTCTACGGCTTTATAAATGGTCTCAGGTGACACTATAAAATTTAAAACCCCCAACTTCAAAGTTGTGCCTATGAAATTTACTGCGAAGTCCTTTAATATTTGAGTATGAAATATTTGGAGTTTCTGACAGAATTTTAGGCATCCGAAATTGTTGAATGCTTCCACAAAACTAGGGTCTTCATTTAGTAGCTTGAGTTCCATGGGTTCATATCTTACACAAGAGCCTCCCTTATTTACTCTCTTCTTCATAGCCATCCTCCTTTATAACTACGTTGCCTTTTGAACTATGACACCTTACTGCCTTTTGAACTATGACACCTGCAAAGAGAAAAACTGAATAACAAGTTGCTTGTGGTGGGACTAAGCTTCTAAGAGATTTTAATGGACTGATGCATGCAAAACTCGAACGAGAGATGACAACGAGGTGCTTTGGGGATAAGTTTTCAAGATGGAATTATAAACTGGAGTGCATGATGGCAAATGTGGGAGTGAAAATATAATGATGAGGGTATTTATGCTTTTGCATGCTTGGGTGATCATGATAAAGAATTATATGACCTCACCTTTATCCCTAACCATTAGAAAATTGACAACTCATCGTCCTCTGTTTTGGTGCAGAAAAATATGATTCCATAGCGAAAACAGTTATAAACCTAGTAGATTTTCTATGGACTGGTCAGGTGATTCTGTAGTGAAATCTGCCAATTTGTAGTTATATTCATTGCAGAACTATGAATAAGCATAAAACTAGCCATTACCATGATTTTAAACCATGCATGTGAACCTAAAGTGGAACTTGATAGATATGACTGATATGACATGCCTAATGGAGTGTTTTAGACTCAGGATAAGGGTTTATTCCATGAAATTTTCATCAATTTCATGAACCAACCTATTGAGACAAAATGAAACCCAGATGAGTGACCCTATCAATCAAAATTTAAAATTTATGTGTGATAAAACATATAATATTTTTCATCTAATTTCTTTTAAATATTATGCTTGAAGTATTTTTGGATAGTTTCCAAGGGGTTCAATAAAAAATCAATAATACAAAATATACAGAACCAAAAAACTTCAAAAAATACCACAATCTTTATTTACAAGTCCTGGTCCAAAAGGTACTCTTGGTTTTTTAATTTATTTAAATAGTAGAAAAAAATATTACGTGAACAAAAAATGCAATTCAAATATTAAATTGTCAACTTTGAAAAATAATAAAAAATGTAATTTTGCATAAAAAATAAAGTTTTTATATGCATAACTTAGTTCTCTCAGTGTAGACCATTATCATATATATTTAAAATTACACATTTTATACTAAGTTATGCTATGTGAAGGCACACATACCTGTTAATATGTACAGAAATTTGTAAGGAAAAACAATATATTTAATGGAAAATTGATAGATTATATGACACTAAATTTGTTTACAAAAGTATTTTTAGGAAAACAAGATAACTCTCCACAAATTTTATTTTTACTCTGAATCAAAATTCACAACACCTATATGAATTTTTAGGGCTTCAATTTGATAAAAGAGTAAAATTTGAAATTTCATCATCGCATTTGGCCCAAAAGTGTAACTCATATTCATGCATTCACCCTAATGAATTTCCCAATATAAGAGAAAATGATAGTATGAAATATTTATGCTGCTACAACCTTCATGGCATACATATAGTTTCTTCCAAATAAAATATTGTAGTCTAGGTGTTAGGTCTCTGTAATAAGCAAGATTGGAAAAAGTCTGATCACAGAGTTAACATCATTTCAACCAACTTTGGGATTCTAGGATCTAGCCCTCCTGAATCTGGAGAGGGATCTCTCCAATATGTACAAAGATGGATTTGTCTTTGAAGTTTAGGGTAATGATATTAGGCTAGTTATGAAGTTCAAGGATTTGGTTTCATGTTTGGATGGTTGAACATAATTGTTGTCTGAGGTGAAAAGATCTATATGCAAAATAGGTTCAAAAGTGAAAAGTTGCAAGCAACAAGAGTAAGCTTTAGCTAAGATGAAAGATGATGGCAGGTTTTCAGTCCATTGGGCTATGGAGTCATAAGAGGATTTAATTGAAGCAAATCAGGTTCAAGAGTGGTCTATGGGGAAAGTCATCTATGCCTAAGGATCTCTTTAAGGTTTGATTTATGGAATGGAGTGATACAATAAGAAAGGGAAATAACAGTTGCAGAACAAAGAGCAGCCCATGATCTGGTAAGTACTTTGAAACTAGCCAGCCTTTGACTAGGCACTTAAGAAAAACATAGAATCAGACTAGGATCTGGTAAGTACTTTGAAACTATCCAGCCTTTGATACACTTCTGATAGAAAAGATATAAAAACAAAAGGGAAAATTGAAGGCAACTTTTGGAGTAGAAACTAGCGGGCCGGGCGCACCACAAATCCTCTCCTAGCTCTTCTTTACTAGGTTGCTTTCAGGACAATCACAAAGATAACACAGAATGGCCTAATATCTGATAAGTACTTTGAAACTAGTCAACTTTTAACACATCCTAAGGGAAACAATCAAATAGTTGAGAAAATAAGAAAGGGACTCAGGGCTAACCTTAATTTCCTCAGTTCATCTTCACACAACATATATTGAAAGTAACATTTAAAAATAACATTCAGTCAAGGCAATAAGATGAGGGAACGCCAACATGCCTATGCCTAAACTTAATTAATCATTTCCAAATAACACAGATAGAAGAAAACATCTAAATAAATATTTCTCAGCCAGAGAAGGTTCCTGGCATAAAATAGGACCTAACCCTATTTAAACTGTTCTTTATAGTGGAAAATGAAACAAATTGAAAACAGAAACAAAATACAAGTTACAGTGAGAATAACATCACCATCGACATAGACCAGGATCCCATAAATCAGCTTGTATTGATGCTTCAAACCAGTTACAATATTCAAATCCAGTGTTTTAATCCATCTCTCTTCATAACCTAACCTATCTGTTACAAGAAGAGCTCCAAGAGCCAGTGAAATCCTATCTACAATCAAGAGTCTTCAGCTCAGCTACAATTACAATGTTTCAACAATTACATTAACAACCAACCCCTCACTCATCTTCTATTGAAGTATTTATAGTAGGATGAGGAGGTGAGATCCGAATAAAGATCTCAAATAAAATTAATGCAGAGTTAATGTCTTTCTTGGCCCTTGGGGGCTCAATGAAGAAACCATACAGGTGTTTCACTGCATTAATTGGTTTACACTTGTGAATTAAGCTCGAAGGGAGATTTTTTTGACCTTTGAGGCTCTGTGTGATGTTAGGGCTACTCTGCAGACTTTCTTTCATTAAATTCCTGGCGAAAGTAACTCTTTGGCTGCTTTGAGGTAAAATATCTGACTTTGATCAATAAATTCAGTTCTTGATTGAAAAATTTGAGGCACAAGTGGTGCTTTAGTCACTGGGAGGAATCAATTCACCTCCATCTGTGGCAGTGAAGGGTTTCCTGATGAAACAATTTAGATTTTCCTTTAATCTGTGTTTCAGATTCGGGGATTAGGCGTTTGATAACTGTCTTAGCCTTAATCCCCACAAATTTGTCCACTAATCTGCTGTTCTGGTTCATTCTTGCGATTGATACTCTTCTTCTAGGTTTTTTCGATACTTTCCAGGTTCAACAGGGGCATGCTGTATCATCGGCTCATGAAATCTTAATGGATACGTGATTTAACATCCCGTGGTTGATTTCCTTTGACAAATCGAAAGAGCAAGATTCGTCACCCTCATCCTTTGAATCTTCTTCAGACATGGCGAAAACAACCTTAGACCTGCAAAATACAAACAAAATTATGAAATCCTGCGTTTATATGGGCAAATCTGCATCGGAGGGTGTGCGGAGGAAAGGGGCGATCGGAGCCGTCGATCGCACTATGATCGACGGTCGGGAGTGATTGAGAGAAGTCAGCATCGTGAATAGTTTGACTGGGCAACAGAATCAAGGGACTAAATGTGGGCCATTGATCTGCAGAGATCGACGGTGGAGATTAATTTTCCGTAGCGCCGAGGCCTGGCTAAACCATATGCAACTTGGTTAAAGATCGAACAACTTCAATGAATGCCAGCCGTTAGATGCGAGGGGTCAGATCGGATGGCTACCAATGATTTCGCTGGGCGGTCATGGCGACGGATAACGTGTGGGGGACTGTCTTTACATGGCGGTTTTGGAACAGTGTCGGGGGCACGTGTCGGCCAGTGCATGGAATCGCTGGCCGACGGGAAAAAACCACCATCCGGCGAAGAGTGGTGCAGAATGGAACCGGTGGGATTTCGGAAAACAGCACGGGGAGTGGGGGCCACGGGCAAGTCACGCTCCGCTCCGTCGAATCTGTAGAGCAGATCGATGACTGAGATTGCTCCATTTCCGTACGGGCGGAAAACTTTGGAAAACAAAATACAAACGCAAAAATCATGATTTTACAAAGGTTTTTATTATTTTTGGCAGAGAAATTTAATATGAAAGGATAAGCGCCCTTTTGGCTTCGGGCGCAGTTCTAGCTCTCGGGCTTATGGATGAAAAGCGAGAGGGGCTTAGCCCGCGGGGGCTAAAAACCTTTTACATAAGAATTATGTATTTTTCATGGTTTTTTTAATGATTTTCCAAAGGAATTTAAAGTTCCGATAAGGTTAAAAAGTGGTTTTTTAACCTTGGGAAATGAAATTAGGGGAAAAACATGGAAATGTGGGGTTTTTATGGAAAAAGAGAAATGAAGAATGATGTAAGCTGGAAGAAAGGGAGAGGGAAGAAAAGGGGAATGCAGCAGCATTTGACTTGGATTTTTGTAGGATATCAGAGGTTTTTGAAGTATGAAACAGCAGTATGGGATATGAACAGAGGGAAAAGGCTGGAGGCCTTATAGAGACTTCAAGAGCCAACAATTTTTAGAGATGAAATTTGTTCCTTGGAGGCTCCCAAAAGTTCTTAGCCATCTTTTGGTATAACAAAATATTATGGGTGGCTAACACTAGGGAGCATCGAGGACTTCAATATCGATGAAAATGATTTTTCTCAAAAGTTGTATAATTTTTTTTTGAAAGAGCCCTATCGGATGCGAGGGGTGGCTGTCATATGCCTTCAATATAATTGAAGTGGTTGTAATCTTTAGGAATCCAAGATTTTTCTGAAATGTTTGTTTAGTCAATTTAGTGTCCTAAATTGTTAACATTAATTATCGACCATGGCTAGTATACTGATGAAGTGTAATGCACTATATGTGCCTACGTGTCCTTTTTTCCTACATTGTTTTAAGGTTTTGTAGATGTTTTTGGAGTTTTTATATTTTGATCCTTAGTATTCTATTCTAAACTAAAAAGATGACATTAAATATATTTAAAAAGGAAGGAAAGGGAAATGTTGTCAAATGAATTAAAGCAAAGTTTTATTTACAAGTTTTTGGAGTCTATTAAGTGATGAAAACTAGAAATCCTAATCCATGGATATTGAAGATTCAATAAATGAAAACAACTAATAACTCAAACATTACAACTGAATCCAATTCATTTAATTGAGATTTATTGGAAGAACTTTGAAAAATATCAAGTGTAGTGTAATAAGGATCTCCTATGACATGAAATAAAATACTGAAACAACAAATAACTCAAACATTACTACTGAATCCAACTCATTTAATTGAGATTTATTGGAAGAGCTTTTGAAAAAGATCAAGTGTAGTGTAATGAGGATCTCCTATGACATGAAATAAAATACTGAAACAACAAATAACTCAAACATTACAACTGAATCCAATTCATTTAATTGAGATTTATTGGAAAAGATTTTGAAAAAGATCAAGTCTAGTGTAATGAGGATCTCCTATGGTAGACAATTACTATATCTATAAGTCACTAACCATTTAATTTAAGACTCAAATGGTATTTACTTGGTCGAGCACAGTAACTGTTAACTATGAAAGACAAGAAATAAAACTAAACAATTACTGCACCTATGAGTCACTATCCATTCATCAACATACTTTACTCAGTTGAATACAATAATTGCAAATTATGAAAGCAGTAATTTGAGCAGAAAGTACAGAGAAATGCTAAATAGAAACTAAATAAACCTAGCTAGAAAACGCATAAAACCTCCTCGAATAGCAGGGGCCATATGCTACCAATTCGGTGTAATATTTTAGCTCCTTAAAATTGTAATCAAAACAGCATCAAGGCTAATCTCATTTTATTAAAATAGTGCTTGAAAAATAGAGTATCATTGTGATTTTGAATGAGTTATAAACCATCCTTTCTCGGTTCTACAAAGCTTAATTTATATGAAAATTCATAACTAATGTTGAAAAAAAATAGGTACAGGTGTAGTCTTCAAGTTAAAACTGAATTGAGACTCTTTTGAGAGTTATGATTTGCTGCAAAGCAAATCAGGATTCCTAGTTCCTGTAGAAAACAGTCTCTTTGACTCTTGCTTTGACCAATGGATTAGACACCTCTAGTTATTGATTCAGTCCTCATGGATAGGAAGGAATAATATAGGTAAGATTTGAGAACTACCCATGTGCACCTTTTCTCCAGTTGACACCTGCATCATACCTAAACACAAAAACAACTGCAAAATGCTTGACTAGCTACAGAATGCCTGTATTTTGTGGCTAAACTGTTCAAAATTATTAAAACAGAAAAAATCATGAAAATACAACATGTTAATCATATGTATGTAACCTTTAAACAATATTAGTCATTCTTCATTGATTTTTAGGCTTATGAAGTGATAAAGAAATGATGAAATGAAGTGAAGGTTTGCAAAAGAGAAGTCAATTCTAGGGCTCAACATACCCCCACTGCAAAACTCTTGCATGTCCTCATGCAATTCCATCAAAACTTTATTCCATGTGCTTTGAAACCACTGCTAGAACATCCAACCTTATCTTTCTACTTCTTTTGGTGGACAGTGTCATTTTGGGTTTTCTCATGAATAATTTGAACCTAATATTTATGAGGGCCCTATTCAGCTTCTTATTTCTGTTCTTTAGTTTCCTAGTTTCTTTATGCAATGTACCCAATTACAAAGTGAGAGTATCATTCATAGCATTCTTCAATTTAACTTGTTCTCTCAAGATTTCGTTCTCATTCTTGATATGTTTATTCAGTATCTCCAATTTATAATTATCTTTTCTCAAAGTTTCTATTGGAGGTTCTTATGGATTGAGGGATATTTCTTGATTTTCTGAGGCCTTTCTTTCCAGAGATTCCACATAATCATAAATTTTCTGTTGAGCTGGGTCTATATCAGGAGTTCCTCTATTAGGGTCTTGTTCAAATTTATGTAAAGGATATCTGTCAACTGATGTTTAAACTAGAGTTTCTTCATCTTCAAAATTTATAATTCCTGTGTTTTTAACCAATGTCTTTTTCATTATTCCTTTGAGTCTGGAAATTCTCCTTAACTTTGGTGGATTTTCATCAGTATATTCACTTGTTATCTTTTATTTTCTCTTGACCCTAATATGTTTCCTAATATTTGTCAACTTTTTAGAAATCAATTCTTCACTCTCTTCTTGTGATGATGTATCATGTTTATTTTCAACAGCTTTATCAATTTTTCTTCTCTTGCTTCTTCTAACAATCTCTTCTTTAGATGATGTTTCCTCTAGCTCTTGAAAATGATTTCTTGAAAGAAACTCTTCCCAGTTATCTCTTATTTTCTTCAAATGGAACTCAATTAGAATTTTAACTAAACCATTGTGAAGTAGAGTAATTTCTAGAAATTAGACTCTTTTCTGAACATTGGAAGCCATTCTTTTCAAGCTATTAAGCAAGAAGAAAGGTAGATTTATTTCTCCATCATTTAAGAAATTCACTAATAGCTTGATATGGTAAACATACATTGTACAAAATCTACCTTCACATGTTATAAATTTTTGCAAAATTATTAACACGTTTCTCCATTTACTTTTTAAAGCTGTGCTCAGAATTCCTTTTCTAAATATTGTAATGTCCATACCTGGATTATTTAGTATTTGTTTCCAAGATTCATTATGAAACTCCTTATTTTTGAACCAACATTCTCCTTTTCTTGGAAATTTCGTGGCTTCAACTACAAATGACTCTGTGATGATGAACTTAACATCTCCAATTTTGACTTATGATCCATCAAATGATCTAGAAAATGATTTTGTAACTTCTTTATGGAACCCATTTAATTTTTCTACAAAATTCAACCACCCAACTTGATGTAATAGCCCTTTAACTTGTGGGTATCCTTCTAAGTACTTGACTCCAATTGGTTTTGTTCTCACAATTAACCCCATTTCTTCTCTATATAGATTAATTCCTTTCTTAAGTTGTAGGGTTTGATGCTCTATTTCTGATCATGTGTCTGAAGAAAGAGTAGTTGTTTAAGGATGTCTCGCCTTTAAAATGACTCTCTTTTTCTGTAGATGAACTAACTGTAGAATGTAATGGTAGTGAGTGAATGAGGTGGTGAATGAACAAGGTGATGGGAAAATGATGCAATTAAGTTGAGGGTTTGATATGGAATTAAATAGGTGCGAGGAGATTTATGATGATCTTCAGAATCATAACTAAGTGATACGATCTTTAAAGACATGGCCTAATAGGTCACATCTAAGATTCTGACTGTTAGTCACTTAATTAATGATGAACCATTATGGAGCGTAGGGTAAAGGATATGGTCGAAGTGTTTTATGACAAAGTAAGACCAATTCGAATGACAGATTTACTTAGGAGAAATATGATTAAGCATATTGTATCTTTTTCATGTTGTTATATTTTTTCTATCAAAATAACTTTGCACAATTTATCTCAGACCTTCTTGACTTTGCTGCTTGTTATGTTTTTCCTTTTATTTGAGGAAAGTTGATCTTTTAGGCTCCATAGTCTCATTTGACTATCATACTTTTTTTATTGAAGTAGACTGCAGAGTTGGATTAGCTGTAGAACAAGATTGGCTACAGAACAGACAACTACAGAATGTACCTGTCAAAAGATTATGAAATATGGATATCGAATGGAATGAAATGAAACATGAGTATGGAATGGAATGGAATGGAAGCATGAGATGAAATATGAATGAAGTGAAGTATGGAATGAAAAATGGACCTGAAACTTGTAATTTTATGATATTTAGTTGCAGGAAAAAAGAAAATTTGAAAGTATAGGGTGTCAAAAAAATTCTGATTTTCACCCTGCACTTTTTGCATAAATATGCCAATCTATAATTGGTTTTCATATTTATACTTTATTATTATTGTTATTATTATTATTTTTATAGTCATTGAAGAAAAATACAAACTAAGTTAGTGAATAAAAATCATTTTTCTTCACTAACTTCATATTTATCTTGGAATTTTCTGACAAATTCTTCTCTTGAAAGTGGATTATGATACAATTTCAATCTGTGTCTATTTACAAGAAATTATACCTTCCCTTCATATATTGTTCTAATATTTATTGCTTCATTTTCAAATATTTTCTCAATTTCATATGGCCCGAGCCAATGGGTTTGAAATTTACCTTGAAAATCCTTGAATTTTGAATCAAACAAGATCTAGGAATAATTATTTAAATCTTATTTAAATAATATTCCTTGTTAAATATGACTAAATCACCCATGAATAATTAAATAAATCATTATTTATTTGATATATTTCAACCACTTCCTTAAAATGATAAATAAATCATTTATTTATTTATTATTCACAAATAAATGGATTTGACCCAAGTCAAATACTTTTTCCCTCCAACAAATATAATAAAATATTCCATAAAAGGTGGATCTAGATCTAGAATGACCCAATATTTTGTTATAAATAGGAGGGTTTCTCCTACCATTCTTCACCTTTTGTTGCCTATTAGATCACTCTGGATCTATACTCTTGGTCTGACTTTGAGCCGTTATCATTGTAATATTTTCCATTACTTGCTATGTGAGCTCCCTTTGAGTTCTATCTTTGTCTAGGTTTTCTACACCAATAGGAGAGAGAAATGATAGATCTGAAGTGCTGAGGACTTCCAAGAACCCATCCCATTGAGGAGAATTGGAAACACATTCTTGTTTTCCTCCCAAGTTCCCTTAATACAAAAAATTCCTTCAAAAAATATTGTTCTTGTCTTGTCTATTGGATGTATGGAGAAAAACCTTATTTTTACTGCTTAATGTCTCTTTATGCATAGATCTGGATTTTTGCAGCGTTTGTCTTGATCAACTAACTGCAAGATATGAAGATATTGGCAGCCATATTTGATGTTAGGGCTATAAGTTATGCGTAGCTAAAGTGGTATTTTTTCGTACACTTCGACAAAAGATTCATACTAACAACTGGCGACTCCACACGGGTTTCCAATTACGACCGCTGTCGTTTTTCATATTCCTGCATATCCAGCTACTTAAAACCCTAGGGTTTCTTTTCAACTTTTTTTTTTCTATTTTTATATTGTTTTTCACCTATAAATCCATAAAACATTAAAATTTCTAACTTCCGCGTGTTTCTGGACCTATTGCGCAGGTGACAGACATCAGCCGCAACTGAGATGGCAACTTTTTCGGAAATTCGCCGCCGGGACACCCGGAGCTTCAGGTCGCACTTTTTAGCCCAGAAACTACGACCTGGCCTCCAGGTCGCACTTTTCAGCCCATTATCTATGACCTGCACAGAAAACAGGTCAGAACCTGCGACCGGCCAGTTTTTCTACTATTTTTCTGCAATTTTTCTGGGTTTTTCTAAAGCTTCTGTCAGGGTTTTCCAGCCTCTGTCCCGGCCCGTTTAGACCTGTTTCTGATCTGTTTTGCTCATCTATGTGGGAACATAGCCCCCTAGGGCTTCAGTACCCTCCACTTTTGGTGGAAGAGTTTTAACTGTTTCAGGTGTCTGTTTTTTCAGAGTTTCAGCCACCCCTTTTTCAGATCTGATACCTCCTTTTCAGATCCCTTTTAATCAGCTCTTCTCCCTTTCAAATGACCTCTTGGAGTTTTTTTTGGATCTACCTTTAAGGCCTCCTCCTTGTCCCTTATTCTTTTTGCTGATTTCCTCCCTTTTTGCAACCACCTTGCCTCTGCCTCCTGGCTGTGTTCTACACCTCTCTTCAGCAGATTTCTCCTTTAGATCCATGTCCCTCCCGACCTTAGATCTGTTGGCCTCTTTTTTAGTGTGTTTTGACTAGATTTTTTCCCTCTTTTCGACTAGTTTTTGAGAGACCCACCTTTTTGGGTTAGATCGATGCATTCTTAGCTATTAATTTTCTGTTATTTTAGCATTATATAATGTTCTCTCTAGATTTATTTTCAGTTACACAACACACTTTTTCTTTTTCTCTCAAAACGTCAGGGTTTAAAAATTAAAATTAACGCACGCCACACACTCACCCTAAGCGAGGAAGATCCTGGTTAACACCGCAAGGCAAAGACTTTAAAACGTTGTAAAATCAATTGACACTGCACCTTTCTGCCCTTGTTTCGACATTGTAATCACTTGATTCTGCGCCTCCCTGCCTTTGTTGGTCGTTCTTCTTCCCCTTGTGCCATGTTTGTGTTGTCACCATTGCACCCCCAAGGCGCACATCCCGGAGACTTCTTGGCCTTCACCCTCAGTTTCTGGTCGGTCGACCTACTCCTTCCCGTCATCGTCGAGTTAGTCCTCCTCCGAGTCCGTACTCCAACTCCTCTTCTGATTCATTGGGTTCTCCTTTTACTTCTGGTTCTCCCCCTGTCACCTTCACTATGTCTTGTCTAGGGCCTAATGCTAGCGGTAATCCTAGCCCCAATGTCGGGACTACTACTAATGGAACCGCCACAGGAACTACCTCGGCTGCACCTTTGCTCCCTTACATGGCAGGCCTCAGCCTCCTCGATCTCAATCAGTTGACCAACGACCCTATCTGCCATGATGTTGGTTGGCCTGCTATGCCAACCAACCTCCCCTCCGACATCCCTAAGCTCAAAGGCCTTGCTGGAGAATATGCAACCAACCATGTCTGATCTTTCCACATGTGATGTTCCTCCAATTCCATTACCGATGATTCCATCCATCTTCGGTTGTTCCAACGCACGCTTACGGGCGAAGCTTCTAAATGGTATGTCGACCAGGCCGCCTCTTCCCATACCACCTTTGCGACCATTGCCCAAGCCTTTTTATCTTATTTCCAGCTTCCTCTCTGATACGACACTGGTACAGAGCTTTTGACTTCTTTCCATCAAACCTCTTCAACCCACCTTTCCACTCATGTCCAGGAATGGCGGAGAAGAAGGAGCTTATGTCGAGCTCCCACCTTCAAGGATTGGGTTTATATGGACTGGTTCCTTCACACTCTCTTACCTCCCATTGGAAAATATGTCGCCTCCCATTTCCCTCAAACTGAAGAAGCCGCCCTCCAAATAGCCTTGAAATATGACCCGATCTACGCTCAGTCTGGTTATGTTTATACCGTCCTTCCTGACCTCCCCAGGCCCAGTGGCGCTAATGCCCCGGGGGCATCTCATTCCACCGACGGTATCGTTGGAGCCCTTTCTCATCTGTATGCTCAAACTCCTATGGGATATGGGCCAACACCTCTAGCACTTTTCCCCCTCCAGGCAGCATGTATCTAGGATACGGCATTCCTCATCTTTTTTCCCAACTTCCTTCTTACCTCAATGTTTCCCAACCTAAGCACTATCCTTATCCGTAGCCCGGTGCTCCATCTCCTCCAGCATATGCACTTCCACCTCCCTTGCCTTCTCAACCCCAGCAAGAGCACCTACAGCCCCCTCCAGGGCAAGTATTTGCACAGCAAGGCGCGACTAATCCCCCTTCCTCTCAAATAAGGCAGAGAGGCAATCAAAATCAATCTGCCCCTGGTACTCGTGGACCCAATCCTCAAGGTATTGACCCTAACACTGCTAACTAGCAACAGGGCACTCAACCCAAGCCTGACAAGCCTATTAGCACAAATAAGCCTTGTTCGTGTTGCAGTGTTTACGGTCATTACACTCATGATTGTCCCCTCTTACCACAGATGCGGCAGATGTGGGAGTCTCAAGCCACATTGCAAGGACAACATGCCTCCCCTCATGCTTCCCATAATGTGGCCACTACTCAACCGGCTGTGTTTACCGATCCTTTCCCCCAGTAAGGATTCGTGGATACCCAACCACCTGACGGACAGGTCGCCACTCAACCTTCCCCTTATGGTTCCTCTGATTACCAGATCCTCATTATGAACTCTGATCCATCCCCAACCGTCGACCTTAACCTTCAAACTCGGTCTCGCCAGTACCCCAAGCCTCCCGCTCAGTCTGCCTCCGAGTCCCCTTATTCAGGTTCTACTGAGCCTCTTTCGACATCCAATGGTCCCTTGCATATCCCTCAACCCAAATTTGAGGTCCATACCAAGATTCCTAAGGGACCATTACGCCGAAATGTTGCTCCTAGTCGAGCTGCTCATTCGTATAGCATAGTAGATGATTTGGCACAGTCTCCTGCTGCCATTTCCACATTGGAACTCCTCCAGTTGTGCCCTTCCCAAAAGAAGGCTCTGCTATCTGCCATGGGCGTTGTAGATCCTGCTGATGACCAAATGATTTTTTTCAACGCCCATCAATCGGAACATCCTCCTCTTCCTGCTTCCGTCACCTTCCAAATCCCAGTCAAAATCTGGAACGCTAACGTTTCTCGGTGTGTAATTGATGAGGGGGAATCCACCTGTGTGATGTCCGCTTCGGTTTGGAAGCAACTCGTATCTCCTGAGTTGGCCCCTTCCACGATCACCCTTCAAGCGTGTGATGGCTATGCCTCCCAGCCCATTGGCCTTTTCCGTAATTGTCCTATCACCCTTGCGGGCAAGACTGTTTGCATTGAAGTCGAAGTCATCGACACCCCTCTAGATTAAAAAATTATATTGGGGTGAAGCTACACCTATGCCATGTCTGCTGTCCCATCTGCGGTTTTTTGCAAGATGTCTTTTCCTCACAATGGAAAGATAGTCACCATCGACCAGTTGACTTATCATGAGCCAAAGTCTCAGACCTCTCGTGAGATGACCATCTCTTCTGTAGCCAATAAGAAAACCGTCGATTCCTTTACCAGTGTCTCTCCCGGCGTCTATAATGACTCCTCTTTGCTTGGAAATTTTCCTGGTCTTCCTCCTCCTATCTCTGATCCCAGCTTATCGAATTTTTGCATGATGCAATCGTCTCAGGCAACCCTTCAGCAGCCCGCTGTGGCTAGTCAGCAACCTCAACCTTGCCCACCGCAACCCGCTCCTAGCCATTCATCTCAATCAGCCAGACCTCCTCCTTCTGCCCCCTCTCCCACAGCTGGTATCCATGAGCCCCTCTATACTCCTGGATCAGTTCCTCCCGGCCTTACCCACCTCGGAGCCGTTCCACTCGGCCATTACCCCTCTGGTCAGATACCTTTGTTCATTCCACCTCCTGGAGTGTACTTGGTACCTGTTATGGCTACCCTCTCTCTCCCTAACCTAACCCTGGGTATCCCCATCTGGTACCTTGACCCTCCAGCCACTACCCCACCTGGTCACCCCAAACCCTACCTTGCTTTGACTTGAGTTCAACCGATCCCTGTCACTTCCCTTGCTACCACGGTGCCTCACACACCTCAGCCCACACCATCTATGGTTGCGATGGTATCAGGCAACAGGGGCAAAGCTCACACAAAAACCAATGAGGACCAAGCTGCCCCGATGAACCCTACCCCTCCTCGACCGCCAAAGCACGCTATCCAATGTGCTTTGTGCGATATTTTCGGTCATGCCACCCATACGTGTCTTGAATTGACGCACCTCAAGACCATGCCCAACGAGACGTTTCTGGAATCTGATATCCCCGAATTCTACGTCACCATCCCGGATTCTATCTCGAAACTCAAAACCTTGCACACAAATCACCCTTGTGCTTTGTGCGATTTCCATGGCCGTTACACCCACCTCTGTCCCTACCTTGACGAGTATCGTTCCTCCTTAGCCACGTACCGCCAATTCAAGGCTATGCATGCCAAGATACCTTGTCACTTGTTTGTGAGTTACACTTCAGTCAGACCAGAGGATCTTCCTCCTCCCATTCACATTCCTCCTCCCACTGTTGCCATGATAGAGCCTTCGACCACCATTTTTTACCTATCGTCATCCTTGAGAGATGATTTTCCTAACCTCCTACCTGTGGACACTCTCAGCTCCACCTCAGTAGACCTTGGATTACTGACATTGCACATGTCAACCCTTCTCCACAGGATGACCAGTCAACCATTACTACATTCTCGGGTGAGCTTCCTTCCTCCAGTCTTCCCATCTTCCAGTCCGATGAAGACATTATGGAAGCCATGACCAACCTTGACTTTCCGTGGGATGATATGCACATCACGCATACTTCCTCCCACAGCAGTCCCATGACCAATATGCTGTGGAAACTAAAGACTTCATTCCCAATGAAGTCGATTGGTTCAAAAATCCCATCCCTGCACCTGATGCTTTCGAAGAAGGAAACATGGCCAATATCTCTCCTACCATTAAAATTGACATTTCGGTCAAACCGGGAATCGAAGAATATATCACCTTGGGTGCCCAATGCACCCCGGAAGAAATCGAGGCTTACACTAAGATTTTCAAATAATTCCGCGATATTTTTTCCTGGTCCTACTCTGAAATGCCCAGACTCGATCCCACGATCGTCGAACATCATATCGACACATGGCCCGATGCCAACCCAGTCCATAAAAAATTGAGACCCATTAATCCTTCCAGACGTGATGCTATCAAAGCCGAAATCGACAAGCTCAAGCAGGCTGGTTTCATTTATCCCATTGAATACACCACTTGGGTGTCCAACCCAGTTCCCGTCCTCAAGAAACAAGGCACCATCCGTGTCTGCACGGAATTTCGCGACTTGAACAAAGCTTGTCCCAAAGACAAATTCCCCACACCATTTATTGACCAAATCATTGATGAGTGTGCGGGGAATGAGGTTATATCCTTTATGGATGGTTTTTCCAGATACAACCAAATCGTTATCTGTCCTGCTGATCAACTTAAAACTGCGTTCATCAGTCCGTGGGGAAATTTCACTTACTGAGTCATGCCATTCGGCCTTAAAAACACCGGCGCCACTTTTCAATGGGCCATGTCTTATTGTTTCCATGACTTAGCTCATATTATCCTTGCTTATTTAGACGACCTCACTGCGAGTTCTAAGCATCGGGTGCAGCACCTCCACGATCTGCGTACCGTCTTTCTTCGATGTCGCAAGTATAATATCCACCTTAACCCGTTGAAATGCGTCTTCTGCGTTCCCGTCGGCCGCCTCCTAGGCTTCATAGTGTCTAAGGAAAGTATCACTCTCGACCCTTTGAAAGTTCAAGCCATTCTTGAACTTCCCATTCCGTGTACCTTACGCCAGCTACAAAGTCTCCAAGGCAAAGCTAATTTTCTTTGTCAGTTCATTCCTGACTATGCCACCACTGCACATGGGTTCCTTAGACTCCTCTGATCTAACATCCCATTTGTATGGGATACCTATGCTCAGGAGTCTTTCGATGCCCTCAAGCAGGCTCTCACATCTGCTCCATTGATCTACCCTCCCGAATTTGATAGGGACTTCATCCTGTACATCTCCGCTTCCACCTATTCGGTCGCTGGAGTTCTTATCCAGGAAGATGACAACGGTATCGAGCATGTGATCTACTACGTCAGTAAGAACCTCATAGGGCCTCCTGTTTCCTACTCACATGAAGAAAAACTAGCACTCGCTGTCGTGTTCTCGGTCCAAAAACTTTGTCATTACATCCTCATGCGTTCCACCAAGGTCGTGACTAATTCCAACCCCATGGCTTTCCTATTGAGTCGCCGCATCCTCACTGGGAAGTATGCCCGTTGGGTCGTCATCCTTCAAGAATTCGACCTCAAATTTGTCACACCAAAAAGTAAGAAAGGTTTAGCCCTTGCTGAACTCATTTCTGAATTACCTACTGAAACGAAGGATCCCCCAGTTAATGATGATTTTCCTGATGAGCACTTATTCGCCATTACTTTGGATGATCCTTGGTATGGCGATATCCTCACTTACTTGCGAACCCAAAAGTTTGCTCTTCACCTTGATCATGATGCTCGACGACGTATCCGACACCAGGCTCCCCGCTACCTGCTTATCGGTGACGACCTCTATCATCACGGTATAAATATTGTCCTTCGTTGTTGTCTCACACACGCTGAAGCTGAACAGGTCCTCAATGCCTGCCATAGTGGCGCTTGCGGTGGCCACCTCTCTGGTCTTGATACTGCCCAGAAAGTCATGCGCGCTGGGTATTTTTGGCCTTCTCTCTTCAGTGATTGCACTGAGGCAGTCAAACACTATTCCAATTGCCAACATTTCGCCCCTAAGGTGCGAGCTCCCCCAGCTCCCCTCCATCCTGTCGTCACAACTGGTCCCTTTTGTAAATGCGCCATCGACTTTATGGAGTGTTGCTCGCCATCCGCTGGTAACCATAAATATATCATCATGGCGGTCGACTATTTCACAAAATGGGTCGAGGCTATGCCAACATTTAACAACACGGCAACTACCGCAGCCCTCTTTTTCTTTAACCACATTATCGCTCGATTTCGGGTTCTGAAACAACTGGTCTCTGACCATGGCCGACATTTTGAAGGTGAGATATGGTGTGACCTATCCTCACTGTTGGGTTTGAGCACCAATATTCCTCCTCCTATTACCCCCAAGGTAATGACCAAGTTGAAGCAGTCAACAAAATCCTCAAGACTATGCTTCAACGAACGGTGAATAAGCACAAAACCAATTGGCATCTTATGCTCTTCCCTACTTTGTGGGCATATCGAACTTCTGTTAAAACCACCACCGGGTTTACTCCTTTCCACCTTGTTTTTGGAGAGGAGGCAGTCTTACCGATCGAGTGTGAAATACATTCCCTTCCTCTGGCCGTTGAAATTCTCCCTGATACCCAACCTCTATAACAACGACTTATCATGCTTGAGCGCACCTCTGAAGACCATCGTGTTTCATTGCAAACCCTTGAAGTGGCTAAGAAACGCACCAAAGCTCAGTATGACCGAAAAGTCCACCCTCGTACTTTTCACGAAGGTGACCTTGTTCTAGTATATGACCAAGCCCATGATGTTCTTGGTCATGGGAAGTTCAACTCATTATGGCTAGGCCCTTACATCATCAGTAAGGATCTCGGTAAGGGGGCATACCTCTTAGAGGACTTCGAAGGCAACCCCCTTCCTAATCATCGCAATGCACTCTATCTTAAGAAATATTACCCTTATCATTTCCCTTCTGAAATGCATGTTTTATTTTCTTTTAGATAGCCAACATCTTTTTCGTTTTCGTACTTTGATACTTCACCAGGACATACTTTGTCCAGAAGGGTCACTTCACCTCCCCCCATAATCGAATTTCCTCACTTACAACACTTGTACTTGGGGCACCACTTTGCCTCCATACTTGTCTTTGTTCGTGTCGATTTTCGTCATGAGATACCATCTTGTACTCATGTTTTCATAGTCCCCCATGGCATCTTTACTGTGTGTCAACACCATCGAGTCGCCCTTGTTTAGAGCATCCAAGTTGAGTCATCATCGCATTCATGGATTCTATTCCGAGTCCCTTTGTACCCCGCTATAGTCCTCCCTCCTTCATTTCTTGGTCTCTTTCTTGTGTCGCACATTATGGCCTTCAGCCCCACTATCCCCTATCCCTTATGATATTGTGTCAGTCGCTGCCATGTCATTCATGCCCTTCATGCTCTAGCAAGGGAAGTCATCCATTCACTACTTAGTCCCCTCCATTCCATCATCATCATTGGTATTAGTATGTCCGTCACTCTACTATTTTCTCTAATGCCTTCGTTGAGGATCTCTCATTGCCTCACCTATGGCGGACCTCCTTCTGTTGACATTAGCTCCTGCATTCCAGAAGACAGGTCTAGAGGGTGGTGTACCTTGGTTCCAGCTTCCACTCTTGTTCGGTGCCTCGGATCAGGCAAAGGGATCTCTCATTACCCTTTGAATTGATTGTTTCTCCACTCCAGCTCCTTTCAGCATGATCGAGATCCGTATGCTTGATGGTTCAGTGATACAGCAGCAGCTATTGGTGACTCCCGGGTGTGTGTGAGATGTCTCAGCCCTCATGAGGGGGTGGCCCTGCAGGTAGCCCCCCACATGCCCGGATGACCTCTTCATTGCAGCCTTCGATGCAGCTCCATATATTTGATGATGTCGGCCTTAGCCGCTTGCAGCGCCTCTTTGATTTTCATGTATCAGTCAGATTTTGTGAGCCCTTCCCCACTTATAGGGGGCATTTGGGTTGTATTTGTATCTCATGTACTCAGATATTATTGTATAAGTCCTGGCTGTTATCCCAGGCACAACATGTATGTGGGATTCCTCATTGTATTATTATCTGGCTCATGTTTATGCCGGTTGTACTTTATGGTTCGGTCCCTTGTTTAATGGACACACTATTCTTTTGTACTTTGTCTCGGCGGGCATAGGTATGCCTCCCCCGCCGCCTTTAGCACAAGTACCCTCTCATAAAAATAAACTTGTTGCACCTGCGAGTCTCGTCTCCTCAGGGTCTAGTTCTTCAGCACACTATTCTACCTTACATTTCTCTCTCTGACTTCCCTCTTGATGTCTGGTGATTGAGTTCTTACAACGTACTTCGGTCATACGATTTTCTCCTAACACTCGCATGCTGGGGGGCAATCTGTTACACCATTTTTTGTTCATCTAACCTCTTATCATTAGATGGACCCAAGTACACCATGTAAGACCAATTTTACCCTAAGTAAAATTGCTTTCACTATGTAAAATAACTTAATAAAACACATTTATTAGGCTGTTTATGGTCTAAACAGGAAACCCCAAAAGGAAATATTAAACAAACCTATATTTGTTTGATTTTCCTCAAGGAATAATTAATTAAACAATAATTTAATTATTATTCCCGGTCATGTTTAACCCAAAACAAAGAAATTAATTAGATAAATCCTTATTTATCTTATTATTTTCTAGGAATAATTGTTTAAATCTTATTTAAATAATATTCCTTGTTAAATATGACTAAATCACCCATAAATAATTAAATAAATCATTATTTATTTGATTATCCTTCAACCACTTCCTTAAAAATGATAAATAAATCATTTATTTATTTATTATTCACAAATAAAGGGATTTGACCCAAGTCAAATACTTTTTCCCTCCAACAAATATAATAAAATATTCCATAAAAGGTGGATCTAGATCTAGAATGACCCAATATTTTGTTATAAATAGGAGGGTTTCTCCTACCATTCTTCACCTTTTGTTGCCTATTAGATCACTCTGGATCTATACTCTTGGTCTGACTTTGAGCCATTATCATTGTAATATTTTCCATTACTTGCTATGTGAGCTCCCTTTGAGTTCTATCTTTGTCTAGTTTTTCTACACCAACAGGAGAGAGAAATGCTAGATCTGAAGTGTTGAGGACTTCCAAGAACCCATCCCATTGAGGAGAATTGGAAACACCTTCTTGGTTTCCTCCCAGGTGCCCTTAATACAAAAAATTCTTTCAAAAAATATTGTTCTTGTCTTGTCTATTGGATGTATGGAGAAAAACCTTATTTTTACTGCTTAATGTCTCTTTATGCATAGATTTGGATTTTTGCAGCGTTTGTCTTGATCAACTAACTGCAAGATCTGAAGATATTGGCAACCATATTTGATGTTAGGGCTATAAGTTATGCGTAGCTAAAGTGGTCTTTTTTCATACACTTCGATAAAATATTCATACTAACACTAACTCAACAGCTGACATGGTGCGATTCGAAATGAAAATGAATATAGTCGAGCTGCAGATGCAATTACAACTTGACACTCCATTAGAGGCCTAGGAGCAGCACACAACGGAGCTCAAGGCTGCCAATGAACATATTGAATCCACCTTCTAGGAGTGCACAGAAGTATTTGAAGATGTCATGAATGTATGGGCCTCACTACAGGAGGACCCTCAGCTGTAGAATATTAAGCAGGATGTTCACAAAAAGTTAGAACAAATTTACCACATTAAGGTCACCGTGAAGACTTTGGAACCAATACAGCGATATGCTCGTCTCCAAGAGGGTAAATTTTTGTAGGAATAGATCGACGAGCTGCGCCAGAAAGAAAATCTTATAACTACCAGGACAAGCCATGGGAACTTGAATCTAGTCAAATCTCTCAAACTATCGAGAAAAAATTCAAGGGATATTTCCAGACACAAAAGGATATTGCAACCAAAATTACAGGGCCAATTACTAAGACGTTTCTGAGCGAAGTCCAAGAAGTTGAACAGAAGTGCACCAAAGCAGTTCCACCTCTGAAGGATGCTTGGAGTGGCATTAAAGAAAATATAGAGGGTGCATTGATAGAGTGAATCTAGATGAGTCACCGTTTTGTGTTGGGGGGCCTATTGAATAGACTACCCCTCGACTGAAATTTTTTGAGAAAGACTCCAGAGATCGAGGAGTGGAGTGCGTAACAGAGGGTTAAATTAGAGCCTTAAGGGATTTAGGGTGGGTCAAAACCCCTTACTTTGTAAAATAATGAGAATATTTTGTATACGTTGAGCTCTGCCCATGTTTTTTCAGATGTATTGTAAATTTAAAGACAATACAAGGAGTCTAGGATAGTCTTGAAGAGATATCTCATACTTGATACTTGATATGTAATGATAGAATGCACTTGGATGTAAGATTATTTGGAGTCTGTTTTCTGTGGTTTGGGTTAGAGAAAAGGCTCCTGCATCTGAGTGCCAGGAGACCTTAGGAAGTCTTTAGTTGAGTGCACAGACACCTATAGTTGAGTGTGCAAGGTGGAACTGATTGTATTGGGAATATCTAAGCATTAATGAAAGACTCTTGAAGGCAAATCCGTGTTTTCAGTTTATATTTTTTCTTTACTTATATTTTGTGTTATCTGTGCTAATTAATGATTCTAACCTATAATTGCATCTTTAAGTCATGTTTATGGTTATTTATGCTGTTTTATCCTTGTTCAAGTAAGATCATGCAGTCTGCAAGTTGGTTCAATAGGAGTGTTGAACCACGACTGTAGAATTAACTGGTATGTGCGAAGCTCTGTCCAGTATTCAAAGGAAGAGAAGCCCTATAGCCACACTCCATTGTCCCTTTGGATTTAGAAGCCTGGTTCTAGCATCCCCCTATATTTCCTTGGGTGAGACTTCGGTCTGTGCAACAGATCGTTGCCGAAAGGGTCAATAATAGTGGGTTTTGTTGGTTCACGCAACCATATACGAACCTGGATCTAAGCCCCATAAAGATAACAATATGTCACAAAAAGGGAATTCAAGTGGTTCTAAATATAAAAAGAATCAATATGCTTCCATGGAGGGAAAGTAAATGTGGAAAGTGAAAGACAAGAAGATAACAACCACTGCAAATTAGTACAAGGATCCAAGTAACCACTACAACCATTACAATCTCAATGGTCACACCAAAGAATAGTGTTTAAAATTACATCTAGATCAAATTCCTAATAACCATAGGATTGTTTCCAAGAAGAATAACCTTCTAGCCACAAATCCAAGCAATCAAGTAGAGAGAAACTTAGATGTTGACGATAATATTTCCTACACTTTATTAGAAAAGGAGGTGAATCTGAGTATCCTTCATCACTAAGAAAATATCCTAAAGGAAAAAATATCCACACTAAAAGGCCAAGGATACCGCTGGGAGTTCATATGTGGTGCTTCAAGGCATAATTAATGATGTTGGATGCCTTAAATATTTCTTGAGTTCCTAAGGCATAGTTTCACCCCTCAATCATGTCCACGTACTTTACACCCATACTTTCTACTCAAAACCACCTAATCACATGACATCCTTATCATCAAGAAATGATACCTTCGGGATTCTATTCATGGTTATTTGGTTGTCCCTTTTGGCCCTAAATGCCTCAAAATTTCCTTTAATAGTGCCCAAGGCCTAAGTTTAATATTAGAACATTATCAATTAAGAACCATCCCTAGTACACCAATCCTTGAAATGACCATCATATTGAATTGTAGATCAAATATTTCCCATTCAAAGAATATATGATGGCTCAAACATGCACACATGTCCCCATACCATTCCCATATCATAGAAAACCCTCCTTGGTGCCTATATACTAAAACATACGCTATATTAAACTCATAAGAGAAATAATCCCTCTTCTGGGTCTTTATGGCAGGTTAAGGCCACATAGATGTATCATGAGGTGCTAAAAAAATGGTATAGTCGAATGCCTTCACTTTTGGTATGGAAACATAACTTGATCATCAATAACCATCCCAGTGTTCTAAATCTCAAAACATAGTACACCATATATAATTCATGGGATAAATAATAACATGGAGGTTATGCATCATGTTTTGAGGCTTTATGCATGGATCAAGACCCTCAATTTAGCTCAAAACCATGATATGGGAATCATTAAATATACATGTGATGCTAGTCCTCAATATGTTGACTATATCTCACTACTAGGATAAAATGATTCAGAAATTGTCATAGATATTCCACTGGACAATTTGTCACAACAAATCTGAAAAATATTTACTTAAAATTGAAACTATAGTATAAGAGTTAATTTTTCCTTATATTTGTAGATTATTAAGTTACTACGTTTTTCTTATGCTTGAAAAATATAGAAATGCAGAAAATAGAGAAAAAAAATCACTCACAAGCCATAATAAGACAGGATATGACTTTGGAAACCATTTCGAGAGAAAACCAACCTAGAAGGTGAGGCTGCTCTACTCTCTCTTTATCTAAATATAAAATGGCACAAATCCAAAGGAGTGAGACCTGTGCCCCATGGGATGAAGACAAACCCTCTCTATTATTTCCTCTCTCTATCCAATTTCAATTACTCTGTTAGTGTCCCGTGATTTAGCAGATTGGTAGACCAAATGCATAGGGTAACATAATAAGTCTTTGGAGTCCTAGGACCTAGCCTTCCTGGACACAGAGAGGGCTCTCTCTATTGTATGTAAAGGATGTGAACTTTTTGATTTTAGGGTTTGATTTTAGGCTAGTTGTTAAGTATAGGGTTTGTTGTTTGTTTGGTTGGGTAAGATGGTCCAGTAGAATAGGTGGAGTGAGAGGTCTTCAAATCATTGGGCTATGGAGTCAATGAAAGTCATGGATATCTCAACATTGAAACAAGATGCATAACAGGGATAATCTAGCTTGGTCAAATGGATCTTAAGGTATGTGTGAAGTGGAATGAACAATAAGTTGGTGAACAAAGTAGGTGCCTAAGGGCAGTGAAGAATCCTTAAAAAAATACCTTTTAAATAAGATGGTATTAAATACTGATCAACATAAGGACATAATCATAAGACACGGAAAAACAATAGCTTTCTGATTATACTTAAGCAAATGAGCATTCAAGATGAACAATTCAGTGAACCATAGAAAGCAAGAGACTAATCTAACTTTTAGTGATTTCACCTTCAAGATTTAGAAAACATTCAAGATAACAAATAAATTTAATCAATGAAGAGGGAACGCCTAAACATCAATGATCAAGCTACAAAGAAATTTAAGGCAACTTCTCAAGCATGGACAAAGGGCATGATCAAAACATGGCCTCTTTGGATAAAAACTAACAAGTAATACTTCAAAGAGAGATTCCAAAACAAAGTTTAAATAACATCAAAAAGGCAGGGCTAACCATAAAAAATATTTGGAACTACTATATTGAACCATTCATGGAATAAACAAGCATAAGTAGGTCTAAGTAGTAGCTAAGAATTATTTAAACAAACCCAACAGAGGAAAACATAAAGACAATAGAAACAGGAAGGACTAAGGTGCCTCAAAGAACATTTCTTAACTTATAATCTTCTGTTCTACTACAACATATAAGGATGGAAACATAATGAAAACATGAGAAAACAATAACATAATAGAGAAAAACTTCACTAATAACCAAGCTCAGGGATCCTGCAAGCTATCCTCTTTCATCATTCATCAAAACAAGGCATTCAGAAACTCCACAAAACCAATTTCTTCTTCAAGCTCAAGAAAACCATGTATTTCTCTCAAAACTCATCAAATGCAAACCTTTACAATAGAATATTCATGCTCTATTTATCTTAGCAAGTGAGGAGGTGGAAACCATAAGAGGCTTCTAGAAACCCTAATTCCATCATAAATGTCATTTATGTGCTTGAAGACCATGCAAGGCCCAAGGCACAAAATATCTAAGCTAATAAATGAAAAATAACATAACATAACTCCTTAATCAAATCTGGAGTGATTTTCCCAAGAAAACATTAAAAAATCATTTTGCCATCAATTTGTGTGTTTTGTTGACTTTTTGACCAAAAACACACAGTGCTGTCTATTAGTGCAACGTCACCTTAGGTAGAAAATAAGTACTGTTGCAACCAAGTTTTTGGGGCCTTCTCGATGTTATATTTTTCTCCGTGATGGCTCATTAGAAATCTTGCTAAGTCCTCTTTCCATATATGCCTTTTTTTTCTAATTAAGTGCCTGTAACCTATTCAAAAAGTTAATTTCCCAAGACTGCTCTGAGCACAGCGTGAGGCCTGAAAAGGAGGTATAATGGTGAAAAAAGAGCTGTTTTTTGACCTTTTGAGGGGTCAAAACTACTTCAATTGCTTTGAAATTTGTTGAGAATAGTGTGCTAGCCATGAGGAATCCAAAAATTTAGAGTTTTCTCTCTAAGGATTCCTGAGGGAAAAGCGTAGCGCCAGTGGCGCTGCGCTAATAGGCCTTCAAACTCTCAAAAAACAAAAACTTGCCCAAATTCCTTCAAAATTGGTGGAGGTCTTCTTCAAGGGGTTTGAGAGACTTGTAGGGAATATGATGCCAAAATTCCAAGTCTAACTTGGTCTTCTCCTCCTTTTAGTGCTTGAATTTCAATGAGGTATTTCGTTAGTTTGGCACAAGCAAGTTTGTTTTTCATTGCATAGTGCTTGGTCATATTTTTCTAGAGAGCAAGGACCATTTTTATCTTCTTAAAATACTTGTGTCCATTCTTATAATATTGAATGATACGCTGAGCCATCTCGAAATCCCTCTCCATCTCCCTAATTTGTGCATCTTTGCTTTGGAGCAGTATTCTAGTGGCCATCTCCTCAACTTCATTATCACTATCTAGGTCAATGAATTGGGGCTTTTGTTTAGTTTGCTTTCCTCTCTTACCTTTCTCACCCTTCTCCGTATTTTATTTTCCCTTGTCAAGCTTTTCAGCTGAAGAAGGTGGCATGGTCCCTTGCCTCTTGGAGCTAGCAAACACTAGCCTTGGTCCTCTCTGGTACGTGCATGCAAGAGGTGTGATGGAGATTTTGTTGGTCTCTTTTTCATGGCTGTGATCATCATTTAGACTATGAGCATCTTCCCCTTTTTCACTGTCATCATGACTAGGGTTACCTTTATCTTCAACTTATGCACTGTCATCATTGTCATGATCACTAAAGGGCTGATTGTTGTCATGACTGTCATAACTATTTTCCTCTTTGCTGTCTTTCTCATCACTGAGGCTGGCTTCACTTTGGTCACTGCTGCCTTTATTTTTTGTCTTGTACTCATTGTATTTATCTTTATCATTTTCATCCTCTTCATTCTCTGTCTCTGCCTCATCATTTTCCTCTTTATTCTTTTCCTTTGTATCCTCTATTTCATTGCTGATATCCCCTCCATCAATGCTCATTTCATTTTGACTGTCCAACTTTTCATCTTCCTCACCATCCTCTTTCATATTATCACTGTTTTTCTGACTGTCATGCTCACTTTTTCTCTCTTCATTCTCTGTTTCTACCCCTTCTTCACTTTCATCATTCCCTTCTTCTTATTCCTCATCAAATTTTGTCTCTGCCTCATCATTTTCCTTTTCTTCCTCATCATTATTTTCCTCTTCCTCACTCATTTCATCATCTTCATTGGCAACACTCTGTTCATTATCCTCACTCTTTTCCTCACTTTGGGTTGATTCATTTTCACCATTACCCTCACTGTCATTACTTTGTCCCTTATTGCCACTCTCATCCTCTTCATTTGATGCATTAAGAGAAGGGGAAGAAGGGAGGTTTCCTTGAGGTGAGGGCACTTGTGTAAATGAGGAGGGAAATTTTGGTTGATGAGGAGGTTGTGGGTTTGTGAAGAGTTCATGTGATATGAATACCTCCCAAGGTATACCCTGCTGTTCCAACTGATGTAATACCACCATCTTGATCAATGAATGGTGAAATACACTTTACATTTTTTGGGAAGGACTCCTTCTCCAGACAACATAAGACATTTTTTCCATACTTCTATAGAGGTAGTAGGGCAAGTTGAGCATCTTAACCCTTGTGAAATGCATGAGGAGTCTAATATGGTAGGAATAAAGTCTGGAGTACCTCCCCTCACAGGTGAAGTACTTCATGATAACTTTCATCAAGGGTGAAAATCTTTGTTTGAGGTGTGAGAAGGGAAAAATAGACTTGCAGCCTATACCTAGTTTCGTTAAATGGCCCATAATAATCCTTGTCCAATTTGGCTTTTTTAAACCATTTTTCACCAATAGCAGGGATACTAGTAGCATTTTAGATGGCATATATTGATAGTTCAAAATCCACCCTTGCAAGGCTTGATTGTTTGTTGTGCAGGTTAAGGATGAAGAGCCTTGTAAGCTCTGGGTGGCTCTGCACATGTTTTACTCTCTCACAAAATTGGAAGCATCGCACATTCTGGAAACATGAGAGGATCATGGGAGATGAGGTGATATCTACTGTGCTCTGGGTTCAAATCTGTTCACTTTTCCTCCCTTGTGATTTGGCCTCATAGGCCCTTGATCACTGTCACTACTGCTATTGTCTTCTACCCCTGGCATGGTGATGGGAGCTGTTTATGGAAAAAATAGGGTTTGGAGGAGAAAAATGAAAATGGTAGTGAGGGAAACTTCTGTGAAGGAGTGATGTGGAGGCTAGTTTAAGGACTGAGTGCTTTGGAGCCTAAGGGGGCTTCTCTTGAATATGAATTGTAACCACACTAATTCACTCTCCCTTAAATGACACTTTTAATTTGTTTAAGGAGGCTAAAAACATAGGTTTAATCTGCATTTAAGACCTTGGGTTTGCACAACTAGGGTTTAATCATTCCATAGATATCAAGATGAAAAAATATTTGAGAGGAGGAGAAAAAGGACACCTACCAGGTTTAGCTCCTTTGCAGGAAAATTGGAGGATGATCTTTAGGATTTGGGAAATTTTTTTCTTTGTTTGGATGGCCTCTGCATTAGCACAGCTTCTTGCCCGAACAGTCGGGTCGGCCTGTGTGCACACCGACGATAGCCGTGCCCTTGTATTAGCGCAACGCCATCCGTTCAAAAAGCTGTCGGGTCCTGGGCGTGTCGGGCCTATCGATGCGTAGCACCACTGATTTGCGCAACACTACCCCAGATTAGAGCAATGCAGAGTTAATTTGAATGGGGAAATGTTTGATTGGCACAATGCCAGGCCTTGAGAGCACAACGCCGCTCTATTCGTGCAACGCTAGGGAAATTGTAGAAATTTGAATAATTTGCTGAATTATTCACCGAGATTATCCTGGTCACATGCTATTTGAGCTTCATACATAACACATAATCTCTTCTACGCATTAATCATCACATGCGGAAACAAAAACAACAAGCGATATTGAAAACATTCACATGCGCACATAGAAATTCAACACATATAACACAGTATGTATACCGGGGAAAGCTTACAACTGAAAACCCCCTACTGTTTGTATATTATAATGAAGAAGAATCATGTAAAAATCTCAGTACAATACTCCTCAAAAGTACTCCGTACTGTCTCCAAAAGTTACACACAAACTAGCTCAGTTTTGAACAAGTCACGGGTTCAAAACTCCTCCACTATTTGCCTGCCTCTACTGCGCAATCCAAGATGAGAGAATGAATGGAATGAATTCGAATTCCCTTGGCTTTAACTACACAATCCTCATTGGAATTCTCCTCCAATGATTGTGCAAATATCATGCACACTATAGTCACAACTGATAGTAGATTCCACCCTTTCACCCACCTCTAACACTGGTCTCCACTGAACTGTCCATGCACTGCTGTTAACTGATGTGTTCTTTAGTTGAATAATGAGTTAATAATTAGTGAATTAATTAATAATTAATTCACACCACTCATCACTAGTGTATTTATTAGTTAGACTAAATACAACTAGTTCAACTAAGTTAAACCGAACACAACTCCACCAACTGTCTCATCACTCCACCAAACTTTGCCACATGAGTTCTAACTGAAGTCAACCATGCAATAACTCAACTAACCCATAGGAAATTCGAATTTCCTTCTTCCAGCTGCATGTGCCACATCTGTAGCTCGAACTGAAGTGCTCCAAGAGGATAAGATAATGTTTATAGTCTAAATATTATTAAGGGTTAATAATATTTGACTGTTCTATTTTTAGCCCGGCAGTCTAAAAATAGAAACCGCCCAATGTCTAAAAATAGAGGTCCATCTATTTTTACCAACTCGACCAATCATCCATAAATAGCATCCTGCAACTCATAGACCATGATCCATATGTCTAAAAATAGACTTTGCGACAAAAAATCACATGTGTGGTCCCCACCTAGTTTAGGTGATCACTTTCCAACTAGGATCAGGAAAGATGTTTCAGGAGGCCTCCTTCACTATTTCTTGTTGCCATTTTCAACAGAAATTTTGCCCAGAAACAAGCAAAAACCCTGATTTTTCCCTTGAGGGCTTTTCTCTCTTTACAAAATGATAAGTGAGCTAAGAAATGATAACTTAGGAGCCTTTATACCTTTTGAAAGATAAATCAAATTTAGAAAACCCACTTTTTCTAAGTTTGTTTTTGTCATTTTATGAGTTTCACTAATATCCTGTGACCCTTTTTGGCAGGTGATTTGCAACTTGCCAAAGTGATTTTCCCTCTTTTGGTGAGGGTGTGCTGAAGAGATGGAGAGGTATTTTTAATCTTTTGAGGGCCTTGGCACTGTCAGAAACCTCTTTCTGTATTGAGAAAATGACAAAATATGTTTCATCCATTTTTGATATGTTTGGATGTTAGTGACCTTAAAACATGTTTCTCCTCACCTTTTTACTGATTTTGACAGTGACATGTCTGTTTTGACAAAGATTGTAAATCATACCATGCTATGTCTTCCCTTGACCATTTTGATCTTTGCAGGTTCCTATGACACAGTTATTTGGTCTCTTTTGTCATGGTTTGGATTTAGACAACTTTAGTTACTCAATAGCAAACTCCTGCTCATGTCAGTTTTTACCTTGTAACCCAGAACTCATAGTTTCACTCCTTTAACCTTTTGAAGGAAATTGTTTGCACTTGAAATCTTGAACTTCCTCACCCTGATACTCTTTGCATTCATCCCTTGGATGCAGTGAAGAATTTTTTCCTTGAAAAACCATGGAGGTCACCTTCTGATATTGTTGAGCCTCAAAATTGTGCTTTCTTTCATCTCATTTTACCTCATTTTCCCTTGTCCATTGCTATCTTAGACCCAATTGATCAATGAATATAGTTAAAATTACTTTTAGAATGATTTACATGACTGACTTGCTAAGTTTTGTGATTTTTTCCATTGTAAAGCATTTTGACCGGAACTAGCTGCAGAATGCAGACATTCCGTAGCTAACCGGAGATTCTGCAACTGTCTTCACGCTTGGGTATGTTCCAGGTGGCCTCTCAAGAAAAATCGCATATGGGCATAATCCACGTCATGTCTACATGGTTCGTTGCTCATCATGGAGGAAGAAACGAATTCTGGGTACGGTTTTGGAATGTGGGAACACATTTAGGAAAGTAGACTTCTATTAGGACTGTCTCAGTCCAGATGTCTTTTTCCTCTTCACACAGCCACTTCAAGAGTCCTAATGTGATTCCGATAAGGAAAGACAATGTTCCTAAAATTGTTTCAAGTCTTGTTATGTGCATTTGCTATATAAACACTTGGGAAACCGAGAGCTATGTTAGATTTTATGTTAGATTTTTGTTCTAGATTTTGCTGAGTTTCTGTGCTACATTTCTGAAGACACAGATTGCTCTGTTCAAGTTATTTCTCTTTTAATGAAGCAGATAGTGTTGTTTTGAAAGCGTTGATTTGATTTGGAGTTAGATTCCGTCAGGTGGTAGAGGGCCCCTGCCTCTTGCACGGATTTATTTGCGTAATTTAGATAAGTATTCTAGTTGCCTTTACGTTTTTGAAGTTGAGTTCGTAGTTGCTTTCATTAGCTACTGTAGTTATACTCATTCTAAAAACTCTTCCAAAAGAAGAAGCTCTTCCAAAAGATTATAATGATGAATGGGAATTGGCTATAGTATTGTAGGATTTAATTGTAATCTCTTTTATTCACCATCACAGTTATACTTATGCTTCCACAAGAAGAAACTCTTCCAAGAAATCTTTATACTGTCTTAAGCATGATTGTGATCTTGAATGTTTTAGTTGTGTGTTTGCACTAAGTACCATAGTTGTCCTTGCTCTTAAACGCTTGCCCAAAATATCATTATGACGAGTGGGAGATAGCCATGATATCTTAGTTTTTAATTGCTTTCAGTCTTTCTGTTTGCATAGCATAAGTTAGGATACTCCGGAGTTTATCTGCACTTAACTCATGTTCAATTGTTTTGCTTTAAGTTTGATAATGACTTGTAGTTCAACATTGTTTTAGATTAGTGACATTTTAAGTTCAGTTTTAGTTTCAACTCATTGCATTTGAACTTCACATTCAGACTGTCATTCACTGCACATTAGATTACTTCAGTTGTTAAACTTAACAAAACAGCCTTCATTATTCACAAACCTCTTCTTGTTCTAAAATCTATAATTGCTTCATAACTACATGAACAAAAGACAATATCATTTTAAGGCCTGAAGTACCTCTGCAATTTCCTTATCATTTCATAAACAGAGCCCTCCCTCAAAAGACTACTTTGAAAAGAAATCAATAACTCTTGAGTAAGGTTTTGTGACATTCAATTAAATTGCAGAATAGAGTTAGGAACTAGTCCTAAAATAGAAGATCTTATGATGGTATAAATGTTTTATTCCAAATTTGCTTTAACAAATCTCTAATCAAGGATGAAATGTTGCATCATTATAAGTTAGTTGTTTAAACTGTTTAGTTAGGAGGATTTGCATATTTAGTTGATCATTTCTCAAGTTGAGTTTATGTTTTGAATCATTTGTTTAAAAGTCATTATCAAGCTTTGTTTCTGCTTAGTCATAGTTTAGATTTGATTTTGTTTCAGTATTGCATTTGCATTTGTTTACCATCATAGTTTAGGCTTCACTCTGTTTTGACCAATAGTTTCCCTTCATTTAGCACTTAGTTCTTTTCCTTTTTTAAACATAAAACCATAAAACCAAAAACATCAGAAAACACTAAACACAACGAAGTAGGAAGAGGTTACTTAGGCACATATAGTGCACCACACTTCAGCAGTTTACTGACCCTGGTTGACAATTAAATGAGCTCAATTTAGGAGACTAGGTTGAGACCAAACAGATATCATTCTTCAAACTTTTGCCTGCTATCATCATGGAGACCCACAGTCTTTATTCCACCTTCTTGCCTACCTTCCCAAATTTTAGGTTTTAGGGATGTTAGAGACAAATAATTAGTGTTGTCCTCTAAGTTCTCTATAGCCCTTTCAAGTTCATTAATTTATGTTCAATTCACCTCACCTTTTTCCCTTTTTCATTTATAATTTCTAAAAATCTTCAATGTGTGCTTGGTTGTGTTGTTGTGCCTTCTGTCCTTGTGGCTTTTGCATTGGTTTCTTGATTGGCAGCACTGTTTAGCCAAACAGTCCTCAAAACCTTGATTTTTTTTTGAACATAGGCCTGCTGCCTATCCTTTTCTGTGGCTATCCGTAGTGATGATTTAGCCTCTTACCTTACCTCTTTTTCTGCTGATATCCATCTCAATCATTCCTGCAAAAATGTTTAAGATGGGCAACTGTCTTTTTGCAGAAGTTGTGCTTTGACCAAGGAGGCCTTCCTTGAAGGATTTTTGATACCTTTTGGACAATAATGTGCTGACCCTCCTTTTCATTTGATTTCATCTTTTTGGCACATGTAAAATAGTGATTTAGAAAACCAGAACAAACCTACAACTTATGAAACCCTAAATGAACTAGTAGGAGGTTTTTTGGACTTGGATTTTGGCTGAAACTTGACTTGGGGTCTTTAGGTGTAAAACAGAGTTCTTGATATTTTGATGTATTGAAGATCAAAAATCCAATGTACTTGATTTATCTAAAGAGCCTACAGAGATAGTTTTGAGACCATCAGTGCTTGATGTATCTGGGAAACATAAGAGTGAGTAGGTTTGTTGGTGATCCTAGGTGGCAAGTGGAGGAATTAGACAAGCCAAAATAGAGTGCTAAGGTCAGGGGTGTCAAAACATAGTGAAAATGAGTGGCATGAGCCCATGATGGGTCTTCTGTGGGTGACAGGCTGACCATGACTTGACAGAGTAGTGAAATAGTGAAAAAATTATCCTAAGGATAATGAAAGCAGTGAGATTTATAGAACTCACAATATTCATGAATTTTGTTTCTAGAAATCTAGGATAATCATTTAGTCATCTATAAAAAGGAAAAAATTACTGATGACTAACATATTATACTCAACTACGGATTAATAAAATGCACTAGAGTATAAATGAACCCCTTTTCCTCCTAGTTTCTCGATTATAACACAACTTGATAACCAAGTAGGGGTTAATTTTGACCCCCAATATGAGTTTCAACTTGAATCTTATAGAGTATTATTCATCATGGTCATGTGGCTAGACCATTTTACACAAATAATGGGGTTTACATGGCATCCTCTTGAATCATGGTGCACAAAATAGGAAGGTCAACTTCTGGGTGGCATAATTTTTGCATGTAGACTCCATTTGAGGTATTTCTTGTGCCATTGGAAAGGTATTTGAGTGTAGAACTATTATAGGGGGTCTCGCACAAGTGAGAGACCGTGGAACCAAAAAAATTTAGGAAATGCATCAAGGCTACCTCTAGAAGTTTTAAAGCCTCAATTTTCCAAACTAGGACATGCTAGTATAAATGGTCATGTGAGATGATTCCTCACATTTTCCACTCTTTGAAGGATAAATATTGATGAAAAATAATATAATGATATAATTTGTATCATGCCTTTCCATTTTAGGAGGATTTTTGTCACCAAAATATTTTACTACATGAGGCAAGGAAATATTTCTTCTACATCCTCTTTGGGGTACCATTTAACCTTGCCTTGCAAGCTTTCCTTTCAACCCAATCTACCAAAGCTCATGCTTCCCTTTTCTTGTAGTTCTGGACTTCTTATACAAAACTTCCTCTATCAACTATTCCTGAGCATCTAGTTCTAAATCCTTTACAAAAGGTAGGACCTATTCCTCTTTCTGATCTATCATGGAAGGGTCATAGAGCTTCATATTTTTAATATTCACCACTAAGTAAATTCAGATGGATGCGTGTAAAATGAGTCTATAGGAATTACCTCCCACCTTTTCCAGCATCTCAAAGGGACCATATCATAGAGCCTTTATTATATTACCAGGACCTTATAGCCTCTCCTTTTCAACTATAAACATACTTTGTCTCCCACTTTGAATGAATTCTCTATCCTATGTTGATCATGCCTAGCCTTGCATTTTTCTATGACTTCTGCAATGTCTCCTATACTTGTATATGGATATGCTTGATTTCCTCAACAATATTTTCTTCCCTTAAGTCATCCCCCTTCCTCACTCCTCCTTTCTGTCCATATGCAATATCCAAATGTGAAGGTGACAAATATCCAAAACATGTTTCAAATTGGGACTTACTAGTAGAAGTGTGGACTGCTTTGTTATGAGAGTGCTATATGCATATTAGATTTTCATCCCAAATTTTTGGATGCTTTTGATTGTAACCCCTCAAAATATACACCAAATTCCTATTGACTAATTCTATTTTTCCATCTGTTTCTTGATGGAATGTTGTAGATATCTTCAACCTCGTGTCCATTTTATCCCACAACATAGTAAAAAATTAACTAAGAAATATTGTGTCCTTGTCTGAAATGACACTCCTTGGGATTCTAAAGTGCATAAATACTTGTCCAAAGAACAAGTTTGCACTTATTTCCCACTGATGGTATTTTTATAAGGCATGATAATGCACATATTGATGAATCTATCAACTACCATGAACATGTAGTCATGTTCCTTCCTATTTGGTTGTAAACCTCCTATGAATTCCATGTAAATGCTTTCCCAAAGATAAGTGGGTATAGGTATGGGATGGTATAGGGTCTATTTCCCCTTACTAGGATTGATTGTACAACGAAGCATACATCCTCTTATGAACCTAAATGAATATTCTTGCATATTGGGCTAGTGCACATGCCTCTATAAGTTGGCCACTATTTTCCCTATACTAAAATTCCCTCCGAACTTGGAGGTGTGAGCCTTTTTTATTAGCTACATTTGTTCACCTTTATGAACACATAAATTTTCCAAATGTAGAGTAACCCATTCTAAAGGTGGTAATAAATTATGATTCCACCATCATGCACATGATTCTCGATTTGGAACTGTTGAAACAACACCTTGAAGTCCTCATCCTCTGTATACCTATCTAAGTGACAAAACAAAACTTTAATATTCCAATTAGCTGCAAGATAATTTAGGAATATTACAATCCTTCCCTCCAAAATGTTGCTTGTCCCCAAGAAACTACAAGGATATTGCAAAATCTTCAATGGATATGTCAACTCCCAAGAATACAAGTTTTCCTTTGGTGGATAAACCAAATAACTCTCATCATGAAAAAGTGGGAGATATATGGAAAGAGTTATATGCTGTCCATTGGCCTCCTCAAGGCATGAGAGATGATAAATGTTGGGTGCCTCAAACCCAATGAAAAAATCCAATCTCCAGGCTATCATCCAAATAAAGTGAGCTATCCTTGGTAGCTGATATAAAAACTCATCAATCCCCTACTTATGCATTGTATAGAGGTTGCATGGCCGAAAATTAAAGATAAATTTGTTCAACTCACGTTGTCTTTCTCTCCATTTATGATAGATTTGGAACTGCTGATCTTGGGTTGTAGTAATGTGGTCATTAAGAAGCTAAAATGCACTTGGGTTCTCATGATCCCACTCTTTGGTTCCAAGAATCACTCTTTCCCAATCCCTCCTACATATAGTGAATAGAGTGTCGTCACCATATGGGATCCAAAATAAAAATGTACTATGTGTTATATAGCATGTTGGATGGTGATAATAGTCTCTTAAGTGAGACCAACGCTGTTCTTCCTCTTGCTGTCTCAAAATATGATATGATAAGTGGTCATCCAACCAGTTTCTTGCTTCCATAAGCATCTCAAAAGCTTGAAAATAGTAGAGGAAAATTAGGTGTTGGCTGAATATGATCCAAGAAAAAAATATCTTGCCCAAAGTCCTCCATAAAGTGGTCATCCCCATCACTGAATGTAGTCTCAAAAGGACCATGAAATCCACAAAGAGGTTTGCTCTCTTGTGGAGTAGTGTGCTGCAAATGCATGGTAAATGAGTGCACATACATTGTTAGTTGATAAATAAGCATCAAAACACAATATTTACCATATATTGTAGACAAGTTGGTGAAGAGGTCCATAGATGAACCTTCCCATTTCTCCATCAAAAGGGGAAATGATTGTAACAACCTTGCAAGGTGGTTTCTTTCCTCCTCATACATCAAACAAGCTACATATCTCCTAATATGTTGGTGCACATCTGCTTTGAGATCCTCCCAATAGAATCCCTCGATGATGGTGTGATAGGAATCAATGGAATCCTCATGCTCTAAAAAGAGTGCCTCATAAGCTGCATGTAGAATCCCCTCCTTAAGCTTGGAGTCGCTAGTCAAGTAGATATGTTCATGGAAATAAATGACTCCATCAACCTCTCTATACCTCCCATCTATCACTTGCCCATCAAGAACCTTACATGTGAAGAGGTCCTTGGAATATTCCACCAATAGTTGGGACTCCCAATATGGATCTAGGCTTCCCAATAATGACAGTGCTGTAGAAATCTGAAATGAAGCACCTGTCACATCATAACTCTCCTCTTTGACATGCTTAATGCCAAACCCACATGTTGGAGTACTGTTACCCCACTTTTTCTACCTCCCTTGCAGTTGATATTTCCCAAGACAAGATTGGAGTACATGGAGGTCAACCTCCTCTTGAGAGGTATCTCCCCTCCAAAACTTCCATAGTTTGGCCAATTTATACAAGAGTGTCAATAACCTCTTGTCATATTCAGAAATTTTCCTCATGTGTGGAAGCATAATTTTCTACTCCAAGGCTATGGAGTGACCATTTGACACCATGCTCATGTCATCATAGATTTTTGAATCATCTTTCAGTGCAAATAGCTGAGTGGAAGATAGCAATGTCCATATAAGAAAAGTTCTCACTCCTCCTTTGAACCCATCAAAGGTTCTCTGCGCTATGCTAGCTCCTCCCAAGGCTCCTTACTTAGCCAAATATATCAATGTTGCACCATGTTGAGAGAACTATTTATTCATCTTCCAATCAGGGGGTCTCCCTAGTGGAATGCCTCCATGTAATTAAACATCAAGGCCTAGAGTAGGTTGTATATGTGAGTGGGCTGAATTGTTCTTGTCCTCATTGCACAAATCCTCCTACCTCTTCTGTGCATCAACCCTTTGAAATAGAGAGGGGTGTGTGCTCCTAATCATATGATACTTTTCCTCCCCTTTATCTTCTTCTATATTCAAGATATCACAATCTTTCAATGATGGCACATGCTGCACATGGATTGTGCCTTGATCTCCATATGTGAGATTCTTTGGAACTCCTTGCAAGGGTGCAAGAGTTTCTCTCTTTGGGGAAAATGCTCCATCTTCATCTTCATGAGGTACTAGATCTGCTACTGCTGTGACAACACTATTGCCTATTATCTTCTCTTCCCCTTCATCATGAATGGAGGTTGTCTCTTCATCATTAAGAGGTTCTTTGTTTAGTTCCTCTTTTGAAAAAGAAATCTCCATGTCTTCCCCTTGAGAAGAGAGCTCTTTATGAAATGGGTATCTTGCCTCTAGCAAGGTATTTTGCAAGTTTTTAATCCCCTCAATATTTTTTTGAAATGGAGTTGGATTTATAGATCCTTCCAACTCATGAGGTTTTGTTTGTTTATGCTTGCTAGTTCAACCAAGGAAGTTTCAGAATGTTTTTCATTAAATATATTTACTAACCTCCTAGTGAACCTTGCATAAGTAGACATATTTGCATCTTTTAATGAAGAAGATTCATAAAACCACCAAGCATAAGCCTTACCTTCGAGGTGCAGCGCTGCTACTCTAATGGCTTCATCTTCTGAAACTTGGTGTTGCTAAAAATAGGTGTCCAGCTCCTCCACCCAAGCCCTAGCTGAACATTTAGGTGACCCATAAAAAATAGATAGAAATAATCTACCCATATCATGTTGATTGCACCTTGTGCTTATATTATGGTTGCTAGGTCTTCTATCTTCCTTGATATTGCAAAACCCTTGGAAGTTTAGATGATCTGTAAATCTCTGAGTTTGAGATTAATACTCTTGAAGATAGTCACCAATATTCTCCTCCTTTGGTACACCTCCTTCCTCCATCTCTCTTGCTATGACCCTAGGAATGGTACCACATTGTAGATTTGATGGTGTAGCTGAATGCTCACACCCATAATGTGAAAGTCTAGAGCTTACAAGCCCTTTTGGAGAATCTCTACATCTCTCCATTCTCATCTCTTTGATGTCTCTGCTAATGAACTGCATAGTTTGAAGAAGAAGTTTTGAGAACTCCTTCCCTCCTGAAAATGAAGTTTTGCCTTCATCTCTTCTGTATATCTTCTCCTTCCTATGAGAAGCCTCCTTAGATGACATAATGGTTGAAGTACAGAGGCTGAGCCAAGATTATTCTCTGATGCCACTGTAATATTACCAAATGGGGAAAGCAGGAATAGAGTTCATAAAACTGGAAATATGCAGAAATGAAATAGATAAAAGCATGAGACAACAGTGGATCCATTCCATTATGATTATAATATAAAAATAGGTACAAGATCTTGAGGAAAATATCACTCAAGTTGGGCAAAAAAACCTCCCATGAAAGCATACACCTAGATCTAAAATGCTGTTAATACATGAAATACAGGAATCCAGAAAACTACAATGTCTAAGAGAGAATAGTATCTGAAAGATACAAAAATATATTGTTGCTAATATAATGCTCCAAAAATGCTAAGGCTAGAGATCCATGCTCCAAAACAGAATTCCCAGACAACCCAAAAAAGGTTTCCAGAAATACACACTATACAAAATACAACAGATTTGGCCCTAGGGATGAATAATCTCTGCAAATAAATCACTGATGGGAGATGGATGATATGATATAAAATATGGCTGATATGATATACAAGATGGATGATCCTCCTCCAACAGATCTCCTAAATGAAGGGCTGGTCCCCACACAGGAAACCCAAACACTCCAAATGGGGCAATAAACCCACTACTGCAACTGCTCTCCAAAATAATGTAGTCCTTGTAGGAAACTGCGCTGTAGCTGATGACTGCTACTTGGAATAGTGAAAAAATGTGTAATTAAGGCATGAGAACTTCCTCACAAGCCTCTGGATGAAAGGATGATCCATCCAATGGAAAACTAGCTCAGAAAATGGAGATTTCTCTCCTCCACTCCTACACCCCTACAACACAACCCAACTCTTAATAGAACTGTGTTGGACATGATACTGAAGCTTGGCCAAATTCCTGAATGTGGAAGTATAGTGAAAAATCCTCGAATATATTCTCAATGGAAGAGGTGGGATTCCTGATTAGGAACACCCTGTGCTAAACAACACATGCAATCTTAGCTAAACAACTGAAGAAAGCTATATGTCTAAACAAACCATATCTCAAAATATCAAATATACCAAGATGAATAATATGGATGCCATCTTATTCCATTTATAAGATATGAGCTTCCAAACCCTAAGACCCATCCATTAATGACACTACTTCCATGCATTGTGTCTCCATCTAAAACTGCGCTGTCCCTCCATTAATGTCTACTCCTCCATGACAACGCTGTTGATTTTGTCAAAGTTGATCTAGTCCACATGTTTTAGCCCCTGTTCACACCTTAGGGTGCTTTATTGAGCTGGAAATATGATCCACTTTCACATGAGAAGTGGTTTTATTCTTCATAAAGAGATTTATTGGTCTCCCTACCCATTTATTCACCTATCTAAGTGAAAAAACAAAAAATTAATATTCCAATTAGTTGCAAGCTAATTTAGGAATATTACATCCAAGTTTTCCTAGAGTTCCTTGATCTCTTTTGAGGATGATGGTATTCTTCACAATCATGAGGAGCATCTATTCTTATTCTATCATCTCCTCTTCTTCTATCATTGAATCTACTATTGTTGAAGCCATGATTGTTGTTGTAACTAGACCTTGGAGCATCTCTATTTTTCAGATAGTCGCAGGCATAGTGACTGTGCTTGTGAAAATTGTAGCATTCAATATTCCTGTTGAGCCTCGTATATTGTTAGAGTGGGGTCCCGATAGGACCACAATTTTGATAAAAATATAGTATTTTTGTGGTTTTGAATCGTGCGCACTAAGAAATGCATAGGTCAAGGGGCTTTGGGGCAGGTCAAGTCCCTTCATGAGTTGTAAGGGGAAAAAGGGTAGATCTAGGAGTCTCAAACCACGGTTTGTAGAACTTAGATGAGCTCAGGCTAAAGATATAAATAGAAGTATAGATCGAGTCATATAGATAAGTTCTAAGTAAGTTTGGATAAGATTATGATGTTCTGAGCTGTGAAGCGAATTTGTCTGTGTTTGAGAGGCTCCTATTGGCAGTGTGCGTAGAGACCTTAGTCTGGCTGTGTGCAGACCCCGCTGGCTGTGTGGCGGGTGGATCTGAAGAAGTGTAAAGGGTTTTACAACCTTTAATAAATAAAAAAGTGTTTTGGGATAGTTATGAGTATCAAAGGCATCTGTGTTTTTCCTTATGATATGTTTCTGTGTATTATTTCCATTTACTGCATCAAGTGTTTTGTCTGTGTTTGGATCGGTTGCGCACCTAATTTTCTATCTTATATGAACATTGAATGCATATATCTAGTACTGTAAGACTTCAATGTCACTTTACTAAGATTGTTTAAGGGATTGAAAAGCCTTTATCTGTGCGCACGCAGGATAACCTACGTAAATTGGCCCATATATGCCTGGTTAGGGTTTCTGTTGCGAAGTCTAGTCCGCTAGTATTATAGATCTGAAGACACCCACATCATTTAATTCTCTCTCAGGGTGTGGAAACTTGGTTCCAGCACCCCCCATACTATGTAATATTCCCAATTAGTCCTAAGCTAATGGGAATATTCATTTTTGTTTTATTTTTCTGTTCCATGAATAAAAGTGTAAAGGAGGTTCATAAAACTCCTAAACAGTAAATAAATCAATGCCAAATGTGAAAAAGGCTAAATCTTGGCTATGTAAGCAAGCACCCTTAGGTGTGAAAGGGGCTGAATGTTTTGACTGGGTCAACCATGATCAAATCTACAATGCTGTCTTGGAGGAGTGGCCATCAATGAGGCACAACACAGTTTTATATGGAGATGGCTTGTGTGAAAGAAGTTATTTCATTGAAGGTGGTTTAGGGTTTACAAGCTCTTAATCTATATAAGGAAGGGGATGGCAGCATGAAAAGGTTGTTGAATGATATCAGATTTCTGAAGTATTGTTTGTTTAGACATACATCTTTCTTTGGCTATTTAGCCTAGATTAAAAATGCTATTTAGCATTGGGTGTTCTCGATCGGGAATCCCACCTCTTCCCATTGAGTAGCTCTTGGGAGAGTCTTGTATTGCATAGTCCACTATCTGGCTGAAGGCCAAGCTTCTTCTTCCAACTAAAATGCAGATCCTATTGAGGGTTTGGTTGTCTTTGAAAGCTGCAACAAGTGGAGGCTAGATCTACTCAGATCTAGACCATTCTAGTGATAGTTTTCAGTTGGGAAGGACTCTATCCCATTGGCAAGAGAGTATTGGATCATTGGAGCTACATTTTTAGATCTTGGCATGTGGCCAAACATTATATAAACCCTACAACGCAGTATTTCTTCCAGAACTATGTTATTTATGCAGGTGATGTTGTAGGGAGTTTCGGCATACCATCAGTAGAGTTGGTTTTCAAGTGTTGGGGATCTGCCCTTCACTTTGGAGATCCATTGGAGGAGATCTATACATTGTTCATTTTAGATCTGATCTGCATGTTTCTAAATACTTCTGAATATCTGAATATTTCTACAGTTGTGTAACTTATATCTCAGATGTACTTCATGTACATGGTGTTTTTCTAAAAACCCCAAGGGGGATTGAAAGAGGAGCCTCTATAGTGTATGGATCTGTTATAGATCTAACATTTCATGCACTTATATGATCTAGATCTAAATTTTAATATTCATCTGCTGTATGCTCAATAAATTAACATTGTCCAAGCATTTTTAGTCTATATATGTGATTGTAGCACCTCTTTTTGAGAATTTTCTTCCATTGGAGACTTCTATTTCCTATTGTACATCTGATTTGCTGTTGTAAATGTTAAAGAAGGGTATCCATATTTTCCTCCTGCTCTTACTTTGATGATCTGCGTTATTTTTTCTGCATAACTGTTATATATTGCTGCATTCCCCATTTTACGATATTACAGTGGTATCAGAGCATCATCTTGGCACAACCTGTGCATTCTAAGAAGCCAATATGTCTTCTGAAGAAGAAGAACCTCTTACTGACAGAGAGAAGAGGTATCTAAAGACAAGACAGAAGAAGAAATTTGATTACACCAATGACAATAAAGACAAGGGTAAAGCCCCTGAATCTGGAAGTGAAGAAGAAGAAAAATATTTTCCTAAGGTCCTTTTGAGAGCCATGCAAGATCTTGTTAGAGAGATCAAAGAGATGAGATTGGACATAATCAAAGAATCCCCTAAAGGATTTCATCTTGGAGAAAGCTCTAGCATATCTCATCACTGGAATGATCAAACAGTGCATTAGCCACAAGTTTCCCAATGCTCTACCATGCCTACCTTTTTGGCTGTGGGAAATGAAGGGTTTCAAGAGCAAGCATCCCTTGAAGACTATTTTGAAGAATATGAGTCTCAAAATCAGAGATTAAAATATCACTTGAGTTTTCAGGAGTTTTGTCACCTCAAGGACAAAAGAAGACCAGGGCATCATCATAGAGGCGGTGGATTCATTCAGAATCATGATTGACATCACTCTATGGGCAGATTATTTTTACCCAAATTTGATGGGTCATCCAAGTGTTCTTCCAAATCATGGGTAGAAAAACTTGACATCTACTTTTAGTTGAACAAGGTCCCAGAGATGGAGGCTATCAAGATTGGAACACTGCACTTTGAAGGTGAAGCACACAACTGGTGGTTCCATGGCTTGTCTACATTGGGTCATTTCAATGTGACTACTTATTTAGAGTTCACTAGAATGTTGGTGGAAATATTTGATAGAAGAGATCCAGAGGCACCATTCATGAGCCTTGCAAAGTTGAAACAATTAGGTAATACATAGTCTTACATTTCTAAATTTTTAAGATTATCTGTTATGGTTCCTAATTTTTCTGCAACAAGAAGGGTGTACATGTTCATTGATGGCTTAGATGAACCTCTTCATGGGTTGGTTAAATATACCAAGCCCATTACCCTACATGATGCTATTGAAAAGGCTAGAGACCTTCAAGATGCCTTGCCAAAAGCAAAGGCAAGCTTTTAGCATAGGCCCTCCTTCCCTTCAAAGGGAAAGGAAGATAAAGCTACTCCTTCCAAGGAGAGCTCATACAAGAAGCCTCTTGATGATGAAGTCTGGAGAGATCTAAGAAAAAGGAAGCTATGCTTCACTTGCAAAGAATCATGGGAACCTGGACATAGATATGCTGCTGGAAAAGCACATTACATATAGGTCTTCTCAGATGTTGAGGAGGAAGAAGAAGATGAACCAAGAAGAGGTCACAACGCTGACACTACAGGGGGAGAGCCAAAACCATCAGGAGATGGGGATGGAGAATTTTCTCCTATTGGAGGGGCTCTTGCATATTTGAAAGGAATACCCAAGTACTTGAACTTAAGAATTAAAGGTTCCATATTGAATCAGAGGGTCTCTATTTTGATTTACAGTGGGGCAACTCACAATTTCATTGATGCCCATCTAGTGCAAAGGAGGGAAATACCCTTTGATACTTTTGAGGGATTCTCTGTTTTGGTCCCAGGAGATAGAACAATGCAATGCATGCATTATGTCCCATCACTTTCAGTCACCATGGGAACTTATACATTGGTTGATCACTTCTTCATGAAGTTGACATACCTGACATCAATGTGATTTTGGGTGTTCAATGGCTGATTACATTGGGGAAAGTCACCACTGATTGGGAGGCTTTGCAAATGGAATGGGTGGACAAGAAGAGAGGTGAAACCCAAATTATCAAAGGAATGAATACATATCCCTCACATACCAATTCCACACAAATAAAAAATATGGATTTGCGTAGTGGAAGCAAGGACCATATAGTCCCATCTATCATGCTCATGAGATTGCTGCATGGGACACTCTTATCTAGTGGCAAACCACCTGGGAGGCCACCTGATTCAGTTTTTGTGGGAGATATATTACCACATGATGCTCCAAATTCAGATCCATGAGGGAGGGGAGCATTTGAAGACAAAGATACAACATTGGGGGGCTTGGGTAGGCTCAAGGAGGAGGGATATTTTCTTCTCTTACAATCATCACCCACTCTCATTTCTAATTCTGCGCTGTGGGAGGAGAAGAATGGAAGGAATGGCCTTCCAACATAAAACTTTGGCATGGGATATGTAAATGAGGAGAGCAACAACATGACAAACATTTATGTTGATACATTATCAGCGCTGTCATTGTTGGGTAATTTAGATCCATATTGGAAATCCCAGCTGTCGGTGGATTATTCCAAGGATCTTCATGCTTGTATGATACTTGATGAACAACTGCATGAAGAGGGCTATCTAGTCCATGATGGAGTAATCTATCATCATGGTAGGATCTTCTTATCTAGAGCCTCCAAGCTCAAGGAGAAGTTGCTACAAAGGGCCTACAAAGGGTTTTGTTTCAGCAACGCCTATTCTATGAAGCTCAACAACATCATTTTGAGGAGCTACTATTGGGAGGGCTTTGAAGGAGAACTATATCAACAATGTCAAAGATGAATGTACCATGTGGAGATGGAGCAGCAAAATACCTCTATGGAAGAGTTAATTCAGCCCTCTCTTTCTCGTTTTTAGGGAGAGGATAGATCTATGCACCACTCCATGTGTATAAGGAGGATTGTTGGTGAAGAACATGCTCATGTCAAACATGTTTTATTTTCTGATTATATGCATTCTTTCACCATGTTTATGCAAGCCATGACCCCAAGGGGGAGTATTATATCTTGTAAACCTCATGGCTAACATGGGGCCACAAAAATTTCTGAACTTGGCCACTCCCTTGGTGGACAAAGGGAGATCTTTCATCATGATGGGTGATTTCCTAAGGCACCAAATATATCTCACACTTTCAGCCATAGTGAGATAACATGTGCAACAATTAAGTGGTGGGGAAACCACTTACCACATCTAGATATGATGCAGGCAAGAGATGCACTGCGTTGGTTCCACATGTGGGACTATGACCCACCTCCATATGCACAAATTTCTATTTGCATGTATATTGTTTTTCTCCCATACATTGATGTTGTACTTGTGATTTTTATGGGAATGTATGGAGGGAGGATGGGAGGTATGTATGTGCCCTATGGGATGGAGGTTCTCCATGTACTTATGCTACATGTTTCAGGGAGGACATTGGGCAAGCCATGTTTGTTTCATTTGAGATATTGTCTCCTTATGGGATGCACTATTTACATCTCATAAGAACCTTGGAGGAACAATTCATGGAGGGCTGGATTGGTGAATACTTAGCTTATGGAGAGAGATTATCATATGATGATTTCACAAATGGAGGAGGAGGAGAGTTGCAGCATTCACCTTATCAGTTGCTTGAGGACAAGAAACATTTGGGAGAAGAGGACTGTAATATTCCAAATTAGTCCTAAGCTAATGGGAATATTCATTTTTGTTTTATTTTTCTGTTTCATGAATAAAAGTGTAAAGGAGGTTCATAAAACTCCTAAACAGTAAATAAATCAATGCCAAATGTGAAAAAGGCTAAATCTTGGCTATGTAAGCAAGCACCCTTAGGTGTGAAAGGGGCTGAATGTTTTGACTGGGTCAACCATGATCAAATCTACAATTCTGTCTTGGAGGAGTGGCCATCAATGAGGCACAACACAGTTTTATATGGAGATGGCTTGTGTGAAAGAAGTTATTTCATTGAAGGTGGTTTAGGGTTTACAAGCTCTTAATCTATATAAGGAAGGGGATGGCAGCATGAAAAGGTTGTTGAATGATATCAGATTTCTGAAGTATTGTTTGTTTAGACATACATCTTTCTTTGGCTATTTAGCCTAGATTGCAAATTTTGTTTGGCATTGGGTGTTCCTAATCGGGAATCCCACCTCTTCCCATTGAGTAGCTCTTGGGAGAGTCTTTTATTGCATAGTCCACTATCTGGCTGAAGGCCAAGCTTCTTCTTCCAACTAGATTGCAAATCATGTTGAGGGTTTGGTTGTCTTTGAAAGCTGCAGCAAGTGGAGGCTAGATCTACTCAGATATAGACCATTATAGTGCTCCTTTTTAGTGGGGAAGGCTTCTATCCCATTGGAAAGAGAGTATTGGATCATTGGAGATACATTTTCAGATCTTGGCATGTGGGAAAAAATTATCTAAACCCTACAACGCAGTATTTCTTCCAGAACTGCGTTATTTCTGTAGGTGATGTTGCAGGGAGTTTTGTCATACCATCAATAGAGTTGGTTTTCAAGTGTTGGGGATCTTCCCTTCACTTTGGAGATCCATTGGAGGAGATATATACATTGTTCATTTCAGATCTGATCTGCATGTTTCGGAATACTTCTGAATATTTGAATATTTCTGTAGTTTTGTATCTTAGATCTCAGATCTACTTCATGTACATGGTGTTTTGCTAGAAACTCCAAGGGGGATTGAAAGAGAACCCTCTATAGTGTATGGATATATCATAGATCTGACATTTCATGAAATTATATTCTCTAGATCTAAAGTGTAATATTTAGTTGCTGTATGCTCAATAAAAAAACCCTGTCCAGGCATTTTCAGTCTATATACGTGATTGCAACACCTCTTTTTTAGGATTTTCTTCCATTAGAGACTTCTATTTCCTATTTTAAATCTTATGGGCCTCATTGTACATCTGATTTACTGTTGTAAATGTTAAAGAAGGGTATCCATATTGGCGTCCTGCTCTTACTTTGATGATTTGCGTTATTTTTCCTGCATAAATGTTATATATTGCTGCATTCCCCATTTTGGGATATTACATACTGCTTCGAGTGAGAATTTGACCTGCGCAAGTAGGTCACTGCCGAAAGGGCCAGTAGTAAAGGGTTTTGTTGGTTAAGCTTAACTCTGAACCTAGGTCAGGACCCCTCAAGCTGATAAATGGTTCCATTGCTAGGATTGGGATCATTTTGAGAGATATTGGGTGATGTGGTGGCCATCAAAGCCTGAGTTAGAAGACTGGTTTGAGAAGAAAATTCAGGAATTTTCCATTAAGGAAAACAAAAGTAAGAAGCAAACTACTGAAGATTGGAAACAAAAGTATATTTTCACATAGGTTCATGAGATTTTCTTTGTGACCTTTGCACAAAAATTGTAGGAGTGGTTATTGAGATTAGTTGAGTTCCAAACCTGCTGGAAGGACAATAAGGTCACTCAGTGGACACCTGAGTTGATCCAACAATTAGAATAGACTGATAATTCCATCACTCATACTATAGATCATTGGGTTGAAATTTTTTTGGGTGGATTTGTAACAGAGTTTGTAGTAGATCAGTTTGTGTCATATTCTAATGCTAAAAGGAGGTTATTCAAAGGAATGAGAGGTAAATTAATATGCTCTCTGGCTTTGCTGATTAAGATGTTATTGTGTGAAAAGGGTGTTTTGTGCAATCACATTGAGTGAATGACCCCAAACAATCTAGAAAGCACTACGCATAGCGGAAAGTATTATCAGAGAGGAGACATATCTTTATACAACCCTCTGGGAAACTTGCCTAACAGTGGCACAGAGAGTGGTGAGGCTACGCATGCCAGAGGTAGCCCTCCTGCTACTCCATAGCCAAACTCGCATAGGGGTAATACATATCCTACCCCTTCACCACCATCACCAGGAGGAGATATGGCTGTGCATATGAAGCTACCCACCTTCAAGGGTGTGGGAGATGAGGACATGGATAGGTTTTGGTTTTTTGCAAATGCAGTATGGACTGCACAAAATGTTAACACTGATGCTGTCAAAAGAGCACAACTAGCGATAGTGTTTGAAGGTCATGCACTAGACTGGTTTGTGGGATATATGGCTCAGCATGCTAATCCTACTATTGATGAGATCAAGGATTCTTTAAATAAGCAATTAAGAAAACCAAATTCCTACTCACAATGTGTAACAGAGTTGAAATAAATCAAACAAGAGCCAAATGATTTTCTTTGGGAGGCAGATCAGCGGCTGAAGCACACAGAGCAAGGGAGTATTTATCTATGATGATAAGAAACGTAAGGAATGGTTTATTTCCATGCTATTTTCACATCTGGGCAGGACTATGAATCAACAGAAGATTGACTCTCAGGATGAAGCTCTGGAAGTTTCCATGAAACTGGAAGCCGCGCCTAGAGATGACGACAAATTTGGAACCATGTAAATCCAAAATCAGTTGGAAGAAATGCACTTAGAGATCCAAAACTTGCACAGAGACAGAGAAAAGGAAGTTGGCGCAGATGTATGGTGTATACGATGCAAAGGGTTTGGGCACACAAAATATTAGTGTGCCTTGTTTTAGGATTACATGTAGGTGGGAGGGATAAATCCATTGTGCCCCAGGGATGCTACAGGGCTGAGTGACACTCCCCAACTATGGTGTGCTGACTGTAAGGTAGCTATAAGGCATGAAAAAAATAATTTCCCTTGATTAGGAAGTTATATGCTAGAGTTGAAGCAGCAATGGTGCAAGTTTTTCTCTTCAGTTGGTCACGATGAGCACCACTTTCACACATTCGAGTTAATGATGGACAATGCCAACCTCTATAGGGTGTAGGCTGACCCATCTTCACCAGCATCTCCCTCTCGGTGTGGTGGATCCCCAACCGGAGGAAGGGGAGGAGGGAGAGGTGGAGGCGCATGTCATGGAAGAGGAAAATTATTTTTCTATAATTGTGGAGATGCTGGATATTATGCGCGTGATTGTCCAAACCCTGCGCGACAATCTTGCGGGTATTGCAGACAATTTGATCATGTTATTGAAGATTGTCCTATTTTTATTACTGGAATGCAGGAAAAGCAACAACATACACCTACACATAACATACAAATGGTTAAACTTGAGTTGTGCGATGATGATCCAAGTGTTAACATAATTACACACAGTGTTTCTGCCACCAGAGTAGACAAGGAAAAGAAGGCTGATGTAGAGCCACTGATCAAGAAGGCCTCAGAAAAGAAGGAAGTACTCAACCTGTAGAAGGAAAATGAAATTTATGTAGAATATAGGAAGGATTTTTCTGTTGCAGGTGCGTGCACATCCAAGTTAATCATGGAAGCGAAGATTGATGATGAAGTCAAACCTTTCCTGCAAGCTTGCATTAAGATATTGCGTAACCAGAAAGTAGTAGACAACCTTCAGGCCCTGATAGATAGCTGCATGGACAATGAATTGCCTCGAACTGAGATTAAGGGTGTGAAAACAATCTATAAGAATAAGAAGAGAATTGGTCGGGAGATGCATATGACTATGAAAATTGGTGAGTATGAAATGGATCAATTCATATTGGACTTAAGATCTGATGCAAATGTTCTACCTAAGAAGACCTGGCAAAAGATGGGCGAACCAAAGCTGGGATGGTCCACCATTCAGCTGCACCTAGCTAATCAACAAAAGATCATTCCAATTGGAAGACTCCCACAGGTTCTGGTAGACATTTCCAGAGTAAAGGTACACACATATTTTGAATTAATACAAATTATGGATGATGCAGACCCTTACCCTTCGCTATTGGGGCTGGAGTGGGCCATCGATATGGGAGGTATCATCAACTTGAAGCGCAGAAGCATGATCTTTGAAAACGATGGTACACATCTAATAGTACCTCTGGATCCGACATAAGGAGAAAGATATACAGAAAGAATGTGTGAAGGAGATGATGTCGACCATATCTACAAGTTGACTGTGTGGGATGAGGATTGGATCAACCCTACATTTGATGGAATGATGAATTGGGAAAAGGATAGCTCATGTTTCTTAGATTCATATGGGGAAATGGAGAACTAGTAGAATAAGTTGCATGATGTTTCTGCGCTGCACTTCCTCAAGGTCACTAAAAATTTCCAATGCATCTCCTCAGAGGTAAGAGAATTACCCTATTTTGATGGTTCAGATAGTGTTGTATTATTTTTGGAAAAATTGGAAAATCTTGTCCCAAAAGAGCGAAGGTTCTAGGTGCTTGATCTGGCCATGCGCATAACTCTAGTACGTTGGTGGGATACACACAAAGGGAGATTCAAATATTGGGAGGAATGCAACAGGATGATGAGGTTTCACTTTGAGTAGCCCGCTACCCCAGCAACAGAGCTTTTCTATGGTGAAGTTTATCCGCACAAACACTTGGCCACATGGATGTAGGTTTGGAACGAGAAGATCTGGACCGAATGGGTTCAAATGTTTGTCCATTCATTGGGATCAATACCTACTACATGGTATTTGGAAACAGAGCTACGCCGAGGGACTTTCCATTGGATTACAATGACTGACAGTTTTCTATCAACCTTTCGCTTGGTCGGGGGATCAGAGGGATTGGAAGAAGCCCTGCAGGATATAGAAGCACTTGTCTTTGATGATTCTTGACCTCAGATAGAATGTGTCGCATGAGCATGGGAAGTGCAGATGAAAGATATTGTCAACTGCAGGAACCTGTCAGTAGATGATAATGAAGAGGATCCAAGAAATATCAACATCCCCGAATCCGAGGGGGAGCGCGTAGTTGCAGGGCCCTTATTGGGAATGGTGGATGTAATTAAGCCTCTAAATTTAAAAGAAGTGAACATTAGAATAGAAGAACAACCCAAGTTGGCCAAAATAGGAGATTATTGGGATGATACCACAATGGGGAAGGTTGCGGAGCTGCTGACAGAGTATCAAGACCTATTTCCCATGAAGTTTTATGAGCTCAAAGGAATTGTAGGAGATTTGGGCATTATGAAGATCAAAATGAAACCAGATGCACGCCCTGTCAAGCAACGACCATACCAATTAAATCCCCTGTATAAGAAGAAAGTGAAAGAGGAATTAGAGAAGATGGTTGCCACATGAATCATTGAGCCTGTGAAGCAGTCTGATTGGGTGAGCCCAATGGTTGTTCAAGAAAATAAGACAAAGGGAGAGATAAGGATTTGTGTGGATTTGCCCAAGCTGAACGATGCATGTGTGCATGACCCCTTTCATACTCCATTTTCAAATGAAATTTTGGACAATGTGGGAGGGAAAGAGGCAATCATGCCAATGGAATACATTGTCCCAAGCCTACGCATCACAACATTCACTAATATGGCTGAGCTTGACATCATGGAGGAATGTCTTGTGCAACTCGTTGCCTTAGAGGAGGATTGGTTCATTGCTAATTTTCATCAACAAGTGTAGAAGGCGCGCGAAAAGGCCTGGCACGATAGACACATTCAACATAAGACATTCAAAGAAGACGATTTGGTTTTGTTATATGAGAGTCAGTTTGCACGCCACCCAGGAAATTTCAGGAATCACTAGTTGGGGCCATACGTTGTGAAAGAAATCATTGATGGAGGTGTGGTGCTCTTGGCCACGTTGTGCGGCTAATGTTTCTCGAGTATTTCAACAGAAGTCGCATGAAGCCATATAAGGATAATATTGTGCCTACAAAATTACTATATGTCCAGAGAATGGGAATCCACTTTTCTGCCCACTGCGCAGAGGCCATGAGCAGATAGGTGTGACATGAGTGTAGAGGTAGTGCGCAGCAGGAGAAAATAGCCGTTGGAACAGTAGAATTGGGTGAAAAATTGATTTTACCACTGAATGGAGCAGGTTTTCTGCATTTAATGAAGAGATATTATGGGATTTTTGACTGTTTTTACGGGAGTAAGGTGAAATTAATGAAGATATGACTGTTTTACCTCAGATCATGTAATATTCCCAAATGGGAAAAGCAGGAATATATAACATGTGCAAGATTCCAAATAAATCAAAACAGGAACATAGCACTAAAATCTGGAAAATGCCAGAAATATGCTGCAACTGGAAATTACATTAAGAAATCATAATCTATGAGAAGAAACATCTAAGCCATATCATTATAATCAACAGAAAAATAAAGTACACAGTGCTCCAAAAAATGAATGCACTCAAGCCATAAGATGGCTGAAATACACAAAAGGAAACTAGCATTGGAAATGTGTGCTACTACTGCTGCTGTTGCTAAAACTATTGCTACTAGGAACAAGAAACATGTGCAGAAGGATGTTGGAATTCTTAGAATAATACAAGGTTTTAATCACAGATTCTACTCAAAAAACCCAGAATAACCTAGAAATGGTTTAGCCAGATTTTAACTTTGGATTTTCGGCGCTTTTTGGGTTGCACACTGCACCCCTGCTGGCTGAGTTACACACTCCCTGAAGAAAACTACTGATATGGGGATGAAATATTGATCTATTAGTTGAAACAACACCCAATCAACTCAATAGGTGAAGGGCTGGTCCCCTCACTGGAAAACAAGCTCAGAAATTGGAGATCTCTCTCCTCCACTCCAACACCCTGCAACACAACACAACTCTACTCTGAAAATAAAATGCGCTGTAGCTGAAGATTGAAGCTTGGCCTGATGCTTGGATGTGGACTATACAACTCAATAATCTCTCCTGAGTAGGATGATTGTGGGATTCTCGCTTGGGAACCTTGTACTAAACAGTACAACAGATCCTGCTAAATTACAAAGGCATGCATAAAAATTTCACCTGACAATTTCCAGATCTAAAAAGATCAAAAACAATAATCATCTAACATGTTTTATATGGTCTCCTTGCCCTTCCTTATATGCATTGTGAGCCTTCTCACCTTGGGTCCCAATCATTAAAGACACTACTCACATGGAGACTATCTCCCATTAACTCTGCGTTGTTTCACATTAATGCTCCACTCTCTCTATAACAATACTGTTGATTTGGTCAACATTGACCTTGTCCACATGATTTTTCCCCTGTTCACACATGGAGGTGCTTAATCCAGATATCACAATGATCAATTTTCACATTAAGAGGTATTTTATCCCTACTAAAGATATTTATGGGTCTCCCTACCCACTTATTGATCTATCTAGAAGACAAAAGCAAAAATGAATATTCCAATTAGCTGCATGCTAATTTATGAATATTACAGTCCTCCCCTCGCAAGTGTTGCTTGTCCTCAAGCAACTACAAGGATAGAAATGAAGAGCCTCCTCTCCTCCTCCTGTAGCATCCTCATATGATAAGCTACTCAGATGAACAAGATGCTTTCTCATCAATGTGTCTCCAAGTTGCTCCTCCCAAGTGTATAAGCTAGCCTTTGGTGACAAATCCAAATGGCCCTCATTATGAAGTAGTGGGATATCCATGAAGGCAACTATATGTTGTCTAGATGCCTTCTTGAGGCATGTAATCTGAAATATATTGGGAACCATCATTCCCATGTGAAGCTCCCATCCCCAAGCTATCATCCACCCAAAGTGAGTCACCCTCCAAAATGGTAACTCATGGAAAGACTCCTCCATCTTTGGCTCCTGGAATGTAGGTGGGATGCATAGCTGAACATGATAGACCAATTTTTCTATCCCATGCCATCTCTCTCTCCACTTATTATAAGTGTAGAGTGGTTGTTGAATTTAGGCTGCAATAATGTTGCCTTCAAGAGGCAAGAAGAAAACTGGACCCTCAAAGATCCTCTCTCTAGTGTCATGAATCATGTTTGAACAAACCATCCCATATATGATGAATAGGACATCATCACCATATGGCATCCAAATGAGAAAGATACTGAAGGTTTCATGTAGTGCTAGAAGGTACCAAAATTTTCCCAAGTGGTCACAATGCAATTTTTCTAGCTGCTATTTCAGAACATAATATGGCAAGTTGTTTCCCAAAAATTTGCTAGTTGTGCATGTCATCTCATCTACTAGTAAATAGTAAACGAAATTGTGTATCAACTGAGCATACAAGAAATAGTAAAACACTTGCCCAAATCCATAGAAGAGATGGCTATCTCCATCACTGATGTTGGTCTTGCAAAGACCATGAAGCCCAAATAGAATCTTTCCCTCTTGTGGAGAAATGCACTGTATATAAATGGAAAGAGAAGGAAAATACTGTGTTAGATGATCAATAAGTGTAAAAATACAACTCTTACCATGTTCTGAGAGTAAGCTGATAATGTGATCCATGGATGATCTCTCCATAGTGGTATGATATGTCTCCATGAGACCCTTGTGAATGGAAAGGAATGAACCATGTGATGCATACAAAACCTTCTTCTTATGCTTGGAGATCCAAGCCAAGAAGATCATATCATGGAAATAGATGTCTCCATCCACTACTCCATCACTCTCATCTCCTACTTTTTCATCAAGTGCATCATATGTGAAGTGATCCTGGGAACAATTCATCAACAAACTCAAGCTCCCAAGTGACAACGTTGTTGGCATTTTTGATAAGGCTCTTGTCATCTCATAGCTCCATCCTTTGACATGCCAAATGCCGAAGTTATCTACCATAATGCTGCTATATATGGGATATCCCTTCCAAAGTGGAAGTACCTCTTGATCCTCCAAATCTAAGGAGTAGCCCCTTTGCACCATGATTGTGCCACCATATACTCCTGCAACATCATGCAAAGTATGGGGAAAAATCAACCCATACTCTCCCAAGAGTATCCAAAGCTACAAAAACTCTTGTTTCCTCCTTATATCCTCACCATACAAATCATGTAGTAACATCATGATGATTGACTTGTAGAATTCCCCATACAACCAAATCTTCTGCTGCCATATCCTATGGGTGCCATGCAATGCCTCAGCCATAATATACCTTTAGAAATAGGATATGTCACATGATGGCCAAACTCTTTCAAGAGTAACCAGCGCATCCATGCCTCCTCCTTCCCTGTGTCATATATCTACAAGTGGCTCACCAACCTCTGCTCACCATCCTCACCCATCTAGCCAAATGTGGGTGTCTCCTTCCATGCTCAAAATTGGTATCTCTCCAATGGAGAATACCATCCTCCCAAATCAGATTACTACCTTTTCACTTCATGGGATGTTGAAGTACAACCTCCTGGAGATATCCAAATGAAGAGCACTCATCAATGACCAAGTTGACCCCATAAGGATCCAAATATGTTGTATGCAAAAACTTCTCATTGAGCTGTAAAATGCTCATTAAGAAGGATACATCCTAATAATGAGAGATATCACCTGTCATAAGATGTCTTCCATAAATAATCTTCCTATCCAATGTCACACAAGTATAATGGTCATCAGAATGTCCCAATAATGGTTGGGCCCCCAACTCATCAATGCTACTCCATGACAGCATTGATGATCTCCATGATGATACATAGGTTGTCTTATGATCATGTTCAATGTTGAACATATAGTTCTGCATTGGATGGTTTAGGAGCTCATCTTATCCTTCAAAACTCTACACTCCAACCCAAAGTGTTGTGTGCAGCCCATCAATGAGAAACCAGGATGGCTGTATATCTATTCCTTGAACAAATCAAGGGTCCTCTACGCAGTGATAGTATGCTGCTCCAAATCAACAATGTGATTTGACCCTAGGTCATGTATTTTCCCTGATGTCATGTCGCCACAATCCTCCATATGATGTGCTGAAATGATAGGAAGTGGAAATATGTGCATACCTTGGTAAGGATTGGGAACATCTTGTACTACTACAAGGGTTCCTTCCTTCGGTGTGATGACTTCCCCAACTACTGGTGATGATGGCTGCTCCTCTATAGCTGCACCAGTGTTGGTATAAGTCTCCTCCTCCTCATGCATCTCCAGAATAGTGCATGGGACTATAAATTTCAAGAGATCAAGACCACTTTGCAAAGGTGAAAGTGTCCCTTCTCTTGATGCAAGTACTCTTGAAGTAAGTGGTGGCGAAGGTATATTCTCCTCTGATTTCCTCTTGTCAAACTTCTTGATCAACCTTTGAGTAAAATCTTCATATGCAATCACTCTTGCATGAATCAAATGGTTGAACCACTAAATGTTTGCTTCACCCTCAAGGTGCAGCACTGCAATCTCAACAACTTCTTTCTCTACCACTGGATGTAGCAGGAATAATGCATCCAACTTCATTCCCCAAGTCCTTGCTATGCATGTGGTTGACCCTTCGAATGTAGACAATATAAATATATTGCTGCAAGGTCTTCTTTCTTCCTTGAGCTGGATGAACTGTGGGAGATTTAGATTCTCCTTGAAATCCCTTGATTGAGATTTGTGTTTTGCAAGATACTCACTTAGAATCTCATGATATAAGTGTCCTCCATCTCCATGCCTTTTGTCTTCTTCTTCAAAAAAAGGGCATAGTATGTTTCTTTGGAGTTTTATGCAATACCGCTTCCTTCTTCTGCTGATAGGAAGTACATGGAACTTCCTCATCTTGAAACCCTAGTGTGGTTTCATTTCCTTTCTCCACTTTTCTTTTCTTGAATTCCTTGGTGAGGTCCCTCTCGGATCTAAAAAGAGATGAGATAAAACTCATTCCTTTCATCTTTTTAGATCTCTTCATCTTATCATAGCATATTGGCTGAAATTCACAAGCTGAGCCAAGATTATGCTTTGATACCGCTGTAATATTCCCAAATGGGAAAAGCAGGAATATAGAACATATGCAGCATTCCAAATAAATCAAAACAAGAACATAACCCTAAAATCTGGAAAATACCACAAATATGCTGCAACTGCATATTACATTAAGACATCATAACTTATGAGGAGAAACAACTAGGCCATATCATTATAATAAAAAATAAAATAAAGTACATAGTGCTCCAAAAAATGAATGCACTCAAGCCACAAGATGGCTGAAATACACAAAAGGAAACTAGCACTAGAAATGTGTGCTGCTACTGCTTCTACTGCAGGAAACTGTTGTTGCTGGGAATAAGAATCATGTGCAGAAGGCTGTTGGAATGCTCAGAATGATCCGGGCTTTTAACCACGAATTATACTAAAAAAACCCAGGAAAACTCAGAAATGGTTTAGCCAGATTTTAACTTTGGATTTTCGGCCCTTTTCGGGTTGCACACTGCACCTCTGCTGGTTGAGTTACGCACTCCTTGAAGAAAAATAATGATATGGGGCTGAAAGGTTGATCTATCAGCTGCAACAACACCCAATTAACTCAATAGGTGAAGGGTTGGTCCCCTCACTGGAAAACAAGCTCAGAAATTGGAGATCTCTCTCCTCCACTGCAACACCTTGCAACACAACACAAATCTGAACAGAAAATGCACTATAGCTAAATACTGAAGCTTGGCCTGATGCTTGGATGTGGAATATACAACTCAATAATATCTCTGGAGTATTATGAGTGTGGGATTCCCTCTTGGGAACACCCTTTTACTAAACAATACAACAGACCCTGCTAAACAACAAAGGCATGCATAGAAATGCCACCTGACAATTTCCAGATCTAAAAAGATAAAAAACAATGATCATCTAACATGTTTTCTATGGTTTCCTTGCCCTTCCTTATGTGCATTGTGAGCCTTCTCACCTTGGGTCCCAATCATTAAAGACGCTACTCACATGGCGACTATCTCCCATTAACTCAATGCTGTTTCACATTGATGCTCCACTCTCTCTATACCAGCGCTGTTGATTTGGTCAACATTGACCTTGTCCACATGATTTTTCCCCTGTTCACACATGGAGGTGCTTAATCCAGCTATCATGATGATCCCTTTTCATATTAAGAGGGATTTTATTCCTACTAAAGAGATTTATGGGTCTCCCTACCCACTTATTAATCTATCTAGAAGACAAAAGAAAAAATGAATATTCCAATTAGCTGCATGCTAATTTAGGAATATTACAAATCACCTATACAAGGAAGGGCGCGGGTCATAGTCTATTCCTTTGCTTTCCAAGTATATTGTGCCTTGAATTTATTTTTGAATTGCACTGAGCATTCATATCTGAGAATTGTATGTCTGGTCATGAGACCCTCGCATCCGACATAAGCAACCCAAAAATCATTTTTAGACTAAGGATGAAAACCACGAACCTTGAGAGTGCACCATCTAAAGATAAATCTGTGCTGCTCACAACATCTATAGAGCCAAGATCGGATGATTTTCATGAAGTAGTACCAGAAGTCTAAGAATTCGTGTCCACATCAGCTAAAGGAAAGGGAAAGATGACCAAGGGGTCATCTTACAAGTCGTAGACATCGCCTCAATAGTTCACATCCCCGTGCCAGGCGGTGAGGGATAGATCCCTTGTAGGCGATCCAACCAAGAGACCCGTGAGCATGACTGAGGAGAATGCGCTCTTTGTCGAGCCCATATCATGGTTCCCAAAATATGTCAAGCCGTGCAGATCCTCTGTGAAGGCGTCGAAAGATTTGGATACACTAGAAAATTTGGTGGAATTTCCGACGGCCAATTCGTCGCTATTCCGACACATAGTCGTCGCAAGAGCGATAGTTTGAGGGTGGGCAAAACGTGGTTTGCCATACTATCGTAGTTCTGACGCACTTAAAAAGTGTCGCACTATCGACAGTTTTACCGTCGCTTCCAAACAAGCGTCACTCTTCCGACGTTTCCCAAACCGTCGTGCTTCTGACGTTCGTAAACTGTCGCACTTCTGACGAAATGTGGTCCAACGTTTTGAACATCGCTCTTCCGACGTTTTTAAACTGTCACAATTATGACGAAATGTGGTCCGATGTTTTGAACGTCTCTCTTCCGACGTTTGTAAACTGTCGCAATTCCGATGCAATGTGGTCTGACGTTTTGGACGTCGCTATTCCGACGTTTGTAAGTTGTCGCAATTCTGACGAAATGTGGTCTGACGTTTTGAACATCGCTCTTCCGACGTTTGTAAACTATCGCAATTCCGACGAAATGTGGTCTGACGTTTTGAACGTCGCTCGTCCGACATTTTTATACTATCGCTCTTCCGACGTTTTTAAGCTGTCACAATTCTGACGCTTATAAGGCGTCGGTATAGCGACGACGGGTTCAATTTAAAAAAAAAAAATGAAACTTTAAAAGAGGAAAAACACTGTTTTGAATATATTATATGAAGTAAAACAGTCCATGAAGTCATTACATTTTCACATTTGAATATTGGAACCCAAATATCCATCCAGAAAAGTGGAAGTCCCACCCCAGACAATGATAGAAAAATACCCCATGTCACATACAGGGACATGATATAAAACCCAGTAACGGTCCACATGGAGATTATCGATAATCTGAGAAAGTATCCAAATATGCTCGAGGCATCTATAAGAAAGTGAAATAGCAGTATGTAGAATAGTAAAGCAACAGATAGAGTACCGACGTCCATTGTTCCAAATACAAATTAAAGTACCCAAAATCCTTGAACAGAGAAAAACGCTAATCATGTGAGGACTGTGATATGTCAAAAATATAAAAAATACCATCAGACCATATCAATAAACCAGCAACATAGACCAGCATCGCTAGTTTTGAAGGCAGAGTGATAAAAATTAATCATTTTATTTTCACAAGAGAAAAAACGCTGTTTTGAATATATTATATGAAGTAAAACAGTCCATGAAGTCATTACATTTTCACATCTGAAGATTGGAACCCAAATATCCATCCAGAAAAGTGGAAGTCCCACCCCAGACATTGATAGAAAAATACCCCATGTCACATACAAGGACTTGATATAAAACCTAGTAACAGTCCACATGGAGATTATCGACAATCTGAGAAAGCATCCAAATATGCCCGAGGCATCTATAAGAAAGTGAAATAATAGTATGTAGAATAATAAAGCAACAGATAGAGTACCGACGTCCATTGTTCCAAATACAAATTAAAGTACCCAAAATCCTTGAACAGAGAAAAACGCTAATCATGTGAGGAGTGTGATATGTCCAAAATATAAAAAGACCATCAGACCATATCAATAAACCAGAAACATAGACCAACATCGCTAGTTTTGAAGGCAGAGTGATAAACATTAATCATTTTTTTTTCACAAGAGAAAAAACGTTGTTTTGAATATATTATATGAAGTAAAACAGTCCATGAAGTCATTACATTTTCACATCTCAAGATTGGAACCCAAATATCCATCCAGAAAAGTGGAAGTCCCACCCCAGACAATGATAGAAAAATACCCCATGTCACATACAGGGACATGATATAAAACCCAGTAACGGTCCACATGGAGATTATCGACAATCTGAGAAAGCATCCAAATATGCCCGAGGCATCCATAAGAAAGTGAAATAGCAGTATGTAGAATAGTAAAGCAACAGATAGAGTACCGACGTCCATTGTTCCAAATACAAATTAAAGTACCCAAAATCCTTGAACAGAGAAAAACGCTAATCATGTGAGGAGTGTGATATGTCCAAAATATAAAAAGACCATCAGACCGTATCAATAAACCAACATCGCTAGTTTTGAAGGCAAAGTGATAACCTGTCAACACATAAAATAATATCATAAAGCGGATACAGGAAATGTGCATAGACATGTACTGTTGATATACACCTCACACAAAAAGCATCCATGATAGAGAAAAAATATGTATAAACCCAGGGTCGATTGTATGTTATGGCTTACTTGTTCTCGGAAATAAAAACCATCTGCAGAAACCCAGGCTCGCTTGATTCCAAAATTGGTAACCATCTGTTGCATCCAAGATGTAAGGTTCAGGCTTGCTTGTTTCCATTAGTAGCCCGCTACAGCATCCACCCTGTTCATAGCAAAAATGTTCCTGTAGATATACAGAGAAAGAGTATAATACGTAGACCATATAAACATGGCTCTGTATTTCAAAAAACAGGTTTAAAATAGAAATAGGGCAACATTTTTTTTTTCTAAGTAAAGTTAATCTATTAAAAGTGGGAATAAAATTACACCGAAGTCAAAATCATTGCCCAGACTCATGGCAAATTTGTCATCAAAAAATCAAAAAATTAAGAGGACTGCCTTCATATGGGGAAACCAGTCTTGAACGTTTAATTTACAGAATTCAAAAATATTACAAAGGTCCAGCACAGTAAAATAATCTAAAATCAGCGCAATTAAGTGGGCCACGAAGCAAGAAAAACAAATTAACCAAACTACTCCTTTGGCTCCTCGACGATTCGGCACTATCCTTCGTCCAGGATCGCTAGGTGCTACCTCCACATTCATGCCACGACTCCCCTCCTGAAGGCCCGAATGCTGGCCAGATTTTTCCGAGCTCAGAACTGCCAGACGGGTGCATTACTTTCTCCGTTTGGGCCTCCTCGCGGAAAACCACAGTGACTGAAGCTGTGATTCGTGGGCGGTTGAGAGAGAAATTAAAGGAAAATTGCACAGTGCGCGTCGTGGGAGAAGGTGAACTAGCGGTGGGGAAACGAGGAGCAGGGGAATCCATACAGTGGCCAGATCCTACAACCCGACCCCGCCCACTCCTAGTATTTGGATAGCGACCTGCATAATCACTGGACTAGCCGAAAGAAAACTCAGTTGAGGGGCTGGAGGGAGCGCGCAGGAGTTGACCTCTAGTGCTCCCCCTGCGGCAACGCATCCTTTGACGCACGCGAGGCATGGGTGCAGTCTCACTAGCAGTGGGCACAAGAGGAGACGGAGAAGCAGAATTCCAAGAAACAGAGGAAGACAAACAAGGACCAGACCGAGAGAAATGCAGATATGCAGCAAGGTCTACGCAGCAGTTCAGCTGGCCACTTCTCCTTCTCGTCACAGTGAGCAGGCAGTGTAACCCAGCAACTGGCTCGTCTGAAAAACCATAGCGAAATGCAATTTTATCGACCCGACTGCAATGCAATCGAAGGACGCCCGTCATAATTAATCTCTGATCATTAATGAGAGCCAAAGGCCGGATCATATTGGAGCATGCAGAATCGCTAACAGGAGTGGAGGTCCGATCTTGAACAGTGTTAAAACTTAATGCGATTAGATGTGAAAACCTTGGAACTTAATTGAACAATGTTAAAACTTAATGCGATTGATATGAAATCGCCACATCCATGTCCCATCGCCTTAAACGCCATCGAATGCACCCGCAGCTGGGAGCAAGGCAAGTTTTGATTGAGGACACGTGGTAGAAATTGATTGGAGCGGATCTTTGTTTGGGCCGCTCGCGCAATGGAAATCCGGACCCGAAAAAGATTAGGGCGAATTTGATAAGAAATTCGCGTCACAACTCTCCCTCCGTACGCCAGCCCAACTTCAGACCTGAAAAATATTAGGGTGGAATTCATTTGGTTTTTGTGTCACAAAATTGGCCGACATCAGTAGGCTATTTTGGAACGTGAATTTGGTTTGAATTATGGTTTATCGTCGTTTGAAGTCCGGTGGGCTCGACTTAAGAACAATTTTGTTTGATCCCATCTTATAAAATTTGTGTTGGTTTTCTTTGATAATACACATATTTATAATAAATCATGGGAATACCACACTAAACATGTGGAAAATTTATATAAATAATTATTGATAACAATCATTTTTATGTAAAAATATCCAATGTGCTTTTGGGAAATAAGAATTCGAGTATTTGGTTCATATTGTTTTAAAGGAAGGAGTGAAGTTGGAGCCTCAAAAGATGCAAGCTATTACAAAATGACCTATTCCTAAGAAAATCAAGGTTCTTAGAATATTTTTTAGACTTACATGATATTATTGATCATTTGTTAAGAATTATGCATGCATTTCAAGTCCACTCACATATCTCTTAAAGAAAATATCATTTATATGGAATGATGAGGCTACTTTGGCATTCTCTCTTTTAATGGATGCCATGTCTTCTACACCAACATCGGTTGCACCTACTTTTGGTAAAACATTCATAGTAGAGTGTGAGGCACTAGGACAAGGAATTTACGTAACATTAACACAATAAGGGATATCATTGGCTTTTAAAAGCAAGGAATTCAAAGAAATATTTGGTGAAATCTACATATGAAAAATAAATGGAAGCAATATTACATGCAATAAAAAATGGGGATAGTATATCATTGGGAGGTACTTTAAAGTCAAGATATACCATGATAGCATAAAGTATTTTTTGAAGCTATGATTTTCATTAGAAGATTAACAAAATGAGGAGAAAAAATGCAAAGTTTTAATTTTGAGATAATCTGCAAAAAGGGTAAGGAAAATTTAGTACATGATGCTCTTTCTAAAATAGAAGAGGCCTCAGATTTATATCCAATTACATTTTATATTCCTAGGTGGCTAGAAGAAGCTTGCAATAATGGAAAAATGACAATAGTACTAAACAAAAACTAAAATTTATAACGGATGGGATGAACTCTATGGAGCATTGGGAGTGAAAGAGATACTTTGGTGCAAATGTAGAATATTTTTATGCACGCAAGCATATTTGAATAAACAAATATTAAGGGAGTCCCATGTCTCTCTGATGGTAGGACGCAGGGTTCCTTAAAACATCTCAAAGGATCAAAAAATATATTTTTGGAAGGAGTGAAGAAAGATATTCAAAATTTTGTAAGAGAAGGTTAGGTTTGCATAATAAATAAAAGAGAGATAGTAAAATCTCTAGGGTTACTTCAACCATTCCACATACATATTCAAAGACTAGGAGATATATCAATAGACTTTATTACAAGGTTACTGAAATATAAAGGTAAGTATTATATTTTTGTGGTCATTTATATAGACAAATTTTGTAGATTTTTTTTGTAGAGCTCAAAGTACATAAACAACAAGCCAAGTGGCAGAAGTGTCTGTGAAAGAAATTCATAGTCTTCATGGTTTTCCTAAAGTAATAGCAACAAGAAACTTTTGGAAATAATTATTTAATATGAGTGGAGAAACACTAGCTGCCATGAGTTCTACATATCAAACACAATCAAATGGTCAAACAAAATAGTTAACAAATGTTTTTAAGGTTATCTACAATGTTACTCTTTAGAAAAGCAATCTTAATGGATGAAGTGGGTTCGTCAAGGAAGAATGGTAATATGATACTACCTATCACACATCTACTAAAATTTCCCCATTTAAGGCTCTTTATGGATATCCAACTCCTAGTATCTCATACTTTTTGAAAGATAAGTCTAAAGTATAGGAAACAGAGTCACATATGGAAAATACTAAAGAAACTTTGAAAACTATTATGGAAAACCTTCAAATGACATGAAACATGATAAAACAACAAGGAGAACAACATTGAAGTGAAAGATAATTTGAGGAGGGTAATTGGGTATTTTTTAGATTATAGCATTATAAGCAATCTTCATTCATGAAAAAGAAGAATAAAGAATTAGCTCAAAAATGTTATGGCCCTAAATAATTATTCATAGGATTGCACAAGTGGTATAGAAGTTATATTTTCCTTCTTCTTGCATTCATAAGGTTTTTCATGTATCTTTCCTAAAAAAGGTTTTGGAAAAAAATATGCCAATGTAAATAGAACTTCCAAAATGAGATGAAGAATGAAATTTGATTCTCGAACCACAAAAAGTTATAGATAAGCATTATGTATCTCTTGACATATAACCATTATGAAGTACCTAATCAAGTGGAAGAATATTCCTCTAGAAGAAGGTACATGGTAAAATGATCAATTCGTGATGAAATACCCACGGCTAAAGGGTTCGTTTGAAGTTTTGACAAAGGTTTTGTTATATGTTTTATATAACGCGCAGCGGAATAGTTTTATTTTTTGTTAAGGTCCCACACAGTGATCAAATTTGAAGGGCAGGTCCAAATTTCAATTAGAAGGGCATATATCTATGTTGCCCTTCCATAATGAAAAGCTTTAAAAAAAAACTTTTCAATTGACCACAATAAATTATTTTTACATTTCATTTTCAGAAAGACAAAACCATCAATCTTTATAAAAATAAAAGACTGTTACATATACAACAATGAAGAAGGCTCCATCTTTCATTGCTTAAATATCTGTTGTGTAACCAGCTCCAAAAATAGAAGAAAAAAGATATCAATGCCTTAGAAATAAGCCACTTCGAGGGGGCAACCTCCAATACATTACATAAATGCACAATTCTTGGATGATACAAATGAACAAAACCTCCTTCTATATATAGGAGTCCATGGGGCCATAATGTAATCCTAGTGGGCCACAATGTAATCCTAGCCGACCTAACAATAATAATTTAAGGGCACAATAATAACACTATGGGGGTTACAGGGGTACAATAATAACAATAAGGGGGGCTACACTAACATAATAAGGGGCTATACTATTAATATAGGGACTTAACATGCCCCTCTCCTTCAAACAAGTGTTGTCCTCAACGCTTGATTATTTCTTGATGCTTCTGTATAAAATTATCATCCTCCCATGTGGAATCTTCTACAGGAAAGTTCTTCCACTTACTGAGATACTCTGAAATTGATCGTAATTGTCGAGTTCTTGTTTTTGTGACTGCTTCAGAACTTCTTTCAATGTGATGTTGATATTCCTGTTGTTTCATTAGATTCTGCACCAAAGTTAGGTTATCCTTTGAGAGTTGGAGAACTTGTTGTTGATGCTCGTTGTGATCTTCCACTAATTTATCATCCATATTAGCTATTATTTTATCCTTCAAACCATCCAACTTAGCCTTCATTTCTGCTTTTAAACCATCTATTTCTTCTTCGATTGCTCTTCGTAAGATTGAAACTTGTTGCACTTGGTACCGTAATTTTGATATCTCATACTACAATTCTTCCTCTTCATGCATCATTGTATAGATTTCTGAGGGCTTTATGGGTATGGAATTATTTTTTGGAGGCATTATATAACCCAATTCTGATAAATATTCTTCAATATGCCCTTGGAATCACTTCAAACTGCTTTTTCAAACAAACGTTATGCAATTTTAAAAAACAAATACACACCTTTTACTTGCTTTGAGGTGCTCGATATTGAAATTGAATTATCTCTGTAATTGAAAATCTTCAATATCTGAAATTTAGCCCTGTAGTAGCCCTTTGAAGCTTCTTTCAAATTCCACAGGTCTGATCTAATTTGGATTCCCCAAGACAAATTGTGTCCAATCTCCCACAATGACCTACTTTTGGACTGGTTCAGTAGAGCAAACTTGTAGGACTTTCCACATGTCACTGTTTCATCCTTTGTCTCTGAAATTGATAGCCAAGAAACTACAGTCCGTTTACTTGTGACCACTTTTTACGGCACTCAAATCCACTGCCCATAGAGAGAGTTATTGAACTTTTCCCACGATCACCTCTTTGAGATGAAATTCAGAAGCCTGAAAAAGCACTACCTTCCGCAGATCATATCTCCAAAAATATTGCGAACCAACCTCTGAAATTTTTTGACGAATTTCCTCAGGATTTCAGCTTTGTACCATATGAATTTCCGATTCTGAACCTTCGTAGAAAAAAATTTATAGCGAAAATGCCACGATGACCTGTTTAGGAGCTTGAAAAAATACCTAACTTCCACAGATGATATCTCCGAAAATATTGCGAACCAAGCTCTGAAATTTTTAGACAATCTTCCTCAGGATTTCAGCTTCGCACCCTAAAAATTTCAGCTTCTGAAACTTCGTAGAAAAAAGTTATAGCGAAAATGCCACGATGACCTGTTTGGAGCAGCGAAACCCTAGAATCCAAAGCTCTGATACCAAATGTTGTGTAACCAGCTTCAAAAATAGAAGAAAAGAGATATCAATGCCTTATAAATAAGCCACTTCGAGGGGGCAACCTCCAGTACATTACATAAATGCACAATTCTTGGATGATACAATTTACAAAACCTCCTTTCTATATATAGGAGTCCATGGGGCCATAATGTAATCCTAGTGGGCCACAATGTAATCCTAGCCGACCTGACAATAATAATGTAAGGGCACAATAATAACAATATGGGGGTTACAGGGGTACAACAATAACAATAATTGGGGCTACACTAACATAATAAGGGACTACACTATTAATATAGGGACTTAACAATATCTCATTGGCAATGTCAACATAAGTCTTGAAGACACTATTATAAGAATTTGGATACATACCACCGGGATATAGGAGATTCTTATGTGTCAGATTGTGTAATGAAATTTTGACTTTATCTCACAAGGAGCAACAACATGGAGGTCTGGATTTTTCTTATAGAACTTTATTATTATTATTTTAAACGTTGTTTATAGATATGAAGACAACAATGAAATTATGAGCATGGTGGACAATTAGTCAAGCTCATGATGCCAAACCACGATGATGTAAGTTTGGAATTTAACATTTTTACATGTTAAAGACAAATAGTCAAAATCACTGACAAATTAGTATGCCATAATTAATAATCATTCCCTGTTCACATTTGTTAATAGGTTTATGTCACACGATGATCTCTCTTCTCTGGAATTTAATTGTATTGAAGATCACTATTCTATGAATAAGGAGTTATTTTCTCCAAAAATAACCCTAGCCAAACATTGACAATGCATCAAGGATATCTTTCTATGCTTCATAAGTACATATGTTCTACTTCTAAATCATGTCTTGGAAGTGGTTGTTTTGTTGGAAATTATTCATCAGTTGGTTCCATACCAAAGTCTTTTTCTCATTTTTAGCATCCAATACATGAAAAATATAATGGTTTAAAACAACATAAATATTTGAAATTTTGAAAGAATTGTCTCGCACACTTTGAATATTAATTTTGAAGTCAAGTGCATGATGCTGTATAGGATCAAGTGTCATTTTGAATACCAAATGTTTCACAAGAAAATTCTCAACATGCTACCCTGTAGTAAGGATTAAATGACAATATTGCATCAACTATTTCCATAATAAAAGTGCACCTCGTCCATAAGACTAAACAACTACAAATGTTGTAGATCTAACAAGACCACACAATCAAATGTATTCCACAAGGCCAATACTGTATGAAAAATGAAAAGGAGTTTGCAACCAAAAATACCTTATGCAACTAATTCAATTAGATACACCAAACCATCAGCAAAAAGGAAAACCAACCTACTCAAAAGGCAAGCGTTTACCTCCTTTGACAAAATTTTGAGTTTCGAAACAAGGGCCTTTATTGTCTTGTCAATGCCCCAAGTAATTTGAACGGGGTTTGCACCTGCTGCAAAAACTTAAACAAAAAGGTTTCATTTCAAATTATTTTCCACAAATTTAAGATACAACCATTGTCAGTTTTGTATTTCCTAACAAGCTCATAAATTTTGACAAAAGAACCAACATTTTTTAATACATGATAGCAATTTTTTCACTCAAAAACTATCTTAGACTCAATAAGCCCAACCCAAAACTAAAAAACCAAACACCAAAAGACCCTACAAAAATGAATAGATGATCTTAATCCAGTACTATCGACAAAAAGTTACCTTTACACCCTCACTTATTAAACCCTGTGTTGTTGAATTTTAACTTCAACTACTGCAGCAGAAGGACGGATGCAGCAACAACATTTTTTTTTGGAGGTTGCTTGCACGCCATCCAGAAATTTAATTCAACATTTAAAATTCCTGCAAGTTTTTTTTGTAGACGGCCGCAGCCATATTTCTGTACAGGATTGTATTTAAACACAACAACCAGCATTAATGTAATTCACCAACCAGAAATTAAACAAACAGAAATTTACCCCCCAGTTTTGTAAATTCAAAAGGAGGACACGTGGAGCATTAATATTGGATTGTATGAAATTGAAGGGAATCTGAAAACCTGAAAACCGGACCGGAATTTTTTATAAGGCACATTGGATTGATAATTCGTGTTACAAATTAGGCAGACGTTAGCATCCCATTTTGGAACGCGAATTTGGTTTGAAATTCAATCTATTCAGACTTTTGAAGTCTGATGGGAATGGTTCTTTAATGTTTTGATAATTTAATTTTATGTATGCTTTAATATATACATATGTTTTAAACATATTTTATATATATATCATATGCGAAATGAAAGGTGGGCCATAGAATTTAGTTTTAATTTTATTTTTTTAAAAAGAGGGTTTATTATAATAAGTATTTTTTTTTTTTTCCAGAAGAAAAAAAACTTTGTTTTTATTAACAGTGCATATAACAAAACATCACATTCCCATCATGAGATGATAAGAAAACCCGTTCCGAAACAATTTCCATCATGACAACTTCTAAGGAAGAAGGAGTCAAAAATGAAAAAAATATGTGGGGATCATACAAATATGGGGGCATAACACCCCAACCAGATTACGAGTCCAGATAAAGAAAAAACCAACAGAGCAGCCCTTAAAAAGGGGAAATGTTGTCATCTGTTACTGAACTCATCAGGATTAAAGAAAAAAGCATAATGATCATAGGCAAAAACTGGCTCGCTTGATGTGTCATATGTTGGCCCTGTAGAAAGCTAAAAACCATTGCATCTTATGTGAATAAAACCTATGTTGTTATGAAGAAACAGCTTGAAATCAGTATAATGGAGACCGGCTCTCCTGTTGCATAATTATATGTTACGGCATATAAAAATAAAAAGGACAAACAAGATTGGTAGTTTTTTTTATAGACAGTACGTAAATTTTTTATTACATAGTAGTGTGTAAAAAGTGAAAGACTGAGTGTAACTTTTTAAGTGTGTATGCACAGCAGTGCGAAAGTGAAAAACACAGCAGAGTGTTTTAGAGACAGAGTATGTTTGTTTTGAATAGACAGTGAGTTGGTTTTATGCACTGCGTTTTGTAGCAATCATAATTTTGTAATCCCTCTCAGTGAGGAAGAAGTGTAATAGTTTTTTTTCGAGTTATTGAAGGGAATAGAAGTTTGTTTTCAAAGTATTGAAACTCTGTCTCCTGTCAAAGAAATTTTTATTTTCTCTGTGTTAAAATAAGGGAGATTTATTCTCCATTCATTGTTCTGGAATTTTTCAATATTCCAACATGTGCAAGAACAACAGATGTTGTGGTTCCATCCCTAGCTAAATCATTTATCTTTTTCGCAGCTTTCCTTACGAACTTGGCCCCAATATTTTCAATTGGGTCCTCTAATTCAACCAATAAAAAGGCCAAAACTATAGCATTGAGATACATTTCATTACACTGTCAATAAAAATAAAATTTGACCCAGCCATAACCATTTCCTTTTATTGTTGTGAAAAGATTTATGCATTACTCTAATGTGGCTAGTCCATAGGCCAAGTAGACCACTGGGTAACAAATATGTTTCCTTTCACCTTTGAGTTTTCAAATTATGCCTACCAAATCTAAGACATTTAAGAGGGGGAAATAATACAACGTTAAAAAGAAAACCAGAGCACACATCTACAAATTACCTCCTTAGCTACTGTCACACCATCATTAACTATTTTAGGAGAACCATGCTTGCTCTCCAAGACAACATTTTTCCCTTCGCCCCAAGGGTGACTCCAACAAGATCAGCAAGTTTGTTCACACCGCCTGCAAGACAAATTGACAATGCTTTCAGTAAGTTTGCAATTGAATGCCAGACCATATGCCAAAACAACCCTCCATGAAAAATTAAAATAACACATTAAAATCGAATATAAATGGACAAGGAAAGATCCACCGCAGTGAAGTTTCACGTGCAGGTGACCTTCCTTTAAACATAATTTTTTCTCTAACCTGCAATTTTTTTGTCACTGAGCCATCCTTGTTGAAGTACAACTCCTTTTCCATAGCTTTTGTATTAACTACCTTCTCTCTGTCGCGTAATCTCAGAGTCCCTCTTCTGCTTGAGCGATTAAAGGAAATGGGTGAAAAAACTGAAAGAGAAGACAATTGTCTGCCATAATTATCAAACATTGCAACCAACTTCTTCCCCTTTCCATTGTTACCCAATGAGGTAGATGTGGCAATTGTTGTCATACTGCCCAAAGCAGAGGCCATCTTCTCTTATCTTGAATATAGAATTACAAGATCTTCATATTAGTATGAACCTTAAAAAATATGACTCCCATTGCTAAAAACCACTTTTAAGTTGTAACAGGCAAACTAAACAACTATCGCAACTTTTGGAAACTTCTGGAGCATTAAGAGAGAAACAACCAAAGATAAATACAACCAAAATCCTCATTTTAATGAGACCGGACTATATATTTGCATTAAGATAATAGAAAGAAATCACGACTATATTAAGGCCAGCACAAAACAATCTTTAACTAGTGTCTCTCACGGCCTTCAGGTTGCCATGCTAGAGATTGCATATTTTTAATTTAAATTATTGACATTTCGTGCCCATATATGAATGCATCCAATGGGATATCTACATCAAATGCTCCTTTATATCCCCAAAAACAAATTCCCTACTACAAGAGCACCAATATTGATGGATCACCCCACACCATCCCACCCACTAGAAACGGTGAAAAAGGAAACCCGAGAAAACTTCTGAAATATCTCAAGATGACTATATGGGTGGTTCTTATGAATCAACCAACCATTGAGAACATGCTCATCAATCCAAACCATGAGTATTATGTGACAATATTCAAGCAGGCACTGAATCGGATTTCTGAAGCTATGTTAGAGAAACCCTAAACTCTCACTGAAAATAGGTGAAATGTGGCACCACTCAGAGATTGACATGTGCCAATTGGTACAAGTGGTAGACAATTGGAATGCTCAAACAACGAGGTGATGCGGGAATGACATGAGGGAGAAAATATCAGAAAAGCCCCAAATCTGGAGAACTAAAGCTCATCACCAACCTGAGATTGACAACTTTACATGATGTAACCTATGAAATCGTAAATGGAGAAATCATAATAACAATAAAGTAACCTATGTAACAATAAAGTCGGATTCATCCGGGGAGTGGTAATGGGAGAAATCATAGTGAACAACAGGAAACATGCAGAGTTTCTTACAATCAAATAGATGAAAAAACACATACAAAAAACCTAGATAATAATCATGAACAAGCTTAATATTGAATTATGAACTATAAAGGAACTTACAAAATGTGACATTGCGAACTTGGTCAAGCGCACAAGCAAAAATATCCTAGACATGACCCTAGTTGACAAGTTGTATTGCTCATGATGCAAGAGGATTTGTACATGCACTGCCAAGTCAATCAAAATCCATCATTATCTATACAATAAATACAAGTAATTGATGTATTTTTTACTCTAAGATGCATTCTTATGATAATGTTAGAACATATGTTGAAAATGTCAAAACATACCGGAATAAGCTCCTCTTCATTTCAAGAACAATTTATTGGAGTCGCATGAACTTGGAACAAGCCTCCCACGATTTGAAAGAGTAGCAACTAAGTCAACAGTGACTTTTTTGTTGCTACACTGGATCGAGGGAGGTTTGCTCCAAGATTAAATCGCTCCAATAAATTATTCTCTACTAAACAGGGCCAACCACGTGAAGGTGGAAGCTCTTATGGCCCCTCCCCCCCACTCACATCACTCTCAATTCCCCAATACCCAATCTATATTTCATTTTTTACTTTCATGAGCATAAAAAAAAATATTCAATAACTAATAAAAAAACAATTCAACAAAAAGTATGCAAGGAAACATTGCAATTAATGCTTGACATAAAAATAGTATGATAAATGAGTTTTTTATATAATGCAAAAAAAGTTCCAAGTATGGTAACATTTGTCTTATAATAATACAATATTTTACATTATCAAATTTTCTTTTTCTTCTTCCTATTTCTAAAGCTCCTAATTACATCATCAATATCATCGTGCTCTGCTCCTGTTTCGTGCCTTTCAACCCACACTGCTGACCTAGTTGCGTAGTCACGATGTTTGGTCTCATCCAGTGACGGGGCATCGCCTACAAAAACAGATAATATTAAATTTTAATTGTCAGTTTTTAAATATCATTGAACTAGTTCGGTAATATTAATAAAAAAAATTGTAATGAGATTATTTACCTGGTGCACCAGTTGTCGCCGCTGACCTAGTTGCGTAGTCACGATGTCTGGTCTCATCCAGTGACGGGGCATCGCCTACAAAAACAGATAATATTAAATTTAATTGTCAGTTTTTAAATATCATTGAACTAGTTCGGTAATATTAATAAAAAAAATTGCAATGAGATTATTTACCTGGTGCACCAGTTGTCGCCGCTGACCTAGTTGCATAGTCATGATGTCTGGTCTCATCCAGTGATGGGGCATCGCCTACAAAAACAAATAATATTAAATTTTAATTGTCAGTTTTTAAATATCATTGAACTAGTTCGGTAATATTAATAAAAAAAAATTCAATGAGATTATTTACCTGGTGCACCAGTTGTCGCCGCTGACCTAGTTGCGTAGTCACGATGTCTGGTCTCATCCAGTGACGGGGCATCGCCTACACAAACAGATAATATTAAATTTTAATTGTCGGTTTTTAAATATCATTGAACTAGTTCGGTAATATTAATAAAAAAAATTGCAATGAGATTATTTACCTGGTGCACCAGTTGTCGTCGTTGGGACTGTTGCCCTGTCTTCCTCTCTGGTGGTAAGATCCTCAAGGGAAACATTCTCTGTCATTTAAACAAAAAACATTATAAGGACAAACATCAAGGTATAATTAGAAAAAATTATAAGTGGAAATTAATTACCGTCACGACCCTCACTGATAGTAGCATTGTCGGCCTAGTCCCCACTACAATGATCAGGTTGCATGTGAGGAACATCTACATCTGGCTCTAAAATTGGGTTATTTGCCTCATTGGTAGTGCTCTTGCTCCCTAGGCCCAACAGATTTTTAGACGTGGTATGGACGAAAACAAACATGAAGGTTAATGTTTTACCTTATCGAGCATTACGGATCTTGGGTTTGCCCAAGCAGCGACGTTCAACCACGGCTTGATAGCTGAAATGGAAAGCGATATTTTTATCTTACTCTGTAGTTTCTGTTCCGAATTCATCACCGTACATTACATATGATTGTGTATTTTTAATGTTATTTGATAGGATTACAAAAATGTTGGAAGGCGATACAATTAATTATAAGATTTTTAGCTACTTACAATTCTTGCGGCTAATTTCAAGTAGCCGCCCTGGCCTAGCTTGTGATGGCCCTTTTTTTCAATCCTAGCTTGGTTGCCTTCGAGGTTTCAAGCAACCTATCATCAAAAGATTGAAGTCAGATATGATGTAGCACACTTTTATTTTAGACATAGAGAAAATTAAAGCTATTGAATTAAAGTTGTAATTTACCTTGTGGGTCCAGTTGGCATTTTTCCTTCTTTCTTTGCCCTTTTCTCTTTTCATTATGGATGAGTGCTCTCCTCACTCAGTGAACTATGAGTTCTTTCATAGGACACATATAAATTGCAATTGCGTCCTATAGGTGTCCCTGGTATATTTTAAATATTTGTCAGCTACCCGAGCCACCGTTGTTCTGTCAAATGTGCCGACCCCAAAAAGGGCTTCTAGATAATCTAGAAGTTCTTTTTTCAGGTTGGAATTCTGGGAATTCCACCCTGTGCATATGGTTGGGCCAAAAATTACCAACGTATGGCTCTCCAGAAACTTGTAGAACTCATTGTTTCCTACACAGGACTCATTGTTTCCTACACAGAAAAAAAAAGATATTATCATTAATTTAAAAATAAAAATAATGATAAATATGTTTTAGATAAAGTACATGAAATAGTTAAAATATTAAAATTTACCTGGGAGTTGTACGTGATTTATAGGGACACCTTCATCGTTCACCAACAATGTGCCATTAATGGTCCCTGTGGAGCTGACACGTGTAGCTCCAGGAAACGCAATAATGTAGTTGGCCATATCAGCCTCATCATTGCCAACACATTCAGCGGTTGGCTGGGTGTCTGCTTGGGCAGGGTGTGTTTCTTGGCTAGCACCTAAAGTAGTAGAAGGTGTACGAGAGGGTTGTTGGGAAATCTCTTGCCCTTGTGTCCCACTACCACCAACACCGGGTTCAGCAAATGCCAGAAAACGCTACATACAAAAGAACTTTTTGTTAGTTTAGTCGATGTAAAAATTAAAAATCAAACTATCACAATTCATCTCATGCAGAACAAAAAAAATATCCTTTTGAATTTTTATTATTACCTGATATCTTTCTAGCTGGCTCATAAGTTGTTTTATCCTCTCTTCTGTTTCAGGTGTTTGAGGCGTGTCTATCAAAGTATTAAATTCCGACCTTGCATCTCGTGCCTTTTTTCGCAACAAGAACACTGGAGATAGGGATGAAGAAAGCTCTTCCTCAAAGAGGGAATCATCAGGTGTACCATGGCTAGGTGTCTGCATATTTGAACAAAATTAATATTATTTAAATTATGTAAATAACTAAAATACCTGAAGATAGAGCAATGCTGGCACTTTACATGTTCTTCCGCTGGCCTCTTTCCGCGATCATCCCGTCTCGGGGTTGTTCTTGCACTGCTTTGATCAGTTTGCCACATTGCAATAAAATTATAAATGTAAAAAATTGAAAACAATATCTAACTTGAAAACACAAAATGAAAACTGAAATAATTTCTAATAAGACACCGGGAGACAAAGTTAGAGTTTCAAATATGCCTTGCATTGAATTCAGTCCTGGAAACATGTCATTGCACATTAAGGCACCCAAAAAAGAGACGAGTTGACAATGAAGACCTTATTGAATATATTGTTGGAGCAACTTCTAGTAAACTTGTTGTGAAGACCTTGAGGACATTTTTGGAGCAACATTGTTGAAGCTGATGTATAGCATTGTTGGAGACGATCTTGAAGGGCCTTGAAGTGAAGCATTTGGAGCAACTATTGAAAAATCCTTAGAGCATTTAAGTAAGGCAATTTATATCTTCCATCACCTTTTTACTTTCAATATCCTTTAAACGATTTTGTTGATATTTAATGTTTGAAATCACGTTATAATTCCTTGATTATATGTGTTTGAGGACTTTCCCTTTGAAATTACCCAAAAATACCCTGGCAATTTTATCTTTAGGATGCATGTCTGACCCTATTGTTCAATATTTTGATTGATAGTAGTAAACATAGAGAGTTAGGGGGCTCTTGACTTGGTTTGGTTCGGCCATTAGATCCCTAACATATACTAGGGAGAACCCCCCTTGAGTTGGAGGAGAGCTAGCCCGAAGTGAAAAGAGGTTGGTGAGGTGACAATGGGGCTATTGAATTACACATTGTATCACACTTTAGCTTTAGGACTTTATCTTGAGAAGTGCAAGATTTTGCTATATCAATTCTCAAATTGTTTACAACACTATTGTTAAGAACTAATAAGTGATGTTGAGGGGTTTTTGGGTATAAGAAACAATACCATTTAAAAACTAGGGTTCTCAGTCCTTGGCATTCCTTCACCTAGGCCTAGGGGCAGACTAGAATAATTTCACACTAAACCATGCAAACTTAAAAGTAACTTAACAGATCCATAAAGTAATAATAATCATAATTCCTAATTTCCTATTGTACGATATAATGCAAATTATTCAAACATGAAGCAATGAAGACATACAATGTCTGAATTTCAAGATTGATCAACCAATACAAGAAGTTAGAAACTACAACTTTGATTCAATACTCTATGTCCTAACTCTAGGAAGGAATCTAGTTTGTAGTACAGAACATGCATCGTGTATTATCAATTCTTAATTGACAACAACTAAAGGTCATCTAACTCATCAATTCCTTCCCATTTTGTGTTTTTATGTTATATTCCTTATAAAAGTGTCAAATTTCTCTCAAATTAAGCAACCACTGAATAAAATACAAAATAGTTGAGATATGATTGAGAAATGATCATTTATTTCTTGAAAGGATCTTCACATTTTCTTTGGTTGTTTTTCATCTCAAGAAACAAGAAATGACCTAAGAAACTATCGTGATGTAATATAAGAAACAACACGGTGAAATGGCCATTTTCAAAGCCAAATGATGTCCATTGAGGACATGGCCTTTATTTGGTTCCTGTTTCATAGGAGTTTCGGGTAGAAATGGAACTTTTTTGTACCATTTCCAGTAGTAAAAAGGGAAAACCTTCTTTTTCCATGGGAAATAATTTACCTTTCCTTTTTCAAGATAATCTAAATCACAAAAAATATGAACTATACTGCACACATTCTTGGATAATGTGAAAGTGGAAAAGGAATACCCTACACAAGTGATGCACACATGTACATTTGAACACTAAAATATTTTTGTAGTTGAAATGCAATGCTTGTTTTCATTTAAATGTAGGGTTTTTAAAGCAGGGATAAATAATGGATGCCAAATTAATAAGTGTTTCTTTGGGAAAAATTTAAATCTTGTGTTGGGTGATGAAGATAATAGAGGGTATTGAATCTTGATTCTTCACATCTAGAGAGAACCCTACAGCCTAACACAATCCAATGGAATTGACCAAAAAAACCCAAATAGAGTCAACCCTACTATAGGAGGAAGGGCCTATAGTAAGAACTTACCATTTTGCAAGAGCTGAGGGCGAATGCTGTTCTGCAAGAGCTGAGGGCGAATGCTGTTATTCAAGAGCTGAGGGCGAATGCAGGGTGAATGATGTTCTACAAGAGCTTAGGGAAAATGTAGGGCGAATGTTGTTCTGCAAGAGCTCAGGGTGAATGCTAAGGGCGAATGTTGTTTTGTAAGAGCTGAGGGCGAATGCTGTTCTGCAAGAGCTGAGGGAGAATGCTGTTATGCAAGAGCGGAGGGCGAATGCGCGCGTGATATCATATGTTAATGTAGCACAATGTACATTTGAACACTAGTAGTTTTTTTTAGTTGAAATGCAATGCTTGTTTTCATTTAAATGTAGGGTTTTTAAAGCAGGGAGAAATAATGGCTGCCAAATTAATAAGCGTTTCTTTGGGAAAAATTTAAATATTGTATTGGGTGATGAAGATAATAGAGGGTATTGAATCTTGATTCTTGACATCTAGAGAGAACCCTACAGCCTAACACAATCCAATGGAATTTACCAAAAAAACCCAAATAGAGTCAACCCTACTATAGGAGGAAGGGCCTGCAGTAAGAACTTACCATTTTGCAAGAGCTGAGGGTGAACGCTGAGGGTGAATGCTGAGGGAAAATGTTGTTCTGCAAGAGATGAGGGTGAATGCTGAGGGCGAATACTGTTCTGCAAGAGCTGAGGGCGAATGCTAAGGGCGAATGATGTTCTACAAGAACGAAGGGTGAATGCACGCGTGATATCAGACGTTAATGTAGCTATTGCGACGAATTCGAAACAATAAAATCATTTTTATGTAGCGCGCATATAAGTGTCATTATACCGACGGCGGACAAAGCATCACTATTGCGATGGGTGCCTCCAAACGTCGTAATTGCGACACTTAGACATTGTGTCGTACTTGCGACGTTTGGAGGTAGTCGTCGCAATAGCGACGCTTTGGGCCATAGTGTCGCAATTGCGACGTCTTTCTCTAAACGTCGCAATTGCGACACTTTGTCTAAGTGTTGGTATTGCGACACTTTTCTATAAACGTCGGTATAGCGACGGTTTCGGGCGGGATGGAAAAAATTTGGGGAAATTTCCGACATTTGGTCAAAAGCGTCGGAACCAAGTGTCAGAATTTCCGCCAAATGTAGTTGTGATACAGTGCACACATAACTGCTGATGCCCTTGATCATGGAAAAAGTTACATTGGAGGGATACATGTTCGGAAAAATCCCCCTGGTTAAATTTGATGACTATGATTTGGTGAATGAGGAGATGTTGCCTGAGCTAGCGCCTGAATATTACCTAGAGCGCGTATTGTATGATGAGGTGGTGAAGGTAGAACCTATGCCGTGGGCGTGCAGGCTGAGCAACGTGGGGATTCTCAATCTGCTAAGGATTCCCCACTTTGGCAGGTATCCCATCACCAACATCTGTGTGCTAGCTGTTGGCACTGATCCATGATGGATGTTTATGGATCAAGAATAGAATCCCAATAGATGTTGTGCTGATCCACCGGATCACCAGCCTGCCTAAGAAGGGGCGCCATCCCATGTCCAGTTTTGGGAAGAGTAATAAGCTAAAATTCGATCCCATAGTTAAGAAGGATTACAAGGTCGGGCATGACTCCAGGGGGTTCCTAGTACAAAAAATTGCCGATCCAATAGTACGTCTTGGAACCTTGGTTTTGGGATGCAAGCTAATGCGCAAATGCTGACCTAAGGTGGTCCCTGTGCATGTTATCGCACTAGCGGGATAATGTGAGAGGGGTGTGAGCTATATTAATTGGTCACAGTACCTCTGCCAGGATTTCCTGGAGAACGTGCACGAGGTGCAAGAGGAAGGAAAGAAATTCATCTACTCCTGACTGCTTCTGTTGATTGCTTTAATTACGTGGGAGACGCTAGAGGGTGCAGTACTCCCATAGGTCAAGTCTGGTGTGTGTGAAGGGGTGCGCTATGACAATATATGGGATTTTCCAGACCCACAAGGAGTAAAGGAGAACAAAATTTTCTGGGTTCTATTTGAAGGTGCACTAGTAGCGGCTATTCACTTGCGGCCTCGATTGTCCCCAACCATTTATGATAAGTACAGAGCTATTGTAGATTTCCAAGTGATGATGCACCATGTACAGATCCGATCGCACAAGCAACCAGTTTGGTACAACCTACCATACATGGTCACGAAGGCTGAAATCGACAAGGTCCTTGAGACCTGGCTTGAAGCATGGAAGACCGAGCTAGACTTTGCTATGCCCGTCACAACCTCCATGTCTGGTAAAGAGGAAACAAAGGACAAGGAAGAAGAAAAAGAAGCATAAAAGGATATTGATAAGGAGGCAGAAAAAGAGTCAAAGTAAGAGCCCAATGATCTTGGAGGCATAGATGGTCTGGATGGTACTGGATCTGAGTCTCCCAGAGGCACTAAACGTGGTGCTGAGACCCCCAAGGGCATGCCCAAGAAGAAAAAGGGCTCAAAGGTCGAAGGAACCAAGGATGTCACCTTGACAGAGGAGGAACTTGATAAGATAGAAAATGCAGTCGAATTTTCCTTCAAAGATAGGTGGATGATGATGGAAGAACAGTACAAGGCTGTCATAGAAGCATTGCAGTCGAGACTGCAGGTGTTGCAGTTGAAGACCGACAATATCCAAGCGAGTGTGAATCAAGAAAGGTCAATTCAAGTGAGTGAGCATACAAGTATGATCATCATCATAGTGGAAAGAAGGATCTGCCCCTTCCCGGGCACGACAGTCACTGCAAAACAACCTGAATTGCACGCGTAGGTTCAAAATTTCCCAAAAGTTGGGATAGACTTGTCAATGCTGCCTAGTGGTAAGTTACATGCAATTCAAAAAATTATCACAGATGAGCTACAGTGTAGGGAGGCACGCGTGCATCAACAACTTATTAAGGCTAAGCATAAAATCACAACAACAAAAAAAGAGTCTCTCCAGGCTTTGATGGCGCAACAAACAATAATAGCACAACTTACGGAATTGGAGACTCTAATTGATAGACTTTTTGGTGACCTGCTAGAGGCTTCTATTCCTACTTTAGCTGCACTGCAGGCTAAGGTTGAAAGTCTTGTAGCAGCTCTAAAGGCCCCCAGATCAGAAGTGCAAACAGTGAAGGCAGATTTTGAGCAACACATTACGGAGTTGCACGCCAAGTTGCAGCCAAAAAATCTGCCAGAAGTACGTGTGCAACGAGCGGCCTTAGTCAAAGAATCTTCCACAAGAATTCACTACAAGGAAAGGACCCTTTAGCGGAGGTTATAAAGGAGTTTTTTAGTGTTATAAAATTGCCCAAAATTGTCAAAAAAACATATGCTACCACATCCGTTTATGGTTACGGAGGTTTTGGCGGAGCTTTTAATGGAAATTCAACACAACTAAAAAAAAATGGGTGGCCGGAGGTTATTACGGATGTTTTTTTCATCTGTGCGCTACTCAGGATTATACGCACCAGTGCGTACCTATAGCTAGAGCCTCGGGGCGGTCGAAGAAGAATGCACCGGGCCGTTAAGGTATAAAACATCACCAGGCGTAGTGTTGGTGATACAATGCATGAGGCCATTCTAATTGGTCTTAGGATTTGAGCAGTGCCCATAGGTCATGTCAACGCGTCGATGCGTAGACTTATAGAAATGCATTGGTGTGCAGTATCACAAAAATGCACCGAAATTTATAATTGGTATCGGTATTCGTGTGGTGCAAATATGTCATACAAATACACCGGTGCGTATAGACACATATACGCCTCGGTGCGCAGTATCACACAAATCCACCGAGATTTATAATTGGTATTGGTATTCGTGTGGTGCCTATAGGTCGTCCAAATTCACTGGTGCGTATATACACAAAAATTCCCTGGTGCATAGTATCACACAAACGGATTGAGATTTATAATTGGTATCGGTATTAGTGTGGTGCTCATAGGTCATAAAACGGCACCAGTGCGTATATAGACATAAATGCATCAGAGCACTGTACCGCACAAACGTCTCGATATTTTTAACTGGTTTTGGTATTTGTACGGTGCCCATAGGTCGTAAAAACGCACCAGTGCGCTTAAGAATACAAGCAGACCTGTATAAGAATACACGCACCGGTTTTCATTTTGTATTTTTTAGAAACATCGACCCGTGACAGTGCAATTATTGTGATTTTTAAAAATTCATTATTCATCAAAAGTCGACACATCTTATAACAATATTCATATTAATTAAATTTTTATTAATGCATTTGAATGTGATGTTTGGATTAATTTGTTATAGCATATCATATTTATTGTGGTTTTTTAAAATTCATTATTCATCAAAAGTCGACACATATATATATTATAACAATATTCATATGAATTAATTTTTTATTAGTGCATTTGAGAACGACAATGGAGACGCAATAACGACAATAGAGAAAGCAATAGAATAAATTAAAACATTTTTTATTATATATATATATATATATATATATATATATATATGAATAAGACATTCTGTGTCATACAAAATGGGACAGTTATTGGTATCCCTTTATCTTTCAATTGGGGCACTATGTCCATTACATTAAAGAAAATGTTTGATTTCACAGACATTTTTCAAAAAATACAATGCCTTGCTTTGATATCCAAACATAGTGATCATCATTCTTCGCTTGAACTGTTGTCACTGCTAGAGCTACTTCCATGACTTGGGTTATTTTTAGGAATGTTTTGTTCACGGTGTTGATTGTTTTCTTCTTCTTCACCTTCCATCTACAAACATAAAAATAAAATGTAATGAGTGTATATACATTAGTGAGAATACTTAAAATTGCAATATTAAATAATATACATCAATGTAAATCGAAAAGAAATGACGTACCAATGCAACAATTGACTCATAAACTATACACATTCTTTCAAAACCATGTAACATGCCATCTTTCAAGATTTGATCTGTTGGCACAGTGCCATACTTTGTTTCTTTCAAGTTTTATACCCCATAACAAATCATATATTTGATATAAAAGATTTATTTTTTCTATTAATTATAGACGAAGCTAAGTAAAACAAGATCGATAGATGCTTACAAATTCCACAATTAAGTTCTGATATGCCAAAATATACTCACAACCCATATTTAACCTAATTTTAATCAATTCCTCTGATGGTTATTCTTTGTATGTTAGCACCTTTTTGAAGACATTCAATGATGATTTTTGTAAAACAAATTAAAAAATACAAAAATGAAATGTAGCTAAGTTGTTATAAGGAAGTAACAATTACTCAAAAACTTAGATATCAATCATTTTCTTCCTTGTCGTCTTATTTTATGTGCTAAATGGGTTCCATTTTCTTTTCTTTTCTGCAAGAAAATACTTGAAAATTAATATTTAATGCTAAACATTTTATTTATTGTACCTAATGATCCAAAAATTCAATGATTACATATTACAGTTGAAGCACGTTGTTGCTGAGATGGCTCCTCCCGCGATGCAATTTTGTCCATTTCTTTGACCGTCTCCTTGTACAGCCTTTTGGACATTCCTACTGGCATATTTATGATATCAGCTTGTTCATCTTTTGAGATTTTCATAATCTTCATGAAAATGTGACATGATAATAAAATATTTAATTTTTATATTGATATATGAAAAGTAAGTATAACAAAAGTGATATTTATAAATAATTATAGACAAACATCTAAAGGAATATTACTTTTTCATTCCTTCTTTTTTGTTGTTGTACGTTTTTACTATTAAAATTCTTACATGTCTCATTGACCAATTCTTTGGAAACTCTTTCTGTAGTTTAGATAAAATTTGGTTCTTGGAATCATTGGATTGGTTTTGTATTGTAAGTGGAAAGAACATCTATACATTCGTTCCACTAGATCCCTCAAACTTTTGTAAAAGTTTTTCCCCCTTTCGTTAACCTCCAACACCACTCCAGATGAGCTAAGGAGCAATTCATTTTCATTTGCATGTTCTATTTTTTTTTCTTTTCTTAGAACAAAATTCATTTTTTGAGTTGTTGGTCCCTGTAGAACATTAAGCAGATGTGAATTAATAGACTGTTTCACACATGTTATCTAATAATTTTAATTATATTATTAATGAAAACTAAAAAAAGATACTCATATTGCATCGATAGTATTTTTTCATTCACCTGATTCATCCTTTTGCAATTTTTCCATCAAGCTTTTACGTTCTTCTGGTCCTAGATCAAAAATAATCTTATCGAGCTTCGTCATTTTGTGACTCTGAATGATACACAGTAAACAATACATATTAGTTAAACTTACATATAGTTCAAAAATAATATTTTTTGTAAAGAATTTACAAAGAACTTGCATTTTTTTCTTTTCTTGATGTGTTATCAGTATTTTTGTTACTTGATCTCTTGTCAGTCATTTCTTTATCAATATCAAACCTGTACCATGTCATTCATTAATATATTTATAAATAAATTGTCAACATTTCAAGTAAAAAAAAATCTCAAGAAACCAGTGTGCCATTCATGGTGTATGCACCGACGCCAATGCGTGGGTGTCTTCCAAACACATGGCACAAATAGTATAATACACAGTAAACAAGCTTTTACGTTATTCTGGTCCTAGATCAGAAATAATCTTATCGAGCTTCGTCATTTTTTGGCTCTGAATGATACACAGTAAACAATACATATTAGTTAAACTTACATATAGTTCAAAAATAATAATTTTTGTAAAGAATTTACAAAGAACTTGCATTTTTTTCTTTTCTTGATGTGTTATCAGTATTTTTGTTACTTGATCTCTTGTTAGTCATTTCTTTATCAATCTCAAACTTGTACCATGTCATTCATTAATATATTTATAAATAAATTGTCAACATTTCAAGTAAAAAAAAATCCCAAGAAACCAGTGTGCCATTCATGGTGTATGCACCGACGCCAATGCGTGGGTGTCTTCCAAACACATGGCACAAATAGTATAATATACGGTACGAAGCTCGTGCACCGGTGCATTAAATATCAATCACCACACCAGTTAACCATGATAAAATAATAAAAATAGTCCAGTGTTAGTTTTTGTAGCATAAACCGGTGCCATATTTTACATATGGCACACCGATAATTTATTTATTTTTATTAATTTTTTATCACATTACTTATGCGGTGCAATTATACAATACAGAGCAATGGTGCGCTATGTTACACTAGGCACATCGATAAAAAACAACTGTTTTTTTAAATTCATGCAAGGGCCCACATGGATTGGGATCCGACTATGCTAATCGTCCCGTCGGTTGGATGTCTTAGGTCTATATTTAGCAATACAAATCCTATAAATATAAATTGAAAAGCCCTAATTCTGAAATCAAAAAAAGAGGGAGAAGAAAGGACAGAAACAAAAAAAATGTAAGGTTTGTATTTTTTGAAAGATATATATATATATATATATATATATATATATATATATATATATATATATATATATATATATATATATTTCGAAATGAACAGCCATGTGCGCCATAATGAAATAGGTCACCGTCTAGATATTTTACAAATGGCACACTAAGAAAAAAATATTTTGTTTTTCTAATTTTTTTATCAGCAAGATTACAAAAGTACCGAGATAATAGAGCGCGATTCTGGCAGTTTAGGTACAATAAGCAAGCACTAAAAAAATCTCTTTTTTTTTTTTTTAAATTTTCGCAAGGGCCGACATGGACTGGGATCCGTCTATGCAAGTCATCCCATGGGTTGAATGTCTTAGGCTTATATTTATCAATACAAATCCTATAAATATAAATTGAAAAGCCTGAATTCTGAAATCACAGAAAGAGGGAGAAGAAAGGGCAGAAACAAAAAGAATGTAGGGTTTGTTTCTAAAATGGTTTCTTTTTGCAAAGCAACACATTTGTGGTGCACCATAATGAAATAGTGCACCGGTGCCATATGTTATATATGGCGCACTGATAAAAAACATATATATATATATATATATTTTTTATCATTGTACTTTCGCAGTGCGTTGGCATTACAGAGTGCATCGGTGTGCTATGTTACGCAGAGCTCACTGACGAAAAAAATATGTTTTTTTTTAATAGATTGACACAAGGGCCAACATGAATTGGGATCCAACTATGCAATTTGTCTCATTGGTTGGATGTCTTATGACTATAAAAACCCTATAAATCTAAATTGAAAAGCCATAATTCTAAAATCACAGAAAGAGGGAGAAGAATGGGAAGAAACAAAAAGAATGTAGGGTTTGTTTCTAAAATGGTTTTTTTTTGCGAAACAACACGTTTGCGGTGCACATAATGAAATGGTGCACCGGTGCCATATGTTACATATGGTGCACTGATAAAAACATATTTTGTTTTTTTTTTTATCACTGTACTTTCACGGTGCGCTGACATAATAGAGCACACTGATGTGCTATGTTATGCAAGGCACACCAACGATTTTTTTTTTTTTTTTTTTAGATTGACGCAAGGGCCAACATGGATTGGGATCTGACTATGCAATTCATCTCGCGGGTTGGATGTATTATGACTATACAAACCATATAAATATAAATTGAAAAGCCCTAATTCTGAAATTACAAAAAGAGGGAGAAGAAATGGCAGGAACAAAAAGAATCTAGGGTTTTTGTTTCTAAAAATGGATATTTATTTTTATTTTTATTTATTTTGTTTCTGAAAACTTCAGAAAAGGTAAAAAAAACTGCAGAAAAAGTAAAAAAAACAATAAAATTTGATTTTTTTATTTTACTTCATAAAAAAACTACAGAAAAAGTAAAAAAAACAATAGACTTTGATTTTTTCTTTTATTGCATAAAAAAAACTGCAGAAAAAAGTAAAAAAAAACAATAAAATTTACTCACATTATTTGAAATTATATGGTACAAGGTTTGAATCACCAGAGGTTTGGAATTCTGATTGTCTGAATACTTATTTTCGAACGTATTTCCCTGCTCCATAGTGCTCTCATGCTCTGTTTGCTCCAGGTATGTATCTTGCAAATCTCTGGTTGAAATTTTTTGCAAAAATAGTGAAATAATGAAAAGTGTTTAGTATTTAAAGAAATGTTTTATGAAATTAGATTTTCAAAAATATTTTGCCGCCCATTTTTCAATTTATCGCTTTTTTTTCACTTAAATAAAATAGGGTTGCACTTTTTGTATTTGCGGTTATTTGTTGACTGGTACATCCCTTAATCGAACCGCACCGGTGCATCGGGGTTATAAAACGACATCGGTGCGCAATAACAAAAATGCACCGGTGCGGTTATCTGTACATTACGCACTGCAATTACATTTAGATTTGTATGCAGGGATAAAATATCATGTTATATGGAATGGACAATTCTTCAAAATCTAGCTTGTTCCATAATATTTCTCAAAATCCATCATGGAGTTCTCCCTATCCATTTGGAGACGTAATATTTACTTCAGATTTGTTTTATATTTTCACTATCTAATTGAATTTATGTTTTTTATCCATGTAGTCAATCATGCACAACTTAATTAAATTTATAATGTATACAAATTTGCAAGTTCATGCAGATTCAACATCAAATTCAGATGCAAAAAATATTCAAACTGCTCCAAAACGTCAGAAATTATTATTAGGAGCTGCATACCGCAAGGCACATTTGGTAGATGAAAATGGACAACCACTTCACCCTGCCAATTGTAACAATATTGCATCTTCTAGCCACAATCCTGAGATAATGATGGTAATTATAATTATAATTGCTTGGTATATATATTGATTAATATGTAATTATTTCAATGTCAAACCAATTTATAATCATGCAATATTGTCAACGTGGTTACTAATTGATATCATATATTTTGTACTAATCATGTTCAATTTTTTTTTATTATTATTATTAAGATTCTAGTGATGATGAACGACCTACTTACCATCTTCCATTGCACCCCACGACAATGTCAAATCAAGAGAAAAAATCGGAGAGGAACGATACCAAGAATGGTTGAATCAACCATCGATTCAATTCCTGCTATGTCCAGATTCACCAATTAGGAATGACTACAGCAATAGTAGTTCTTCACAAGCTGGCAATGGAGGAAATAAAATAGAGTTTGGTATGGATGATTACTTAAGGGATACGACCACCATGGAGACAATGTTGTTAGATGCATTCCAAAATGATGATCAGTTAGGGGATGATGCTCATATCGCTGACACCTTTTTCGAAAGCCTTAAATTTTCTTCCACCACGCCTCTCTTTGGATTTGGTGGTCAGTCAAAGTCTACCTAGTTGGGGAAAATGATGTTACTGTACAACTTGAAATCAAAGTTTAGCTTGTCGAATGCATGTTTCTCGGAACTTTTGAGGTAATTTACCATAAAGTATTCCCCTTATATAAATTTGAAATATAATCAATACACTGCAATGAAAATTACAAATGGTAAATTTTATGAACATTAATAATTATATTGACATTAATGTACATTTATTAATATATTTTTCCATGATCACCAACTACAGGTTATTCAAAGGTAAGGTTCTTCCGAGTGATAATGACTTGCCCAGTAGTTGCGAAGAGGCAAAGAAATTGTTGAAAATGTTGGGTGTTGAGTACATATCATATCATGCATGTCCAAATATTTGTATTCTATATAGAGAAGAATATGCAGACAAAGAGATGTGTCTGAAATGTGGGCATGATAGGTATGATAAATAGAAAAAGAAGGGTAAATCACGTACTGGTCCTCCTTTTAATATATTGAGGCACATGCCTATATTCCCAAGGATTCAAGGCTATTTCATTACAAAGAATTAGCTATGTTGTAGGGATGGCATGCCTCACTCAAAAGTGAGTTGGGAGTTATGCGAATCCAAATTGATTCAATCGCCATGAAGCATATAGAGGATACATGGCCCGAAAAATTCAAGGATGAAGTACGAAGTCTACGACTTAGCATAGCCATGGATGATGTCAACCCATATTCCATCTAGAACACCAACTATTCTGTTTGGCCTGTAGTAGTGATCAATAACAATATCCCCCAATGGTTTTTGTGAAGAATGAACATCTTATGTTGGCTCTCATAGTCCCTAGTAGAAGACAAGTGAAGAATATGGATGTCTACTTACAACCAGTGGTAGATGAATTGAAGGAATTATAGGATGGGACAAATGTATAGGATGTATCAAGACCCATCACAGCAGAGAGGATTTTTACGTTGTATGGCATATGTGCTTACACAAAACATGATAATCCAGTTTTAGGAGTTTTCTCTGGTAAATTACATGTTTAATTTATTGATTTGTTTATATATGTAACAATATTCTTCCACATATTAGTTATTTAATTCATTGTTATATTTGTTATGATCTTCATGATATTATTTAACGTGCCATGCATATTAATTAATGTATACAAATATAATCTCACAGGTCTTGTAACAAAAGGTTAATTTAGATGTAAATTTTGTGGACCTTCTTTGAAATCTAGATGGTCCAAGGGCCTACAAAAGCCAGTGTATGATTGCTCCAGGGTATTCCTACCAGAAGAACACCCTTAATGAAGAGAAACATCCGCTTTCAATGGTAAACGAGAGAGAACCCAAAGGCCTCCAATAATGACACCAGCTGAATGGATTAGAGCATATGAAATAGAGAAGGAGAGGGAGTTCATAGAAATGTTCGATTCAAATGGGGAGCCTATGATCGATGATCCAGATTTCCTCAACACCTATGTTGAGAAATTTCCCATTGGCGTGAAAAGGAAATATATCTTTTATGACCTCCCATATTGGGAACATCTTAAGGTTTCCCACTTATTAGATCCCATGCATATATTTAAAAACGTTTCATCTTCTTTATGGAGGCACATATCATCGAAAAAAAGTGACACATTGGCTGTTAGGAAAGATCTTATTACTTCAAAAAATAAAAAGAAACATTGGCCAAGACGATTAGAAAGTACGAGATCTGAGGCAGGCGCTGGTCCTGTTGGGGCCCTTATTTTGGAAACCCATTTTGAATATTTTGAATTTTGAAAACAAGAGGGCTTTTTGGGTTGCGACATGATGACACATGGCAAACACGACCATGTCGCAACTACAGAAAGTTGCGGAGCTATCGAGGCGGCGCAGAAGCAAGAGATAGCTGAAGAAAGCAGGTGCATGAGGATATACAGAAGAAGACAGAAAGTGGAACACACAGATAACAAGAGAGAAGCCGGAAGCAGCTGAAGAAGAACACAAAGAGGAACTAACAGTTGCGATAATGGGTGAATAAATAGTAGTCACCCGGCCGAAAGAAGGTGTGTGAAACAGGAGAAGGAATGCAGAGCGACTGAAGGAGATCGGCTAGGAGGTCTTTGTAGTTCCTAGGGTTCTCTCATTTACCTTTCTGTTATGTAAGGCATATGTATCAGACTGAAAGCTCTCCTTGCGAAAGCTATGTAACTATGAATGTGGGCGAAGATATGAATACCATTGAAGGTTGCTGTCCTATAGTGTAATTCTGATGCATGCATGTTGGTTATAATGATTTAAATTTTATTTTCTTAATACCTGCTCGCTCTATGAATGTTCTTGCGTATATACCTGTGTTTATGCAATCAATTCAATGATAATTATGAGTTGCGGATCCTTCCCCTGCTATCAATCTATTCCCTTTCTGCATGTGGTTGCGGCACGCCTCGGGTGAGAATCTATGCTCCCCAGAATAGGGTGATAATGCCGGCGTGGTTCTAGAGTACAACGGATTCCTTTGTTGGCCCCAACCCTTGAATCTGGGTCTTGCCGCGAGAAATGTTTCCTCGCCAACAAATGGTTCCATTGCCGGGACTTTCATGTTATGAGGGGAACTAGATCATGGTATCAAGGATATATGAAGGCGAAATACGGAGATGGTGGGATAACCATCTGGACCAGTTTGTTGCTCAACAAGCGGAGTTGACGAATCAAAGGGGAAGTGTGCTTAAGGATCTTGTCCTTTTCTCAAATTCTGCCAGTGACACTTACAAGATCCTTTGGGGGAAGTTCCCTAGTGACCTCTATAATTGGTTGCGAAGGTTACAGATGAAGGTGCCTAGGGATAGCTCGCGGAAGATAAACCGCATGTGGGTGCACGGGGATCTGGTGGCTCTGCATCGGTTGGACAATGAATTGACCCGCGCAGTGGATTTCTGGGGAGAGACCACTTTGAACGGGTATTTTGTAGAGTTTGCCGCCGAATGCTACCAATCCTTCTCGAAGGCTGAAGCTATATTCCATTCTGGGTTAAGAGGGAAACTGCTCAAGGAGATTCCGCTGTGGATTAAGGCCCTGATGGTGGACGAAGGGCTGGTGGAATTTCAAAAGTCAAGCATGGAAGCGTAAAACCCCAGCGCTGGGGGAAGGGCTGAAGGGACCAATGCTACGTAAAGTGTGAAGAGGGGAGTGGGGATGGATGCTGAGGCCACGAGAAGGTTAAGGGAGTGACGTGCACATCGGCGGGTGCAGATCACCGACAGGTGGCGAGAAAGGGTGATGCGGGAGTTAAGACGACTGGAAGAATCAAGAGGAGGCGCCTCAGTGGATAGGGATTATGGAAACTCCAGCGGATACCCTGGAAAGAGAAGGGGCCATTATGGGAGTACGGCGGGTGCATGGGAGCCCGGCTAGAAGAAAAGGAGAGACGACGACTGAAGAAGACGATGCAGGAGGGCAGCTCGAAGAAGGTTCCGATGGCGAATGGTACGCCGCTATGCAACGGTTGTTTCAAGAGAAGGTGGCATTCATCTCTCCAGGCATCCCTACTTCCAACAATTTGCATGGCAAGGATCCCTTCCTTCCCCTGGTACTTTATCAACCGTTGAGTAATATTTTTGTTAAATTACAAGCATTAAGTCAATTGCACAGTAGTTCATTGTCGACAGTGACATACGTCAATAGCAGCGTCACTAGTAGTATTGAATTTCCCAGCAGTACAGTTACGCAACCAGGACCCAGCGGGTTTATCCTGGTTACCCCTTCACAAGCCAATATGGTTGGGTCATTCACCCGGTATCCAAAATTCTCTGGCCGGGGCAACGATGATGTAGAGAAACACTGGTATCTCTGCGAAGCCATATGGTGGGCTCGACAGACACCAGATGCAGGGAAGCTAATAGAGTTCCAAACCATGCTCAGAGAGAGGGCCTTCCGGTGGCTTATCAAGTGGTCCTAGGCCCACCCTAATCCTGTACTTGCAGACGTAAAGCGGGATTTTGTTCGCGAATTCAAACTACCCCAAACGGACCAGTAGGGTCTATCCGAGCTCTGGGAGATTAAGCAGAAAGAAGGAGAGACCGCATGGGAGCTGATGTGGCGATTCAAGGACTCGATTGGGAAACTCAGCTACCTGATTGATCCAAACCATCAGAGGGACTGGTTCATCAAGGCTCTGCTTCCCTTGACACGAACCCCCCTCACATAGCAGAAGATTGATAACTTGCAGGACGCTTTAGAACAGGCCATGAAGATAGAGGCCATGGCGGGCTACCTTTAGGAATATCGCGGGGGGTCGGTTCCGCAGGATCCTTCCTTAGTGGGACTACAACATCAGATCGCTAGTCTGACAGAAAAGCTCAGGGAGATGCAACCTATAAGACCAGCCAGGGCGAACGTTTGGTGCACTCACTGCCTGGTTGAAGGCCATGTTGCAACTGAATGTCCTAGGCTACGTAGCACGGGTGTGGGGCCCTCTGTCGCGGTGATCCAAGGGGGTCCACCCACAGGGGGTGGCGCAGCAATGAGTCCGCAGGGCGTATACCTGCCGCAACAGCCCTATGCAGGGTTCCCACCTCAACCGAACACAACCGCTACGGAATACTGCGAGATTTTCCGGACGATGGGACATCCTCCTCGGATGTGCCCGATACTACAGAAGTACTCCATGGTCCCAAACAACATGTACTGTGATTTTTGTGTTTCCACGACGCATAACACTGAGCAGTGCAGGGCTCTCGACGCACTTGCAGATAGATTGGACCGTCCCTCCTACAGGGTGAACGAGGCTTCCAGGGGAAGAGGTGGCGGTATGCGGAGAGGCCGAACAGGGGGGCGCGGTCCGATGAAATGTTACAACTGTGACCAGGAGGGTCATGTGTCTCGAGAATTCCCCCTTCCCCGACATCCTTGGTGTTCCCAGTGCTGCGTGAATGCCCATGCAACAGAGGACTGTACAGAACTCATTACGAAGTGGGACGAATGAGCACGGTAGAGAGGCACGAATCTGGTAAGCTCCGAGCCGCTAGGAACTGCACCTCCGGCCATGCAGAAGGTAGCAATCGTCACGCAGGGAAGCAAGAAGACAGGAGAGGACGCTCACGGGAAGGAGCCAGTCCGGGCTATTCAGCCTGCCTCCCCGAAGCAACTGATCCGCCCGGACGTGCAGAAGTAGTATTTCTAGGAGGCGGTGGAGGCTTTTGCTCAGCTGAGGAAAACCGGGGGCTTTGAGGTACCCCCGACGTTGGGCTCCGGAGAACACCACGCTACGGGGAACTTGATTGAAGATTGACTACAGCTGTTCCTCAAGATTGTTGACGATGCTTCGATGCGGGACCAGCTCAAGCGTACTCTACAGGACGCAATGCAGAAGGATACCGGGCCGAGGGACCCTATGGACACAACACCCCAGTACGTGCAGCATGTCAAGCAGAATAAGCGTCGTACGGGAAAAGAGTTCCAGCTTAATACGCAGGTGGCGAGATTCCAAATCAGCGATACCATGCTTGACTTAGGGTCTGACGTCAACATCCTACCGCAGAAGACGTGGGAGGCTCTTGGATGTCCACGGCTGACCTATTCACCAATCCAACTTATAATGGAAAATCAATACTACATCGTGCCAATTGGTCGATTCAAAGGGGTCGAGGTCGACATTGCGGGGGTAAAGACTTACACGGATTTTGAGTTTATTGATATTATGGGAGACAAGGATCCTTACCCCACCCTGCTAGGCATCGACTGGGATTTTGAGAATTACGCCATCATCGACCTCAAAAAGGAGCTGATGATCTTCGAAGATGGAGAAGTCCGAGTCACTCAGCCCCTTGACCCATATCAAGGGCCGTGATATACCGAAACCGTGGACAACTGGGGGGATGCTCAGATGATGGACCACCTTTACCAGATGACTACAGGGAAGCGGGAGGACTATATCAACTCGACCGCAACAAGCTCTGTCAGCTGGCGTAGAGCTTGGAGCTGGGCTCGAAGCTCACGTGGGAAGATTGGCAGCAGGGTGGGTATGAGACCAGTACGTGGAGATGTGCTACCATTGTCCGAGTCCGTTGGATTGGGGCTGAGTTCAGAAATTACCCCACCCTGTCAAACATGCAGGCTGTCAATACCTTTATCACCAAAGTGGAAGACGTTGTACCAGAAGGATGCAGGATACCACTTTTGGACGTTGCACTATAGTCCACGTCAGCAAGGTGGTGAAGGAACCACCGCAACACCCTGAAGCAGTGGAGTTGCGTGGCGGAGGCGTTGTGAGCACGGTTTAAAGAAGACGAACGCCCTCGAAGTAGGCACAGGTACAAAGGGATTTCCGATCCGCGGGACCACCTGAAGAGCTATGAGGAATAGTGGCAAGGTCTGGGATACCCGCAAGAGCTGTGGGTACATCGGTTCATTCACTTCTTAGATACCATTCCCCAAGCCTGGTACTTGGAAGAAGAGCAGAAAAGAGGAACCGGCTCCTGGCGGGAAGTCACGGACAAGTTTGTTCGGTGCTTCTCGTTCAAGGGAGAAACTGAGCTGGTGACCAAGGCACTACAGGCTATCAAGGGAGTACTATTTTTCTGCAACCCTGAGCCCAATGGGGGCACGTCTGCACCACGTTCTGAGGCCATGCACGAGTTGGTTTGCCAATAGATTGACGGCGATCCAAACGATGACAGTCTGGAGGACCTCATGCACTTATACTTCGAAGAGAAGGAAGGCGAGTGGAACATCAATGAAGAACTGACGACTGAAGGTGTCCATTTACAACCGCTAAAGACAAAGAAATTGAACATAGGTACGGAGGACAAACCCAAGCTGGCGACAGTTGGGGATTACTGGGATGAGGAGGCGACAAAGAAGATTTTCAACCTCCTCCAGGAATACGAGGACTTGTTCCCTTCTTCGGTTGCAGATCTGAAGGGCATCAAGGGTGACCTCGGTGAGATGCACATTGTGCTAAAACTAGATGCCAGGCTTGTAAAGCACCGACCCTATCGGCTGAACCCACGGATCAAAGAAAATGTCAAGATGGAAATCGACAAGATGTTGGCCGCAGGTCTCATCTTTCCGGTGGAAGAAGCAGAGTGGGTGAGTCCCATTGTCATTCAGAACAAGAAGGACAAGGTGGAGATATGCGTCTGTGTCGACTACCGGATTCTGAACAATGCCTGCATCCATGATCCATTTCCAACTCCATTCAGTGACGAAGTATTGGATCATGTTGCAGGAAACAAATCTTACTCTTTCACTGATGGTTTCTCTGGCTATCATCAGGTGCGCATTGCGGAGGAGGACAAGACGAAGATGATGTTCATCACTGAATGGGGATCATTCGCATACCACGTAATGTCGTTTGGCTTGAAGAACACCCCGGCCGTGTTCTCCCGGATTGTCATCGCTGCTTTCCGAGAGTATATCCACAAGTTCCTGGAGGTCTACATGGACGATTGGACCGTCTACAGCTTGCTGAAGAAACACGCCACCTTGTTGCGTATTATGTTCAAGCGGTGCCGCCAACTACAGATTTCCTTGAACTTGAAGAAATATATTTTTTTAGTCCCTTTCGGCACGTTGTTGGGACACGTGGTATGCAAGCAAGGGGTCTACGTCGACCCCGCTAAGGTCGCAGTGATAGTCCACATGGAAGCCCCCGAAACAGTGAAGCAGTTGCGCGCACTGCTTGGGCACACCGGATATTACAGGCGGTTTATCCGAAATTACGCAAAGATCACTGCCCCTTTAGAAAAGCTGCTCCAGAAGTCCAAAGTTTTCCAGTGGATGGAGGAGTGTCGGGCGACCCTCAACACTCTAAATGAAAAACTGGTGACAACGCCTATTCTGGTTCACCCAGACTGGGATAAGCAGTTCCATGTGCATATCGATGCATCCAGTATTGCACTTGGGGCTGTCTTGGCGCAACTCGGGGAGACGACATTTGACCGCCCAGTCTACTTTGCCAGTCGCAAGTTGTCCAATGCAGAGAAGAACTACACCAAGACTGAGCGGGAGGCCCTGGCAATGGTGTATTTTCTCCAGAAATTCTGCCACTACCTTCTAGGAGGCAAATTCAAGTTCTTCATGGACCACTCGACATTAAAATACTTGGTGAACAAGCCTGTTTTGGAAGGATGGATCTATTGTTGGCTTCTACTTTTCCAGGAATTCACGTTTGAGGTGATTGTCAAGCCCGGGAGGTTGAATGTCGGGCCCGATCATTTATCCAGGTTGGAGATGGGGGAGAATGATGGCTCTCTCGATGATCAGTTTCCAGACGCTGACCTCTTCCGAGTCGAAGTTGTCCCGGATTACTTGGTCAACATTGCCACCTATATGACCACAGGGCAGTGCCCTCATCACTACACCCCGCTCTAGAAATTCCACTTGGTCGTCTGAGCTGCCGAATACCAATTGATTGTGGGGAAGCTGTACAAACTGGGCCTTGATGAGGTTTTGCGTAGGTGCATACTTGACCACGAGCACGACGCTGTGATGTGGGAATTCCACAGCGGTGTTGCGGGAGGGCATGTTGGGGCAAAACCCACCGCGAGGAAGGTACTCCAGGCCAGCCTATGGTGGCCGAGGGTCCACGCAGACTGTAAGAAATTTGTTAAGTGATACGATGTCTGTCAGCGAATGGGGAGGCCCTCTCACAGGGATGAGCTTCCATTACACCCAATGCATGTGTTGCGGCCGTTCGAGAAATGGGCTGTCGACTTCGTAGGTCCCATAGCCCCGGTCGCCAGACACTCCAAGGCCCGATACATCATTACCACAACCGACTACCTCACCCGGTGGGCCGAGGCAGCGGCTATGCGAGACTGCACGATGGATACAGCAGCACGGTTTATCTTTGAAAACATCATCAGCAGGTTTGGCTGCCCACGAAGTTTGACCAAAAATCAAGGCACGCATTTCATTAATGACACGGTCAAGTCACTGCTAGACACATTTATGATTCAGCATCACAAAAGCAGCTCGTACCACTCGCAGGCCAATGGTACTGTTGAAGCGTTTAATAAAATTATTGAAAAGGGGTTAACAAAGATCTGTAATGCACAGCGGGATGAATGGGATGAATGGCTACTAGCGGCACTCTGGGCCTACCGGACTACGGTGAAGTGCTTGACCAACCAGACATTGTTCCAGTTGGTGTATGGCCGGGAAGCTGTGGTTCCTGCCGATTTCATTGTACCAAGCCTTTTAATTGCCACATCCCTAAATTTTTCGGAAGAGGAGTCGCTTCAGGAACGCCTCCACGAGCTACAAGAACTGGATGAGTCTCGGTTCCTAGCCGAATTTCACTAGAAGGTTCAGAAGGACAGGCAGAAAGCGTGGCACGACCGCCACATCAAGAACAAGACATTCCAGGTTGGTGGCAAGGTCCTTTATATGACAGCAAGTTCCAGAAGTTCCCAGGAAAGCTGCAGATGCACTGGCTAGGACCTTACTTTGTCATCGAGATTAGAGAGTCCAGTGCCGTTCATTTGGCTCGGCTAGACGGTACTGTTTTACTGGGATGGGTGAACGGCGCATGCCTGAAACCCTACCAGGAGTAAGTTTATTCAAACATTCATCAATAACTCTCACACCCGAGAGGACCTGTAGTGTAGCGTAGTCGAATAACTCTCCCGCTACCGGGATGAGCCTAGGTAGTGTTTTTCGTTCCCGCATTATTTTTCAATAATCGCTCTGTTGCGGGACCGCACCGCAACCGACTGTGGTCGAAGAGGGGCGCGTCCAGTGTGTCATCCTCGTAGGATTCACAAATGTGTTAGTGTCAGTCCAGGTCATGTCAGTCAGTACTTGTGTCAGTCCGTAGGATCGTCCAGATTTGAATCATAAATTACCATAATTGGAAGTAACCTTGCCATAGTCATTTTGCCATCATCCGCAATTACCTCAGCCGTTGCGTCCACCCATTTCCCCATGCCACCATCAGCAACTGTCATAATACCCATTGGCATGCGATTGATCGCATGATTATCGCAGAAAAGAATGCCAGCAGGAATTAACTCGTTAAGGGGTCTCATCAACTCCACTCGTGCCAGGTGATGAAATAACTTGCATGCAAATCAAAAGCACGAGAATGCCGGACCAGTTCGAATTAGCAATTGCAGTAGCACCAGAGTAGTTGAAGTTTCAAGACCCACAACACCAAGAGAGGACGGAAAGGTGAATTTTAAAGGTCTATCAGCATTGAGCCAAAATGCCGAAGGCCATCCCAGCCATCACTAAACCAGAGCTTGACAGTATAATTCACAAGACCGAGTCCCTGGTCGGGAAATATGATAATGCAGCCTTGATCGATGCTAACCTTTCAGACGTTGTCGAATTCCCATCCCTCCATTGGTAGGTGTATATGGAGCAGTACTACACCCCAGCCGGAAACTCAGCTAACCGAGTGTTACCAGATTTCAGGGGCCTTCAACAATCTGATGAACTTAAGAAATCTTCCGATCTTTGGGACCACAGGGCCGGCCCTGCAGTGCACACGCTTCCTCCTCAGCCGTATCCAGAATGGGTCCTTGTGGCTGAACAAGGAAATTCCCATTCATGTTGAAGATATTCATCATCTCACAGGGCTTTCGCAGGATGGCACAGACGTCTCGACTGCCTGTCAGACCTCCTCCAAGCGCGCAAAAAAGTCGGGAGACGCGGACCTCTATGTCAAATATGGCACCCACCGGGGGGGGGGGGGGGAAGGAGCCAAGATAGACCTCATTAATAAGCCCGAGATTAGGTTCGACTTCTACCTCATTGCCAGCAAGACAATGAGGCACTACACCAAGGGCGAATGCACTTTGGACACTATCTCCATTGCTGAGCACTGTGTCCAGGGCACCAAGCTGAATTGGTGCTCCTTCTTGTTAAAAGAACTGTTCGACGCATGCGAGGAGAATTATAAGCGCGCTACTACTTTTATTTATGGCTATTTGATCGTTGCTTTCGCCATGTGGAAATGGCACACTCCCCTCGTTCGGTTCCTAGTGGAGATTTCAGAGGGCCAGCCTCTCGCGATGAAGTTTGTTCCATGGAAGGTGTCGGCTGATCCGAGCACCAAACAGGTGAATGCTAAAGCGTTTCGGAGTTGGTATGGGTTAATGACGGACGTTGTAACTAGCCAGTAGCGGGTGCCTAGAAACCTGTTGGATGACTACAGTGAGAAAGTGTGGTTCTGGGTAAGTCACAGGCATACTTACCTCCGATCCACTTGCGTGGCGGAGGACACCTTCTGCATGACGCCGTTGAAATTCCAGCTGGACGATGCCACCTTCCACCACGAAGTCTGTTCGTGGCCAGGGGTCACGAGGGACACCCACGACGGGATCTCCAGATACAACTTTGAGTATATGTTGCCATTGCAACAGTATACCAAGATGGATGTGACAGCGCCACCATAGGAACTCCCCAAACCGCTCGTCCCCATCATCCGCCACTTCAACACACAGGTACGCAATTTCAATGCGGTGGCCCAGGTTATTTCCAGTGGTGCTGCTCCGTTCCCTTTATTTTCTGAGTTTCACCTCACTCGCTCCACCTCGCACCCCCAGACCGCTCCTCTCACCTCCCCCATCCCCACTATCCTGTTTACCTCTGTGAGTCCAATCACGACCCTGATGGGCAAGAAAAGCAAGCCCATGGATCAACCAGATGCCCCTCAAGCCAAGAGGGCCCGCACCACCGAGGAAAATCTGGTGGTGGACTTCACTGCTGATGATCCACCACTGCCACCGAGCACAGGGGTGTTGATTCAAGAAGAACCCCTCATTGAACCATCCAATTTCATCAATATTCACCTTCCCCATCCCTCCACCACACTGTCCACTACTCCGTCTGCCGTTCATCCGCCTACCACTTCATCTGCCCCATCCAATTCATCTGCCACTGTGTTCGACCCCATCATCCGGGAACTCCTTGGTGGGGACTGCGGGACCGAAGTTGACTCTAGTACTGCCGCGGTCATACCACCGGTCGACCCAGCGGAGGAACCCCACATTTCTCTTACTGATATATTTACACAGTAGACACGCATTGTGTCCGACTCTACTGAGGCTCAGCCTGAGCCAACGGTCCCTCCACAACCGGGCCACATTGATCAGCAAGAACGGCTGGATCTAAACATGGCTGACTCAACGCACCCAGAGGCCACGCCACCATCCATTTCCAAGCATTCTAACCGATCAGTTGCCAGTGGGCAACCCTTGCAGGAAAGATGGCCGAAATAGGGTGCTTCAGGGACCGCCAACTTAGAGACCTGGGATACAGCTCAATTGTACTTCTTCATTCAAAGGGCGGCCCAACAAGCCGAAAGGCTTCATTCAGAGCTCCATCAGTGGTGCGACGAGCAGCAGCAACAAATTACCGCGCTTACTGAACAACATGACTAGCTCCGAACAACATAGGAGCAGCTGGAAGGACAGCTAAGCAACGTCACTCAGGTGTTTTCTGAACTATGGCTGCATGTCAGGGATCATTACCCTCATTTTCTTCCCGATGTCACGATGAACAACCTCATCGTACAGGCGTTCCACCTCCGGATCACCTACAACGGCCTACATAGGGAGAACTAGGAGCTTCATGCTGCGTTAGCCGCACGACTAGCGCTACCCGACCCCGAGGGTGTATATTCCACACAGGTTGCAGCTAAGCATAGCCAGGCCGCTCAAATGCAGGCGACCCTTACCTCTATGGCGCGCGAGGCTTACAACCTCCTGAAAAGTCTTCAAGAGTGTTCACTAGCCCCTACAGTCAAAACATAGCCCATTTCTGCGCAGCTGTAGCAGATTTCAAGGGAAATTCAGGAGGCCGCGAATCCCGTGCAGTTGGATCAATTATATGCTCAGGCGGACGAGTTCGAAGTCCAGATTCAGCAAACCGAGGCCAAATCCGCGGCAGCCAAACGGGTAATTCGTGAACTCCCTCTGCCCATTCAATCTAGTGCCAGATCAATGCAATAGCTAGCCGCCGAGGCCAAGAACCAGCTTAACATGGTGTTCGGGGCCGTCCCGGCGCACATTGAGGAGGCCACTATCACCAAGATCGCTGACGAAACGGATTCACTGATGCAGGGGTGGCAACAAGTTGTGTCTGCCTTCACTGAGCTCAAAGCCACAGCGTTTCGCAGAGTCCCAGAGTTGGGGCCCTTGTTTGAACAACCCCCTGGAGGCGCATAGTGAGAGCAGGAACAAGCTGAAGGCGCACAGAAGGAATAGGCACAAGATGAAGCCACACAGGGCGAACATGGAATGGGATCAAGCGGGGCAATGGAGATAGAGACTGTCATTTGTGATTGACTTGGGGATGAGTCAAGAAACTGTGGTCGGGGCCTGTTGGGGCCCTTGTTTTGGAAACCCATTTTAAATATTTTGAATTTTGAAAACAGGAGGGCTTTTTGGGTTGCGGCATGATGACACATGGAAAACGCGACCATGTTGCAGCTACAGCAAGTCGAAAAGCTATAGAGGTGGCGCAGAAGCAAGAGATAGCTGAAGAAAGCAGGTGCATGAGGATATATAGAAAAAGACAGAAAGCATAACACACAGATAACAAGAGAGAATCCGGAAGCAGCTGAAGAAGAACACAAAGAGGAACTAACAGTTGCGATAATGGGTGAATAAATAGCAGTCACTCGGCCGAAAGAAGGTGTGTGCAACAGGAGAAGGAATGCAGAGCGACTGAAGGAGATCGGCCAGGAGGTCTCTGTAGTTCCTAGGGTTCTCTCATTTACCTTTATGTTATGTAAGGCATATGTATCAGACTGAAAGCTCTCCTTGTGGAAGCTATGTAACTATGAATGTGGGTGAAGATATGAATACAATAGAAGATTGTTGTCCTATGGTGTAATTCTGATGCATGCATGTTGGTTATAATAATTTAAATTTTATTTTCTTAATACCTACTCGCTCTATGAATTTTCTTGCGTATATACTTGTGTTTATGCAATCAATTCCATGATAATTATGAGTTGCGGATCCTTCCCCTGCTATCGATCTATTCCCTTTCTGCATGTGGTTGTGGCACGCCTCGGGTGAGACTCTCTGCTCCCCAGAGTAGGGTGATAATTTCGGCGTGGTTCTAGAGTACAACAGATTCTTTTGTTGGCCCCAACCCTTGAATCTGGGTCTTGCCGCGAGACCTCTTTCCTCGTCAACAGGTCCCTCTAATTCATGGTTTTTAAAAGAAGGTGATGTCTCGTAAATTTAAAAAAAAGATTATATATCTTTGGCAAAGGAAGTTATAATGGATGTGAGGGTGCCAACTTCATACGGGTCATCACTACGACGCTGCTTCACCGTGGATGACCATTTTTCGAGGTTGAAATCGCATGACCATTTGAATCTTCTAAGAGTACGTATAATGTCAAAAGCATGATTTTATTATTTGTTATATTAATAAATTTTATCCCATGCGGGGATCATAAAACATAACTAATTTTGTATATTATTTCATGTGTTTATAACTTTGCAGTGTCAGTATCCTTTGTTTGTCCGTGGGTGTGTGAAACATGAATTCCCTCAAGACCTAGGACGTGCCAAATCTAAATTATCTGCATTTGTATGTTGGATCACGTCAAAAGAGATTCATGTGGCTAGCATTCCACAGTGGCGTCAAGAGATAGCTGAGATTGTTTGTATGTTTGAGAAGGAACTGCTGACAAGTTTCATGGACTTACATGTTCATCTTCTAATCCACCTGGTAGATGAGATTGAATTAGTTGGGGTTGTTTCTTATCGTTGGATGTTCTTCTTAGAGAGGTACATGAAGAAATTGAAAGGTTTTGTTCGAAAAAGGACAAAACCAAAGGGGTCTATGGCAGAGGGGTACATATCGTATGAGTCTTTCTATTATGCCAGTGAGTAAATCAAGCAGATTGAAAATAGACCAGGTGAGGTGATTTGGGATGATGAAATGGATGAAGACAAAAGAGAAGGATATTTGCTCCAAACGAGTGGAAAAAAGCGCTTGATAAAGAGTAAGTGACTTATAATTTTTCAAATTTACAAAAAGTAATTAATATTTGTGTTGAACTTCGATATAATGTATATTTTGATCTCTAAGTACTATATAATGTTGGTTTGATTTCATCAGAGAATGTAGAAAATGAAGCAATCAATAAATTCATTTTTTACAATTATGAAGCGACACAATCGTGGGTCGCATTGTACGAACAAAACAGGATGAAATGGGATAGTGATAGGAAATAATTCAGATGGTTGAATGGTAGAAGTGTGCCTTATCGCAATCATTTAAAAGAAAATATGCCAAAAATATGCCCCAATAGTTGGGTTGCTGACAAGTCAGAGAGAAATACAGTGCTACCGGTCGTTACCCGCGTGATGAAGAGGATGCGCTAAACGTAGGGATTGGGTGCAGCGACTCGGTAATAAAATTTTTAATTTATATGTAAATTTGAAACTTATATTAAGACATCTACATTTCATATTTTAACTGTTGTATTATTATTTATAAGAAACGTGACACTATGAGTTTTTTAACTTTTTTATAATAGGTGCATTTGTTCCCATCTATGTGGGCATATGGACACCATTTTCGCACAGAAAATGCCGATGCTGGAAACATCACACAAGACTATGGAGTGGAAGTATAGTTCAATCAATCTAGTTGATCTAGCCACGGTGATCAAAACCTAGTACGAGGGACGTTAGGTTACGTCGGAAAGATACAATAGATCATTGAAGTGGATTTTCTTCTTTCTAATGTGTTATTTTTAGGTCTAAGTGGTGGGACACCTTTGATTGGAATAATGTAAAGGAAGATTGCGATATTAGGCTGATATGTATCAGCTCTAGAAAGATGTGGGATGAAGCTAAGAAGCCCTATGTTTTCCCTAAACACTGCAGCTAGGTGTTTTTTTACCCAGATGTGTTGGATAGGGTTTGGTGGTTCGTATTGACACATGACCCTAGATCAAAACATAATTTTGAGAACAATAGTGTTATCATGCCATGCAAGCTAGAAGATAATGAGTGTGATCTTTAGAACTGAGAGTGATATGGTACATGTGTTATTTCATCAAAAATTATACTTTTTAATATGGGTTTTTCGAAATATTAATACAATATGTATTTTGAATTAATTCGTAATTTGCATTGTGTTAATGTTAAAATCAATAATTCACTTGATAATTTTCAATTATGTTGATCTCAAAAACAATGGCATACTGTATAGTTTTTTTTTTTTTGTATCTAAGATCATAATAAAATAATGATAATTCTAAAGTACATGAATTTATTTGCATTATTTTCTAAACTTTATTATGTTACAATAAATCATATTATTCTAGATTTATTATTTTACAATTATTTAAAATTTACAAATTTAAAATTTTTATTAAATTCATTTCACATTAATAAAATTAAAAAATTAAAAATATTTTACATATAATTACAATTAGAATTATAATTAGAATTAGAATTAGAATTAGAATTAGAATTTTACAATTTCACGTATAATAACAATTACAATTACAATTTTACAAATTAAAAAATACAATTGCAATTACAATTTTACAAATTTACATATATACCATTACAATTACAATTTAAGAATTTTAAATACAATTAGAATTATAAATATTACAATTTTACAATATCATGATCATTTGGTATTAAATTAATTAATAAACATCACGTTCATGATAACCATCGTATAAACATCATATTTGACTAAAAAACACATTCAAAATCACTAACTGCATCATCATGATCATGATCATCTAACAAAACACAATTAACATTATATATTAACATCATCACAACACAAACATCAAATATACATCTCTTGTCAAATAACTCATGCTATCACATACACATATATCTGCAAGCTGCACATTAAATGAACATATCTATCATGACCCAACAATATACACATCATGATGATCACCAACATGTAAATTAAGTAAAAATGAAACATGAGCATAAAATACATGGACCACATATATATATATATATATATATATATATATATATATAACTGAATAATGTTAAAAATATACAACTGTAATATAAATGTCATGGATCAACTGGTGGTAGTACAAAATCAATATCAGTACTAGTGGCCGATGGTCCAACCTCATCTCCATGATGATTGCTTCTAGATGCTAGTGGAGGCTCATGCTCATCTGGCGCGGTGTGAGGTGAACGCTCATGACATGATGGTACGTTGCACCTCACAGACTGTACATCACGTGATGCGGCTCGATCGTAACGTGCAACAGTCCTCGTCAGTCACGTAAAAGCTGTCGTAACTCCTACGACATGCCGCATTAGGTTGTACATGTCACGTGGCATGCCTCTCCACATCCGTAATAGCCTATCATCAACCTCTATGTGTCTGAAATGAGCGGGCCTGATGCCCGCCTCAACAATCAATGCAATGAGTTGGTCACCCAACTCCATCCTGTATCTAGCATCACTAAGTCGATCGCGCACCAGCGCACCAGCAGGAGCAGGTCTCTGATCTGCATTAGCCTCTTGATCATCCTCGGCATACGGTATGCCCTCATCGTCATCAAGATCCACAACTGGATCAGGTGGTGGTGGCGGAATCTCCTCGCCATCAAAAGAGCCAATGTCTAAAAAATATATACAAGTACACAACAATAATTAGACAATTTCATTACACAATTTAATTAAAAAAAGTTAAAGAACATGTTAGAATAAATTTAAATAAAACAGTAATATTACCTCTATCATCTGGCGGCTCATCAGATGTGAAGAGGATGTTGGCACAACCTCGCCAATCCAACCCCGCATAAGGACATGGGACCATAATGAAGGGATGCTCATCAACAATGGATAGCAACTCCAGTGCATCATCTGATATCCTCGCTGGAAAAAGAGTCTCCTTCCTCTTGGGCATCATCTACCCCCACATGTGCATACATGCCTCAGTAATCGACCTATGAGGCTTCCGAAGAAAACTAGGCCTTGTCTCTGGAAACCTCTCAAAAAATAAAAAAAACAACTTTGAAGCAAAAGGGAAGTTGACCCTCCCTTGTGCATGAGCATGACATCTATCTAAGGCCGCACAAAACTGTTGCAAAAAAAAATGGCAGACCACCTGACAAGTTGTGGTTGTTGTACTAAAGAATCAACATAATATAAAAGTGAGAAAATAATGCGTTGCCCGTCACTAGTGTTATGCGAAATGTTCAAAATGATAAGTGAGATGTAGGTTTTAACCCTGAACAGAAATTATCTACACACGAATCTTATAACAGAAAATAAACAATTGCGAGAGCATAAAACATAAAACAGATAAACACAGAGATTTTACCCTGGATCCCAAATCGGGACGACCAGCTTGATTTTTCATTATATTCCTTTTAGTGTTACAACACATATATATACATGCCGGAGCATACATAAACCCCAATCCATTAACCCCGGATTAGAACATAACCGTAGTTCCCTTGACCGGATCTACAAAAATACCAGGGGCCGAAAACCATCGAACCCCAAAACCATGTGCAAAACCATGCACAAAACCATGGACGCAGACTACCCAGCGGAAATTAAGGAACCAAAATTTTCAACCTTTGGTTGTAGCTTCCTTCAACCGGTGGCTTCTTTCAACCTTTGGTTGTTGGTGGCCCTTAATGGGGCCCCTTCCTTCAACCTTTGGTTGTAGCTTAATTCAACTTCAGGTTTAAAGGTCTCTGACTATGGCTTCCTTCAACCTCCCTTAATGGGGTTGTAGTTTAATGGTGTCTTAGTTTATTTGCAAAATGGCCTGATACAATAATGGTTGGAAGCTAAGGCTCAATGGACCTTACTAAACCTTCTAATTTGGCCTTTGAAAGGCGCTTACAACCTCTTTGACCTCTCAAAGGTAGGGTAAGGCTTTGGCCTCTTTGGGTAAGGCTTTGGCCTCTTTAAAGAAACTGTCCGGAATGGGCGTGGGGTCTTACCCCATTTGAAAGATGGCCTGATAAAAATCAGGCAAATATGCCCTGATAGAATAAGGGCAAATATGCCCTGATAAAATCAGGGCTAATGAATATACAGTAAAAACCAAATAAGGCTGACCCTTTTAGAAACATTATTGAATTAAATCCACATTTCCATTTACTTAAAGGAGAGATATAATAGTTGTGGATACTATTATCAATAAGTAAACTATAATAATAACGCCTATAAAGGGAATATCGTAAGTGGCAATGAATAGGGGTGTAAACAACCCCTTTTTAAAGGTGTGACGTACTATTATTTGCACCCAATGCCTTACGGCTCAGTGTTGCTTTTGGCTCAATATTGCCTGCACCGAGTGAGCTGCATACAAGTATAGTCAATTTAAATCCATGGATGGCGTCAAACCATGAATCACCATTCAAAGCTTCGATGTTGCCTATTAGACTTGGACTATTGATCCGCACCTAATACTGCTCAATACCTAATTTGATTTCTAATACATATACATTACCCTAAAGGCTGCCATATTTGTTATACGTGCTTAGTCGTGGAAAGAATATAACACATACCCAACATTCTCCCACTTGTTGTTTTCTTTCCACGGGGGGGGCCACAGGAGGGCTTAGTCATTGGCCCAATTCTTCAACACCCATTGTTTCTCTACACCAAGAGAACTTCTGAGTGCTCATAGACTTTGTTAATGCATCTGCAACATTCTTCGAAGTGTCCACCTTTACCAGCAACACCCTTTTAGCCTCAACCATATCTCTAACAAAATGATATTGAACATCAATGTGCTTTGTCTTTGAATGATAAGCAGGGTTCTTAGCCAAGAAAATTTCACTTTGGCTATCACAGTATATCCTTATAGCTTGCTGTACCAACCCCATACTTGAACAAAATCTTTGCAACCAAACTGCTTCCTTGCTTGCATGAGTGGCTGCTATGTATTCTGCCTCTGTAGTTGAAAGAGCCACTACAGACTGTCTTTTACTCATCCAACTGACTGAGCCTCCAAATAGGCTAAACACATACCCACTTGTAGATCTTCTTTGGTCCAGATCTCCAGCCCAGTCTGCATCAAAAAAACCACGAATGTCCAACATTCTTTCCAATCCTGGTCTTCCATGGTAGCACAAGCCATAATCACTAGTGCCACGTAAATATCTGAAAACCCGCTTCACTACTGTCCAATGCTCCTTCCCTGGGTTTGACATAAACCTGCTCAATACTCCCACTGCATGTGCAATGTCTAGTCTAGTACAGACCATTGCATACATCGGGCTACCCATTACACTTGCACTCGGAACACGGGACATATACTCCTCTTCTTCTTGTGTCTTGGGACATGAAAATTAGAAACAACTTTACCTACGGGAACAGAACATTCACGGTTTATATCATGTGAATTCTCTGCAATATAGTCTCGACATACCTTCTCACGGTTTAGCAGAGCTTCCTCTGCTGAATCTCTTGTTTCCTTTTAAAAATATGGTTTGCGTATTGGGGTCCCTTCATGCTAAATTTGGAAACAGTTGGGTCTTCAAATCTTGGATAATTTCTTTGTCATTTCCAATCAACAACATATCATCCACATACAAGACCAAATAATATTTACATTCTTAATTAATTTAAAATAAACACAATGATCACTCACTTATACAGGTGAAGCCAAGTCCACAGTATATAGGTATCAAATTTAGATACACATTTGATGATCTTAGGAGGCACGCACACGTTTGTGCCCTGATCGAGAGGATGGCTTGGTTGTAGACAAGTCAGATATTGTGTGATGAAGTTGAGGGGCTACGTAGAAAGAATAAAATTGTGATAGACCATATGAAGCTGTGGGCCAATGAAGTGATGAAGCTGTCGCATGATCTAGATGCTGTCATGAAGAAATTGAACCAAAATTATTAGAGCATAAATATCGCTGCAAAATGGTTGACTTCGATAAAATTGGTGGACACAACAGAGTGTAGCTGATCATAGCATGGGCGTCCTAGCACCCTTCATTTCTGCCATCGAGGAGTGGCAGGAAAAGATGAAGACCCTAGTCCCATTGTGACTCGGGACGATTCACAAGATTGTGTTGGGGGTCCGTTGGAGCGGGATCCCTTAGGATAACAATTTTTATTAAAATATATTATTTTGTAGTTATGAGTCATGCTCGCTAAGCAACACACGGGGTCCGGGGCTTTAGAGGCGAGGTCAAAGCCCCTTCATGAGTTGTAATGGGAAAAAGGGTAGATCTAGAGTCTCAAACACCGGTTTGCATACCTTAGATAAGCGCGAGGATATATATATATATATATATATATATATATATATATATATATATATATATATATATATATATATAAGTCTATATTGAGTCAAATAAAGAAGTTCTAAGTAAGTTTGGATAATATTATGATGTTCTGAGTTGTGAAGCGAAATTTTATGTGTTTAAGAGGCTCCTGCTGGCTGTGTGCATGGATACCTTAGTCCGGTTGTATGCAAACCCCGTTGGCTATGTGCATGGGTGGATCTGAAGAAGTGTAAAGGTTTTTAGGATTGTTAATGAATAAATATGTGTTTTGGTATAATTATGAGTATGAAATGCATTTTTTTTCCTTGTGATCTATTTTTGTGTATTATTTCCATTTACTGCATCAAGTATATTGTCTGTGTTTGGATCGGTTGCGTACCTTCTTTTCTGTCTTATATGAACGTTGAATGCATAGATCTAGTACTATAATACCTGGATGTCACATTACTAGGACTATTGAAGGGATTGCAAAGCCTTTATTTGTGCGCGTGCAGGAATAGCTTGCGTAAATTGACCCAGATCTACCTGGTTAAGGTTTCTGTTGTGAAGGCTAGTCCTCTAGTATTATAGATCCGAATACACCCACATCATTTAATTCTCTCTCAAGTTGTGGAAACCTTGTTCTAGAACCCCCCCCCCCATACTGCTTCGGGTGAGACTTTGACCTGCGCAAGTAGATCACTGCCGAAAGGGCCAGTAGTAAGAGGGTTTTATTTGTTAAGCTTAACTCTGAACCTGGGCCAGGACCCCTCAAGTCGACATATATGACCATTTTTCCACCATACAAAACCATTATTCATAACCTAAATTCCATCACTTTTACACTCATTTCACACCATAATTCCATCACTTGTCGCCAAATCGCATCTTACACCTTGTGGCTGATTATCATTAGTTTTTATTGAATTTTCAATGATTAGAGATGATTTAGTCATTATTTACTAATGGCAGTTTTTCTAAGTTCATTTGTTATAGGGTTCCATTGCCAAATTTTTTCACAAGTAAGTTAAATTAGTTACGACAAGTTGAGTATGGAATAAACTTGTTGTAGGTGAAAATATCACATTTGTGATCAAATGGTGAAGAATCTTGAAATTCTAAGACTTAGATTGTGTTCAAAATACCCTATTTTAGGTAACCCAAAAACCGTTCGGAAAAATTCATCATCCAAAGGAAGCTAAGTTCAAAACAATTCTTAAGTACATAATGACTTCTTAAGTACATAATCATTGAACGGTTTTGGGTCTGAACGAGCCTAACCGATCCAGGTTCGATTCTGAACGGGTCTGAATGGTTGTGGGTCATCCACATGGTTCATCCATGATTGGGTCAATCAGTTGTATCTTCTAGAAATATTCTCATATGATCTCTTCTCATTTGGCTTCGATTTGCTCCTTTATTTGGCAGCGAACATGTCCTAGAATGAGTTGATCTTTCATTAGATCATGCCATGATCCCTTTGAATATCATTCACAGAGACTTCATACAACTATGTTTAGTTTTTATGGTTATCTATTTTTCTTTTCCTAGTTAATTAGTTATGTTTATTCTCATCCGCTGGACCTTATTTAAGTCCGATGCGGTTATGTATGTGGGGGGAAGGATTAAGATATAGTAGAATAATTTTTGAATCAGAACACTTATGGAAAGCGTTGAAGACTGTTGTACCATTTTCTGAATGTATGTTTTTATAGGATTTAATATATCAACCTGATTATGTACTTAAAGTGATGTAAGTGATTATGGTTTTTGAGTTTTAAGTGATTTGAGTTAATCTGGGCTTGCTCCAGGAGTGGCAAGGGCCCACCACCACCTGGAACCAAGTCCCACCATTAGTATAGACTGTAGGAAGTGTGGTTATTTCAATTTGTAGATTCAAATTTAGTTTGAATTTGTTTCCTCAAAAGATTTGATATTTATTGTATTCTGTACTTAAATTATTTTCTCTATTTTGGAGATTTGAATAAAAAATATTGTTTTTAACTATTACAAACCAGCGAGGATTGATTTAATTAACAACTCTTGATGCACAAATTACTTCTTGAATACACTTTCATGGTTAAGAACATTTAAAGGGGTGTTTTCAATTTGAATGAATTTAAAAAAAAAAAAATCACTGGCTATGAGTTCAAAACGAAATTGGCTTTATGCTCATACTTTTCCTATTTAATGAATTATGCAACATCATATTTATGAGAATAATTCTTAGGAACAACATAACACAATATTGGTTTAATTAGTTATTAATTAGACTTGTAGTTTGGTTTCAAAGCATTGGCATAATCACATCATAATTTAATTGAGATCAAAGTTACAGTCCTTTGAATTTGGATGTGCCCATACCTGAACACGAATAATTCTTGTGGAATTATAAATCGATTGATAATACTTGTAGAGAATAACCCATGAATAATTGATATATGCTGAAACCGAGAGGATTAATAGTCTGTTTCGAACTAGCTGTGTTATCATTTAATTAATGGAGTGATTTGGTGAGAAAATAATGTTAAGCTGAGGATTCTCTGAAGGTTCGATTGCTATTGTCAGGAACAAAACTTGAGATTCCTTTTTGACACTTCCAGTTTATGAATGTGGGCAGTGTGAGGTTTGCCAAGTTGATTAAAGTGGAAAAATTTGAGATTTAGTCTAGAAAACATAATTATTTTAGTTAGAAGTTTTATCATTTTCCTTTCTTTGTAGAAGTAGGCCTGTACATAAATTCAATTGTGTAATTAAAAATCTTAAGTTTGATATCAATTGATTTAGTTATATTTACCTTTGAGTTTGATTATGAATTTCTTGAGTATGATAAGTGAGTTTGTGTTTAAATGATTCATCTCGATTAGATTAGAAGTTTTGAATTAAAGGCTCTTTTGAGTTGGTTGAGAAGATAGAATTATGTAGGTAGGAATTTCTATCATAGAAGTTTATTTTTTCAAGAAAATGCCTGTTGTGTTCCCATAGTGATTAGAAGTTTACTCTTCAACAATTAGAAGTTTGTTTTCTAGCAAGATAATGTTGTGTTCCTATAGTGATTAGAAGTTTATTTTCCAACAAATAGAGGTTTCTTTTCCAACAAATGAATGGTGTGTGTCTTTATCAATAGAAATTAAAAGGTTCTCTTACAATCAGTAAAGAGTGTGTTCTTTCATAGAAACAAGTGTGAGTTGAATTATCTTGAGTAGTAGAAAAATTTCTTTGTCAATTAGTTATTTGTTTATAATTGTGAGTGTGTTATTAAATGAAGTTAATTTATTTTTAGTTTTAATAGAATAGAAATTGGAAAGAATGGTTTTTTCATTCATAGGAGTGATTAAGTGTGTTCTTTGAATGATTATTTACTTAAACATCAAGTTTATTTCTGTAATATCCCAAAATAGGGAAAATAAGAAGTATTGGGAATATCTTAAGATATTCCAAATATAGTATGCTCAGTAATGCATTCACAGAAAAACACATTTTCAGAAATGTAATCCATGGAAATGAAAATCATCACTTGGATTCATTATATACATCCATCTATCATCTAATTCCAAGAGGATATCAGAAATAAATGAAACTAGGTGAGGTAAACAGACCTCCCACACTAGTGTAGTTGAAAATGACCAAAAACCCCAGACATTGCTACTTAGAAATAATGCACAAAAGGGACTACACAATATTATGAGGGTTTTAACTCAGAAATTAAGGAAACAAATAGATCTGCTCATATATTAGATAATCAAGCTTATAAACTGAGATCTATTCTCCTTATTACAATTACAAGAAAACCCAGGAAGGGTTTCTTGTCAAACACTCTGCATACAAAGGTGATATTCAAAATTTACTAAATCACCACTGCAACACTGAAGCATAAGAGTGTATAAGGCTGAAATATTTTTTATCTGATTTAGATCCCTCAAGGGCTTCCTCCCATGAAAGGATGAACCTTTCAATCACAAGAAAGCACTGTAATAGAGCCACTAGACCATCCTCTAAAGCTGCTCCAAGAATAACGCATTCCCTAGCTGGAACAACGCTGGGAATGTTAGGGAAATGTGTGTTCTGCTACCACAGATCTGAAATATCTCTAGACCTCTCCAAACAGGTCTCTCAAGTGAAGGAAACCTTCCTCCAAAGAGAAACTAGCTCAGAAAGAGGGATTCTAATCCCTTCCACTGTTGCACCCTGCAACACTGCACAATCTCCTGCAAAAACTACGTTGATGAAGTAGGCTAAATCTTGGCCTGAAAACTTGATGTGGAAAATGAATTCAAACTCTCCCAAGAGGCTCCTCAAGGAAAGAGGTGGGATTCCCGCTTGGGAACACCTAGTGCTAAACAACGCCACTACTCTGCTAAATAGCAAGAGGCAGCAAAAAGTCTGAGCAAACAAATAATAATCTAAAACATGAAGAATAATGATGCCATCCTCTTCCTTAAATAAAACATGAGTTTTCTTGCCCTTGGCCCCACTCAATTATGTCATCTCCATCCAAATATTCATCTCCCTCCAAAACTACATTATTCCTTATTTGATTCCTCCTCCTCCGCAACTGCGCTGTTGACTTAGTCAAAGTGGACTGAACCAACTTGATATTATCCCTGTTCACACATGGAGGTGTTTTATTAAGCTGTAAAGAGTGTCCCCTTTCACAATTGGAGTGTTTTTATTCCTCCTTAGGAGACTTATAGGCTTTTCTACCCATTTATTCACCGGTTAGAGATGCTGCTAACTCTAATGTTCCATTTAGATTTGAGACTAAAATTTGGGAACATTATAGTCCTACCCTCCAAAATATTTGCTTGTAATCAAGAAAATGTATAGGGAGAGAAAAATTTCTCCCCTCCTCCTCTTGTGGCCCCCCATCAATAGCCTCCACAACTGCATCAAGATAATCTGCAATAAAACTGTCATCGAATGTTTCCTCCCAAGTGTGCAAAACCAAATGGTCTACATCAATCAAAGGTGGAAAGTGTGAATGGAAACATGCTTGCTGTCCCATGGCATCCTCAAATTAGGAGTGATGAAAAAAAAGGTGAATGAATGATTCCCTCACCCATGCTATCATCCAAATGAAATGAGCCATCCTAGGTAGCTCATCAAAAGAATCATCAACCCTGATTTTATACAATGTATTGGGGCTATAAGGAGAGATTGGATTCTTCCATCCAAATGGTTTCTCTCTCCATTTATGGTAAACATGGGGCTGTTTCTATCCTTGGGCTGAAATGACATGGCCTCCAAGAATGGACCAAGTTTCCCCATCAAACAATTCAGCCATGAAGTGCCTCCTCAAATTCTTCAAGTGGCTCCTCCCACAAGAAGGGAAAAATAGTGATGTGGCAATCATGGTTTTCCCATGGTTCCTCCTGAAATATACAACATGTAAAGTGGGGAGAATCATGCTCCCAATGGGCATCTCTAATACCTCCAACACTCTCCAAACAATTCTTCCCATGAACATAAAAATATCAGTAGTAAATGGAAGCAAAATGCAATAAAAACAAGCTGCCATATGACAACCATGTTGAGATTGCAACAAGATGATGAGCTTAGTGGAAAGAAGTCGCCTTCACTAAGTGGGCCCGTAGGCTATTTTTGGCGCAAAGTCTATTTTTAGACATGTCGATCATTTTCTATGAGTTGCAGGATGCTATTTGTAGATGGTTGGTCAAGTTGGAAAAAATAGATGGACTTCTATTTTTATACATATTGGGCGGAATCTATTTTTAGATTTCCAGTCTAAAAATAGATATGTCGAATATTATTAGCTCTTAATAATATTTGGACTATAAACATTATCTTATTCTCTTGGAGCACTTCAGTTAAGTGCACAAATGTGGCACAGGAGCTGACATAAGGAATTACGCTATTCCTAAGGGTTAAGTGGAGCTATTGCATGGATACTTCAGTTAGAACTCATGTGACAGAGTTTGGTGGAGTTGATTGAGGAAGTTAATGGAGTTGTGTTCAGTTTAATTGAGCTAAACATAGTTGAGCTAGTTGTATCTAGTTTAACTAATTGATACACTAGTGAGAGTGGGGTGAATTAATTATTAATTAATTCACTAATTATAAACTCATTAATAAACTAAAGAATACATCAGTTAACTTCAGTGCATGGACAGTTTCAGTGGAGACCAGTGAAGAGGTAGGTGAAAGAGCAGTGTGACTATCAGTTGTGACTATATTGTTGCATGATTTTCAACAAACAGTGATTGGAGATGCCAATGAGGATTGCGCAGTACAATCCAGGTGGTTTGAAGTTATTTATGAGCCATTCTTCAGCATTTATTGTGCAGTAGAGGCAGGCTATTAGGTGGTAGAGATTGGAGCATGTGTTTTGCTAGATCTAGCTTGATTATTGTGTAGCAATTGGAGATTGTACTGAGAGCTTGTGAGGAGCTTTGTATGATTATTGTTACATGATCTCTATGACATATAATATACAGATAGTTGGGGGTTTTCAGCTTTAATCTTTCCCATAAAATACTGTGTTCATATGTGTGATTGTTTATGGTTTTAATGTGTGCATGCGATTTTTTTTATTTCCGCAATTAATGATCAATGGTAGAAGATATTCTGTATTGTGCATGAAGTTAAAATAGTGTGTGATTAGGAGAATATTGGTGGATAACATATCATTTATTCAAATTTCTACAAACTGAAGAGTGGTTCATACTTCCACCAATGGAACCAACGCAGTGCATCCTTTGCTTGCATCCAAAAAAAAATTAACCTTCTCTACCATGTACTTTGGTCCTTGAGCTGAAATGGTTCAACTGAAAATTCTCCCTCACTCCCAATGAGTAGGAAGGTGGCTGTGATATCCTCTCCATCACCATTCGGGCTATGCATCTCTCCACATGCTGAAATATGTCATGCTGGATGCCCTCCCAAGTGAAATCCTCTGCCAAAGAAAGGTATGCATCATAAGGTATGCATCATAATGCATCAATCCTCCTAAGAGACAATGCTGGTTATCTGGCATGTGAAGCTCCCCTCATGCTGCTTCTTGCTACTCTGACATCCCCCATGCCAAAGTCTCTCTCAAAACTCTTCACCTCTCCAAAATCCAAGAGCGGTGAAATCAAAGACAAGATGTCTTTCATCACTGCTAGATCTGGTGGCCTCCCAGGTGGAATGCCTCCATGTAGTGAGACATCAATGCCAAGAGTGGACTGTACATATGGTTGGGAAACCTTGCCCTTGCCCTCACAGCGCAGTACAGTCTGCCTCATCTTTTCATTAGCTTCCTAAAATAGAGAAGGGTGTGTGCTTCTCATCAGGTGATACTCCTCTTCCTTCCTACCTCCTCCTTCCAGCTGCAATGCCGCACAATCATGTTTCTCACTAATTGTGCTTGGACCTCCATGTATGATATCCTGGGGAACTTCTTGCAAGGATTCAAGAATCCCTCCTATTGGAGCATGTGCTCCTCCTCCCTCTGCATGAGGTACTGGATGTGCTCTAGATGTGACAACATTGTTTCCCTCTTCATCAATGTGTGTAGGAAACATCTCAACAATTGGATCCCCTTGTGAAAAAGTGATCCCCATGCCCTCTTGTTTAGGAATATGAACTAGAGGTTTTGCCTCTAGAAGTGTGTAATGCAAGATGTCAACTTCTCCCATGGTTTTCTGAAATGGAGTCTCCCCCATCACATGCAAGGTTTTTGTCCTCACAATTTTCTCTTGCTCATGTGTCTTAGGAAGTTTTCCATCAAACCTTCCCACCAATGTTTCAATGAATCTTGCATAAGAGGAAGTGTTTGCATTTTTCAAAGAACAAGATTAAAAAATCCACCATGCATGGGCCTTACCTCTAAAATACAGCGCTGCAACTATGATGGATTCATCTTCAGAAATATGGTGCTGCTGAAAATAGGAGTCTAGCTCGTTCACTCAAGCTCCAGCTGAACATGTAGGTGAGCCTCCAAAAGTAGATAGAAGAAATCTATCTGCATCCTGCTTCTTGCTCTTCTCCACTTGGATCTTGCAAAACCATTGGAAATCAGTGTGATGTCTAAACCTCTCAGTTTGGGATTCTTACTCCTGCAACAAATCACTAAGAGTTCTCCTCTTAGGCATTCTTCCTTCTCTCATCCATCTCAAGATAGATATGGGAATTTGACTGCACTGTGCATCATGGTGTGTAGCTGCATGCTCACACTTACCATGTAAAAATATAGATTCAGATCTAGATCCAAATTCCTTTGGAGATCCTATCTCCATTCTTATTTTCTTCAGCTCTCCTTGAAAGCTTTGCATAGATTTTGGAAGAAGCTTCGTAAGCCTGTCTTCCTTTCTCCCTTCACATATCGAAGCCTTCTCTTTTCTGTCCATATCTCCAGAAAGTAAAATGGCCCGAGATCCACAGATTGAGCCAATATAGCAGCTTTGATAGCACTGTAATATCCCAAAATAGGGAAAATAAGCAGTATTGGGAATATCTTAAGATATTCCAAATATATTCTGCTCAGCAATGCATTCATAGAAAAACACATTTTCAGAATTGTAAGCCATGGAAATGAAAATAATCACTTGGATCCATTATATACATCCATATATCATCTAATTCCAAGAGTAGATCAGAAAGAAATGAAACTGAGTGAGGTAAACATACCTCCCACACTAGTGTAGCTGAAAATGACCAAAAACCCCAGACACTGCTACTCAGAAATAATGCACAAAAGGGACTGCACAGTATTATGAGGGGTTTAACTTAGAAATTAAGGAAACAAATAGATCTACTCATATATTAGATAATCAAGCTTATAAACTGAGATCTAGTCTCCTTATTACAATTACAAGAAAACCCAGGAAGGGTTTCTTGTCAAACACTCTGCATACAAATGTGATATTTAGAAATTTATTGAATCACCACTGCAACACTGAAGCATAAGAGTGTATAAGGCTGAAATATTTCTGATATAATTTAGATCCCTCAAGGGCCTCCTCCCATGAAAGGATGAACCTTTCAATCACAAGAAAACACTGCAACGGAGCCACTAGACCATCCTCTAAAGCTGCCTCAAAAAATAACGCATTCCCTAGCTAGAACAACGCTGGGAATGTTAGGGAAATGTGTGGCCTGCTACCACAGATCTGAAATATTTCTAGACCTCTCCAAACAGGTCTCTCAAGTGAAGGAAACCTTCCTCCAAAGAGAAACTAGCTCAGAAAGGGGGATTCCAATCCCTTCCACTGCTGCACCTTGCAACACTGCACAATCTCCTGTAGAAATTGTGCCGATGAAGTAGGCTGAAGCTTGGCCTAAAAACCTAATGTGGAAAATGAATGCAATCTCTCCCAAGAGGCTCCTCAAGGAAAGAGGTGGGATTCTTGCTCGGGAACACTCGGTGCTAAACAACACTGCTACTCTGCTAAACAGCAAGAGGAAGAAAAAAGTCTGAGCAGACAAATAATAGTCTAAAACATGAAGAATAATGTTGCCATCCTATTCCTTAAATAAAACACGATTTTTCTTGCTCCTGGCCCCACTCAATTAGGTCATCTCTGTTACACCATTTTTTGGTCATCTAACCTATTATTATTAGATGAACCCAAGTACACCATGTAAGACCAATTTTACCCTAAGTAAAATTGCTTTCACCATATACAATAACTCATTTGTTTATATTTCCTGGTCATATTTAACCCAAAATAAGGAACTTAAGTAAATAAATCCTTATTTATTTAATTATTCCCTAAGAATAAGTTATTTAAATCATTATTTAAATAATATTCTTAGTTAAATTTGACTAAATCTTCCATAAATAATTAAATAAACCATTATTTATTTAATTATATTCCCATCACTTCCCTAAAATGATAAATAAACCATTTATTTATTTATTATTTATAAATAAAAGAATTGACCCAAGTCAAGAACCCTTTTCCCTCCAACAAATATAATAAAATATTCCTAAAGGGTGCTTTTAGAATTCGATTAATAATATTTTATTCATGCACCGAGTTGTAGACCGCCCCAATATTTTGTTATAAATAGGGGGGTTTTCCCCATTCATTAGTCACCTCCATTGCATTAGATCACTCTGGATCTAGTCTTGGTCACCATTTTCCATTTTTTGTGAACTCCCATTGAGTTCTATGTTTGTTTTTCTACACCCATAAGAGAGAGAAATGTTAGATCTGAAACACTGAGGACTTTCAAGAACCCATCCCACTGAGGAGAACTGGAAGACAAATTTCTTGTTTTCCTCTCAGGTGCCCCATTCTTTAATATAATACAAAATTCTTTTAAATACATTCTTATTGTCTTGTCCATTGGATTTATGGAGCCATGTTATATTTTATATGCTTAATGTCTTTTGTGCTTAGATCTGAATTTGTGCAGCAAACTTAAAGATATTTTTCAGCCATAATCTATGTTAGGGCTATTTTTTATGCGTAGCTAAAGTGATATTTTACGAGGAAATAATCATACTAACAATCTCCATCCAAATATTCATCTCCCTCCAAAACTGCGTTATTCCTTATTTGATTCCTCCTCCTCCACAAATGCGTTGTTGACTTAGTCAAAGTGGACTGAACCAACCTGATATTATCCCTGTTCACACATGGAGGTTTTTTATTAAGCTATAAAGAGTGTCCCCTTTCAAATTTGGAGTGTTTTTATTCCTCCTTAAGAGACTTATGGGCTTTTCTACCCATTTATTCACTGATTAGAGATGCCGCTAACTCTAATGTTCCATTTAGCTTTGAGACTAAAATTTGGGAACATTACAATTTCTTACTCTAGTTTAGGTTATATGCTCTAATCCTACATTAATTGCATTTATGCCTCTAAGTATTACGACACCGAATTGATAATTAATGTTGGAACTATAACACATATAATTTCCGCAACATTTTTGGCATCGCTTCTAGGGAGGTGCTAAAGGGATTAGAGCCTAGTTTCTTTCACAAGTTTTTTTGTGTGATCTTAGTTGCAGGACAACAAAAGGGTGGAGAGTGTACAATAAGACGTGAGTGAAGAGCCACACATCCACTATGGTGGGGTTGCTCCAAAGTTTGGTTATTTAAGTAACCAATTTTGGTGAGTTTTACTGCAATTAGTTTTAATTCATTTATATTAAAATTTCAAGCTCTTTAAAGATAAAACATTTTTGGGGTGCTATAAGAACCGCTTTATACTAATCCATGTTGTGAGACACGGATCATCACCCAACATGAGAAATTCAAGAATGTTTGAGAGCTTGAATAATATCTCTCGAAGTAATTTCTCAAATCCTAGCAGTAGCTGGGATATTTTCCTCTCAGGAAGAGTTCATCCTAACCACATTTAGGAAATTATTTATCTCTCCACAGCCATAAAAGGATTCAGAAGTATCCCTTGATTCCTCTTGCCTATATAATGGAGATCAAGAAATCATGTACCAAATTTAATGGGGATCATCCAACTGAACCCGAGATCGAAGAACTTTCACCATGCCCAACAACAAGCCTTGTAAGCATTCCAGAGACCAATTATCCAAGTTTTCCTAGAACAACTGAGGAGGAATTTAAGAGCGGTCCAAAAGAATAAATAGGCCAATACCACAAATATTACATCGAGAATTGGTTCCATACCATAATCCAGTCAAAGTACCACTCTGATCTTCAAATAATCTTTGTATCACATCTTTCAAAACTATTGATTTTTCATGCTCATGTACCTTCTAAAGTTTACATGTTAAATTTGGGCATGAACATATCTTTGTATCTGACCTGCACATGGCTTCATTGGAAGTTCTATTTCACTTGAAGGAGGACGTATTTTCTTCAATACAGTGGGAAAGTTAGTATTGTAATAAATAAATAAATGTAAATAGTAAAGAGAAAAATAAGTCCTTTTTTGAAAACCATCTTGTCTTGCATAACTAGACAGGGACTTTGCTTGAAAACCAGGTAACTGGCAAGCAAGATTCCTAATAAAGTTTGTAAATTTGTATGAGTTCTTCAAATCATGTATCTTTCAAGTCATTATGTTTGTACTCGAGTTGATTGATGTGGGATTCCTTAAGGACCACCTGCCAACAAGAATTGTCCCATCGATATCAACAAAATTATTTGGGATCAAGGTTAGGGTTAGATAAGATACCTAAGATCTTGCATGCCTTAATGGTAGTTATCCTTGTCATATACTAAGGGAATACATTAAAGTTTCTTGGTGGATGAATTTGACAGTCCATTTGACTTCGACAAATCCATTCATCGCTAGTAGAATGTACCTAGTGCCTTGATTCCCATTGACATCAAAGGTTGGATATCTCACATTGGTTAACAACATCCTTAATGGTTTGTAATCCAATTATTATTGCTTATGTTCTACATCAACACCATTTATTCAAATATGCAAGACTTCACAGGGGTGTGTAGTGGTTTAAGACTATATGGTTTTGTGATCTCAACACAGATTTGCAACAGTTTGGATTTTTGTATCAACATTTCCATTGTCATTTGCAGCACCAATCACCTTTCCTCAGTTTTTTGGGGACATACAACTACTTAGGCATGGAGGAGAAGTGGACCTTTATATCATCCTTCATCTCATCAGCTCATCCTTCAACCTTCTTCAACAGATTAGATCAACAGTCACATCAGCTCCAGCCAGTCCATCCTCCACTTCATTTTGCAGCACCGACCACATCAACAAAAAAGGTAAACTTGAAGTAAATTTGGATTATGATTCTCTAATTCATTATAAGGTTAAATAATGTTAATGATTCAAAACTTCTCATTCCATGCATTTCATCATTCATAAGCCATTATCCTTCTATTTCCTTCCATTCATTTCACATATACTCTGATTCCAAGACCATGTTAAAAGAAAAAGCCTTATGGTGCATTAATAGAAGTAGTCTCTATAGTGTCTTCTACAAGAATTATATTCACATGATGAATTCATTACTACCATGAAATGATAAAGGAAACCACCATAGACATTGGCCTTACAATGATAGAGTATGCAAGCACCCACTTACCATCTCCATCACCACCTCATTTCATCCATCATCTCTTCCTCATCCATCCTTTTCTAGTCCCCAATTTGTATTTCTCAGTAAATTAGTGTGATATATTAAAAGTGAAGAGTGTTTCTCCATAAGAAAAAGCACCTCCAAGTATTCAGGCAGGGATGCTCCACAAGAACTAGCACCTCCAAGTATTCAATCAATATTTCTCCACAAGAACCAGTACCTCCAAATATTCAAGCAATGTTGCTGCACAAGAACCGACATATACAAGAACTTTTTTAATGAGAAAGGGGTTTTTTTGCATGAGGACATGCAAATCCTTAGGCATGGAGGGATGTCGAGTCTCATATATCCCCATTTTTTCCATCATACAATACCATTATTCATAACCTAAATTATGACACTTTTACACTCATTTCACACCATAATTCCATCACTTGTCACCAAATCACATATTACACCTTGTGGTTGATTATCATTAGTTTTCTTGAATTTTCAATGATTAGAGATGATTTAGTCATGATTTACTAATGATGGTTTTTCTAAGTTCATTTTTTGCAGGGTTCCATTGCCGAAGTTCTTCACAAGTAAGTTAAACTAGTTACTATAGGTTGAGTACAGAATAAACTTGTTGTAGGTGAAAATATCAAATTTGTGATCAAATGTTGAATAATATCAACATTCAGAGTCTTGGATCGTGTTAAAAATACCCTCTTTCAAGTAACCCATAAACCGTTCATAAAAAATCATCACCAAAAGGAAGCTAAGGTCAAAACACTTCTTAAGTACATAGTGACTTCTTAAGTATAGAATCCCTGAACGGTTTTGGGTCTAAATGGGTTCGAACGATTCAGGTTCAGTTTTGAATGGTTCAGGTCTGCATGGTTGTGGGTCATCCACGCTTGGGTTAATCAGTTTCATCTTCTAGAAATATTCTCATCTGATCTCTTCTCATTGGGATTCAATTTGCTCCTTTTTTTGGTAGCGAATGTGTCCTAGAATGAGTTGATCTTTCATTAGATCATGCCATGATCCCTCTGAAGATCATTCACAGAGAATTCATATAGCCGTGTTTAGTTTTGATGGTTATCTATTTTTCTTTTCCTAGTTAATTAGTTATGTTTATTCTCAATCGCTGAACTTTATGTATGCGGGGGAAGGATTAAGATATAGTAGTATAATTTTTGAAGCAGAACGCTTAGGAAAAGCGTTGAAGACTAATGTACCATTCTTTGAACGTATGTTTTGATCAGATTTAATATATCAACCCGATTCTATACTTAAAGTGTTGTAAGTGATTATGATTTTTGAGTTTTAAGCGATTTGAATTTATCCGGGCTTGCTCCAGGAGTGGCAAGGGCCCACCACCACCTGGGACCAAGTCCCGCCATTAGTATAGAATGAAGGAAGCGTGGTTACTGCAATTTATAGATTTACATTTAGTTTAAAGTTGTTTCCACAATATTTTTAAGATTTCCTGTATTTTGTACTTAAAGTATTTTCTCTATTTTGCAGATTTGAATAATAGATCTTGTTTTTAACTATTACAAACCAATGAGGATTGCATTAATTAATAACTCTTGATGCAAAAATTATTTCTTGAATACACTTTCATGGTTAAGAACATTTAAAGGATTATTTTCAGTTCAAATTAATTAAAAAAAAAATAATCACTGTGTCATGAGTTCAAAATGAAATTGGCTTTATGATCATACTTTTCCCATTTAAAATTAAATTATGTAGCATCGTGTTTATGAAAAGAATGCTTAGCAACAAAAAAACACAATATTGGTTTCATTAGTTATTAATTAAACTTGTAGTTTGGTTTTGAATCATTGGCATAATCACAACATAAATTAATTGAGATCAAAGTTACAATCCTTTGAATTTGGATGTGTCCATACCTGAACACGAATAATTGTTGTGGAAGTATAAATCGATCAAAAATAATTGTAGAGAATAACCCAGGAATAATTGTTATATTCTAAAAACGAGAGGATTAATACTCTATTTCGAACTAGCTGTGTTATCATTTAATTAATGGAGTGATTTGGTGAGAACCAGAATGTTAAGTTGAGGATTCTCTGAAGGTTCGATTGCTATTGTTAGGAACAAAACTCGTGATTCCTTTTCGACGCTAAATGTGAGTGGTGTGAGGTTTTCCAATTTGATTAAAGTAGTCTTCATTTGAGATTTATTCTAGCAAACATAATTCTCTTAGTTAGAAGTTTTATTTTTTTCCTCTCTTTGTAGAAGCAAGTCTATACATGAATTAAATTGTGTGATTATAAATATTAAGTTTGATATCGATTGATTTAGTTCTATTTACCTTTGAGTTTGATTATGAATTTCTTGAGTATGATAAGTGAGTTTGTGCTTAAATGATTCAACTAGATTAGATATAAGTTTTGAATTAAAGGCTCTGTTGAGTTGGTTCAGAAGACAGAATTATGTAGGTAGGAATTTCTATCATAGAATTTTATTTTTTCAATCAAATTCCTGTTGTGTTCCCGTAGTGATTAGAAGTCTATTCTTCAGCAATTAGAAGTTTATTTTCCATAAAGAGAACGTTGTGTTCCTATGGCGATTAGAATTTTATTTTCTAGCAAATAGAGGTTTCTTTTCTAGCAAATGAATGGTGTGTTTATTTATCAATAGTAATTAAAATGTTCTCCTACAATCAGTAAAGAGTGTGTTCTTTCATAGAAACAAGTGTGAGTTGAATTATCTTGAGTAGTAGAACATTTTCTTTGTCAATTAGTTATTTGTTTATAATTGTGAGTCTTGAATTAAGTTAATTTATTTTGAGTTTGAATAGAATAGAAATTGGAACAAATGGTGTGTTCTTTGATAGGAGTGATTAAGTGTGTTCTTTGAATGATTGTGTGCTTAAACAACAAGTTGATTTCTTACTTTAGTTTAGGTCATATGATCTGATCCTGTGTTACCTGTGCTTGTACCTCTAAGTATTACGACCCCGGATTGATAATTTAATGTTGGAATTATAAAACATATAATTCCCCAAAAATTCCTTAATATTCTATTAGAGTCCTTTGATTTATGGAAAAAAATTCTTGAACCAGATGGTCTCCCTCTTCCTTTTATCTTATTGTCTTGGGCAACAAATTTAGATGGCTCTCCTTCTTCATGCTTTTGAATCCTCCCTCTGGAGATCATCCTTGTTTCTTCTTGAGTACATTTGCCAATGAGCTCATATAATGTGAGGAACTTGTCATTGCTACTTATATTAGTAATGAAGGTTTCCCAAATTGGATGAAGACCTTGAAGAGTGACCAAAACCAACTCTCTATAAGATATAGGCTCACCAACAGTCTGCAATTTATCCCTTAATTGAGATATCCTCATTACATAGGATTGCACATATTATCCCTTATTCATTTTTATGTCCTTGAGTTGATTCTTCAAGGAAATTATGTGATTCAAATTGTTGACCTCACAACCAAATTATCAAATATATTCTTATACTTCTTCAATTCTCCAACTTAAGTAAGCAAATGATATTTCGAAGAATCAATAAGAATTTCTTAGCTTTGAGCTCACTTTTCTTGTATTTATACTTGGAAGAAATGAGAGAATTTTCTGGTGGCTTAGTTACTTTTCGTTCCACATATTTGAAGACATCATTGTCATTTAGTATGACTTCCCACCTAATCATCCAAGCAACAAAGTTTTAGGGGTCACCCAACTTCTCTTTCTCCTTGAAGTATGAGGTATACATCTTGACCAAGTAAAATATGATCCTTTAGCTTCTTCCAAAGATGATTTCTCTTGCCTCTTGATTCCTTGGGCTTGTCTTTACCTTAGGCCCAATTTCATGTTAATTTTCCAATATTCTATGCTTAGTACAATCACTTAGCCCAACTCTCTCTTCAATTAGAAATCACTTTTAACAGAATTAATATTCTAATGAAAAATAGAAATTGTAGATAGAAAATTTGATCCAATATCCAATAGAAGATAATAAAGAGCAATGACAAGAGACACAAGATTTGGTTAAAGACCAAGGAAAGTCCCACAAGGGGGAGAATCCTTTCAAATTATTCTTCTATTATATTGTTATCAAATGTTCAACAAAGAGATATAATGTTCCAATTCAATAATAATGAGTCAAAGGTCAAAAAAATTGACCATCTAACAATTCATTAACCAATATCCAAGAGATGAGCCCAAAATTCAAATATGCAATTTCTTTCAAAGTCAACACAAGTCAACAAAAATCAAATATGCCCTAGCTATTCCTCAAGTCAATGGTCAAACAACCTCCAAATCAGCTCGGTCAAAGGAAAAAATACTCAGCCTCCTTTACTGGTCAAATTCAAGTCAAAATAGTCCCAAAATAAAATTGTTGAAAGGAGAGAATCTCTGGTCAAATTGTAGTTAAAGTTCTGTGGTCAACTCCAGTCAAACAATATAGAAAAGTTTGGTTCCTCAAAAAAAAATCTAGCCTCCAAAAATTGAATTTTCACAAGTCAAAGCAAGTAAAAACATGAAAGCAAACTTGGTCAATATCCAGTCAAACTGTCTGAGAAAAAAATTCAACACAAATTTTAGATTTTTTCTTCTTCCCTTCTCACGTGTGAGCTCAAATACCTTGCTTCAGAACTTTATGAACCAATCACAAGAAGATATAAAGAGAGAAGATGAATCGATGTGATGTAAAAATGTGGTTGCAATGATCTGTATTTATATGCTTCTTTGGAGACCCAATTATGACTTTAGGCCGACCTGAAATTTTGTGTACTTGTGGGTTTTGTATTAAAAATGATATTTTTTTTGAACAAATTAAACTCTTCCAAGGGAAAATAGGGTCTTATTTAGATGTGGAAGATTTCCAAAGGATGGAATTTGTCCTTGAGCTTCCAAATTAACAATAAGAACAAAATATATGATCTGGAAAACCCTTTCGCAACAAAAACTAGTTCGAAGGTGAGGTTACTCTATTATATTTTTTTATCTAAATGAAAATTGGTGCAAATACAAGGTATTAAGACTTGTGGATGGTGGGTTAATATAGAACATAAACCGTCACCATTTTTCCCTCTCTCTGTCCACTCTCAACTACTTTAATTAACTTTCAAACAAAATGCACCAAAATAGAATTGAACTCCTTTTCCTACTAGTGGCTTGGTTATAACACAACCTAATAGCCAACTTGGGGTTAAATATGGCCCATTAAATCCACATTATGAGTTGAAACTCAAATATTTTATATTCTTATTCATGACCCAATGGTTATCCCAATTTCCATGAATAATGGGGTTGACATGGCATCCTCTCAAATCTTGGTGGACAAAAAATCAATGTGAACTTCCAGGTGACATAATTTTTTCATACAAAATTTGTTTGTGGCCTTTCCTACACCGTTGGAAATGTATTTGAGCGTATAATTATACCATAGGGTCTCATGCAAGCAATAATTTCCATACCCTAAAAAAAATTAGGAAATTCCTCAAATGACTTCTTTAAGGTTTAAAATCCTAAGTCACCAAATTGACCTAGTAGTAAAAATGGTCCTGTAAGTCGATTCCTCCTATTTCTCCATTTTGAAAGCATCAAGATGGATGATAAATAATATAGTGATCCAATCCATATCATATAATTTATCTATTTATGAATTGTGTGGTATTCTAGGCAATCATGCATGGAACATGATCCTTGGGGTAAATTGGTGTGGCCTTTGAACTAAAGTTTAGACTGCAAACCATGCCATGGGAAATGAAAACCATCCTTGGAGTTATAAATGTGGAAATGAATACCATAACCTATCTGTAAGATAAATATTCCATATGGTATTAAAATACACATGTACATATATACATTCTACCCTATTCTGTAACCATAACCCAAAACTCACTAACCTAATGCCTCCTAACCCCATTATACCCTCAAATCCCCCAAACTACATACTAGTGTATTAATATTGACTCTATCATAGAGTAGTTAAGTTCACCGTGATATAATTAATAATATGTTTACCATTCATGGTACTATATAACCCATGATATTTTCTTATGGTATTACATATGATGAAGCCTATTTAATAACTTGGAATGCTCCATTATAAAATTCCTCAAGTTGCTCGTTGCTTGGTTGGATTGGCCAAATAAATAATAGAGAGTTTATTTGGGTGCTAAATATTGATTTTTTGTACATTTTTTCCATGTGTTTGTTGCTTCACGCTTATCGTATTTCTCTATTTGTGCTCCATTCTTTTACATTCATTATTAAATCAAGACTATCAACTCTATGTGTTTCTATTGCCTATCTTGTTGTGTTATTTCTCTCTTAGTTTTGACATGTGATCTAGTAGTGATAAAGATCATCCAATAGACATATCGGGGGGAATTTTTTGGTAAACTAATCTACAAATGATGCATCGGGTGCTGGTTCAAACAATGTGTCATAACCATTCACAAGGAATTCAAATTCAAATTATGCTTCATAAGTATATGAATCATAGTGAATTCCAACGAGAAATGTATCATAAATATTGAAATGGATCATAGATGGAAGCACACAGATGTAGAGTATAAACAAAAAACAATTATTTTTGAATTCATCCCATTGTGTATAGAGTAGAGAGGGATGTGGATAAATAAGAATGTAGAAGCTTGTTGCATCATTTTCTTGGGCATATACTATAAATATAAGTACTTTGTCTATGTAATTGTACTTGGAGCAGGAGTAATGCTGGCAATGAAACATGTTGATGTTTCATAAAATCATGTGCTTGGGAATTTAATTTTAATTATTTTTACGGAGTTGGATTTTATCAAATGTAAATTGGGATATCAATGTAAGACCTATTTAGACATGCCTACCCATGGTTTTATGGTTCACCCATATAAAGTATAGATGTAGACATAGGTGATAAAGAGCAAGTTGAATTCTTTGAAAAACCATATTAATTAGAGTTGAGGGAGTAGGTACTTATACCAAGTCAATTTTGAGTGGAAAATGTTAGGTTAATCTTAAATTAGTCATGGAGTAGTTAGTTTAACCTCCATATAATTAATGATAGAATTATTGTTTATGGATTATGGGTTCATGGTATTTTCCCATAACATTAAATATGATGAAGCCTATTTAATGGCTTGGAATACTCCATCTTGTTTGGTTTGGATCATTATATTAATTTTCTCCTATCTTGATGTTTTCAAAGTGGAAAAAATTGAAGGAATCAACTTATAGGATCATTCTAATGACAGGTCCTAATTTGGAGAATTGGGGTTTGAAACATTTCAGGATTGTTTTAAGGAATTAAATGAGATTTTTTGGTGTCATTTTTTTTCCCTTAACGTGCATCCTCAAACATTGATCTACACTTAGAGACCTTTCTGACGGTGCAAAAATCACATCAATTGGACTTGCAAAGTTTATGCCTCCCGCAAGTTGACCTACCATTTTAACCATTATGGTACAAAAGGCTGCCATGTTGTACCAAATTACTCACATAAATGGGGATATTCCTGTGTTTACTTTCAATAAGAATCTAGAATGTTCTAAACCATAAATCAAGTTGAAGATTAAGGGATCAAACCATACTCCTAGTAGGCCATCGAGCTATGTTAAATACCAAGCCATTAGGAAGAGTAAGGGTTCCATTATAAATTATTGTATTTTTTTCCAGAGTTGAGCAAAGCGAAGGTGGAGAGTAAAATAGAGGGGTTAAGTTTATGTAGCATCCTTATAGGCCACAAGTCTTAGGTAACTCCATAGAGAGTACCTCTTCCTCTGTACTTACATATTTCCATACCAGAGAGAAGAGAGCATAGCAACCTCACTTTATAGTTGGGTTTTCTCCTGTAAGGGTTTCCTAGGGAAAATAATGCATCTATTGTGAATGTGTGTGTATTTATTTCTATTATCTATTTCTCACATTTCAACTATTTTGTTCATTTATGTAGAAAATAAGCTATTAAATAATTTTGGATCTAAAGGAAAATTAACCTTCATAGTATATATTTTAATTATTTTCATCAATTTTTTTGTGGAAAATTGTTCTAGTGGAATATCCATGAAAATTTATAGATCACCATCATAAAATTCCTTGAGTGGCTTGGTGCTTAGTCAACTTGGAAAAGTAAATAATAAATATCTATTTGGGTGTGGTTTTCAAGCTAAGGGTTCTAGGGTAAATATTGACTCTTTTGTAAATTTTTCCACATGTTTGTTGCTTCGTGTTTATTGTATTTATTTAGGTTAGTTCGATTTTTTACACATATCTTCTAATCCCATTCCCCCACCCCTAATCACACAACTTTTAAAAGGCATGGTGTGTTTCCTTTATGGTGTTATATAGAACATTTAATTTTGTTACTCAATGTCCATTTTTAAGTTTTCATCCATTAATTAGTAGGTTATATAATAAGAAAAACATAGTTAGTGAATTTATATGATTGAATGGGTGGTATGATAATTATGTAATCCATAACATTGAGCATACATGTATAAAATTGTTGTTGACATGCTTTAGGATGAATGGAATATTGGGTAGGAATCACATAGAGAAGTGAGTCAAATATTTATTATCATAGAATACAAAAATAAATGAAGGATTTTAGAAGACGTTTTTGCGGCTAGGTAAGTCAAATATGTACTCTTCCTCTTGTGCACTCAAATTTTTTCTTCTATAGAGTGCACCATGGATCCAAGCTTCTTGCCATAACATAATAGTCTTTGTGTAGTTTCATTCTTCTAGGCAAAGTAAATTTCATGGTCTTCATCCTTTTAAAAGCATTGCACCCACAAAACCAAACCAATACTTCTTATTTCTTATATAAATCGCGATATACAACCATAGTAACCTTGTGCAGACAAAATTTTTTCAATTTCACACACTAATGAAAATGACAATAGACATAAAACTAATCATTTTTTGATATCAAACTGATACAAACAACTATGAAAGCCTATCAAATTGATATAAGAATCATATTTATATCATTTTAATAATCATTAAATGCACTCTAGTCCCAAACCTTAAAGAATTAACCACAAGAAAGCTACCTTCTTAGTAGGTTAGAATCCTTCCTTGCTTCACCTAGGGATGAATTGACTTTATTAATCCTCTAACTAATCCCCTATACAAATTAAGAATTATTCCATATATATGAAGGTTTATATAAGTCCTCACACTAATCAATTTGTTAGAGTCCTATAATTTATAGGATCTCAAGGTGATTGAGTATTTTGTTTCAGTAATCTTACATTGTAAATAATTTTCAATATGAAAATGATTTCCAAAAAGTATATATAAAATAAAATGAAAAGAGGGTATATATGAAAAAAAAATGAATAAAGAAAAAAATAAAGAAAGGTTGAAAAAGAGTAAAAATAAAATAAGAACCCCACAACAGAAAAATATAGAAAAAATAACACTGAAAGTGCTGCAAATTCAAATTCCACTACTGATAGATTAGTTTTTTTTATGTCAACATTAAATAAGATTGTGTGCATCTTGTTTAAAAATTCCACAATGACTAGATATTTGTTCAAATTATATAGCTTAATCATGATTGAACAATTGTGAATTTTTGTACATTAAGTTAGAGAATAAAGTTTTTCCAAACAATTTAATCTTGGCAAATCAGTAGTTAGGTAGAAATGAAATTGATTCAACTTCTTATCTGAATCAATAGGGGTAATAAGTGATAGAGTAGATTAGATTTTCCATAAAAAATAGATATGGGTTGCTAGTCTAAATGCACCCTAAAATAAAGAAGAAAAAATGTTAGTCTAGCAAAAGAATAAAAATTTAAAGGGTAGGTAGTAGTATTTTGGGGCTTTGAAAAGGATTAAAATGGTTTATCCTAAGTTCCGTTTCAAAATGTATTTGGTGCATAACAAGGAAAAGTGACAAAATCACTTTATCCTAACTTTTAAACATTACGCACATAAATGAAATATTTGGGACATTTCCTATATATCCTAAGTTTTTATTTCAATTAAAGGTACCGCTACCCAACAACCCGTCATATCATTCAAATTTTAAACCTCTCACATCTGTCCTCCATCCATCTCACCTGCCTCCTGATCTATGGTCCACATTAACCTTCAACACCCCCTATCTATCCTAGCTTTACCACCGGGGGTGGGGGGGTCTGAAAAAATATATTTCATGTTCGGGCCCATGACCACATGGCGGCATCTCCTCTGTTTGCACCCCCTTGTGCCCAAACCACTTACCGCTCAATACCCTTCCTGAAAACTACTGTTCACCACAACATAGAAATTGCTTACCTGTTTGTTACATCCGTTAGTCCCATCACGCCACATCATATATCCATTACCAATCAAATCCATTATCGCGGTAATGGATCCATTAAGCACATTCAACTAGAACTAATGATCATTAAATTAACGAATTTTCACCATGCTCAACGGAAAATCACATTTTCTTACACAATCATGAAATGTAACCATTTTGACCTTTACTATTCTCAATTATCTGCGAATTCTATTGTTTGACAGGTTTACAGTGTGACAAATTGATTCATTATTTTGTCTCTGAACAAAGAAAATGCGACTACCTCACCTCCTTCAACCAATTGCAGAGCTCTGCGCATTTCCGGTAAGCCTGTTCCATCCCAATTCCTTTTGAATTCCTCTGAAACAATTGAAAATGCCTCCTAAAAATAAAAACCAGGAGGAGCCATTTAACCCCTTGATCCACCCTCCCATATATTTAGAACATGTCCCTCTAGCTGAAAAAGATTACAAAATCAATGAAACTCCGTGTGAATTTGAAAATTTTGAGATATATTGTTGGTTAGAAGATAAATTTATAGATAAATAAGATGATATTGGACTTTGGGAGTCAAATTTTCCTCACCATATCTTCCCCCACACTTATAGTGCCCTTGAGTTTATCTGAAGGTGTCAAGGTTTGTATATTCCCAATAAAAGAGCCATCATTGCCCCTACAGGTGAAATCCTTTTCACCATCACTACACAATCAATTGATTAGATGATGCAAGCCCCCTCTGTGGAAAATAGCACCCCTTTCTCCCTAGAAGCCCTCAATGAGCTATACCAAAAGCTTGATTTTTCCAAAAGGGCTAAAACCTTTTACCTTTTCGTGGCTAAAGACACTCAGTTGCCAAAGAAAAACCCTCCATACCATTCCTCCATCTTCCTTGACAGAGCAAAGAAGATTATAACAATCATTGCATACCTCCTTGGCTACTATTCTAAATAGTGGATAGATGAACCCATTATAGGCTTGATCTCCATATTTTCTACAGTTTCTAAACCATCCATCATCTTCAATTTCAGCCAATTCACAACAGACAAAATTCATGATCATTTTTTTAAATTTCAGACATAATAAGTGTTCAAATACTCCTCTATTTTAGTGTACATGTTTGTTTATTATCAGGAAAATAGGTTTAAGTTTTCTATGAAAAAAATAGATGAATATGAAAATCAATAATCAGTCATCTTCTGGACCACATTGGTAATGAAAGAGCAGAAAGAATATTCATACAAACAGTTCATTGAACTGTTTTTACATCTAGCTATGAGAATTCTGAGCAGTATAGTTGAACCAAGAATAAATGAAGACATAAAAAGGATTCTGCACTTATCAGATCAGGCCAAGATAGGAGACTGGTACTTGTACCAGAATTACATAGAGTTGAGAGTATATGGCTGTAAATTTTCTCCTTACAAGCTCCCAAAATTCCTCCCAATGAGGATTTTTTATTTTGAGTATATTAGACAGATGTTGAATGTTGATTAAATTCACTTTGTATCAGCAAAGAAAAAGTCCCAGTTTTGGATTAAAACAAAAATTGGGCCCTTAATTTGTAACAATAGGTCAACAGGTGAGGAAGCAGAGAAGATACTCAAAGAAATGAACTTCAACCGAAGTTTTACTTGGTCCTATGATCCTGTACGGATCATTTCAAAGCTAAGGGTAGAAAACAAGACTACTCCTTACATACACACCCATAGGCCATAAATAAAGAAGTATATGAACTAGTTGGAATGGGTTGAGAATACATTGCAGGAAGATGAGGAGTAGCTAGTATCAACATCAACATAAAAGACTCCTATCCCATAGGAAAAAGCTTGGAAAATGCAAAGAGAATAATATTCACCTTCAGCGACTGACACTACAAGCAAGGAATTCAAAATAATGTATAGAAAAATGACCAAGCTGAATCCTAAAGATAATACAAGCAAAGATTCAAAACAAGAGGTTGTTGTAGTCACTAAGGAAACACCTTCATCTTCTCAAGTTGGTGGCCAATCCACCATTTCTCCCACAAATTATTCATCTTCACATGGCCAAAAACAGGCTATCCAGACAACTAAGGTTGTCCAATGGGAGAAAGAGAAGAAAGTCTTTGACACATTCATAGAGATAAAATTGAAAAATGAAATCTTAAAGAACATCACCTATAGTCAATTATGGAAGCAGACTTCTAGTTCTCAAAGCAGGTTGTTGTCAAAATTTGATTCTGAGAAAGGTAAGATGCATATGGCATTCCTTGAGGCTTATATTTCATAGCTGAAGTCAACAATTGACTACAAGAAGATATCTTTCGAATTTGGCATAAAATATATTCATCCGATTGATCAAATGGAGATTCAAAAGCAAACAGGTGAAATTATCTCTTCTAATTTAACTAACACATCAATGAGTGTCTCTAAGTTGTAGGTTTCTTTGGCCAATATCTAGTCACAGTTAAAAATGGAGAAAATTTCCTCTCTTGCTAAGGATACAAGGATTAAATCCTTAGAATACTTGGTGGTTAATATAGGATATGATCCCTCTAAATGAAGGTTGCATAGGAGATAATAAAAAATAAGAATGCTGACATAGAAGCATTGATAAAACAACTAAAGCTGTCAGCTACAAAATATCCTCTCACCAAGGACATTGAGGACATAGAGACCCAAAATATTGATATGATGAAACTCATCATAGAGAAAAATGCACATATAAGACAAATGGAGACAGAAATGGAAAAGATGATTAAAGAAAAGGAGCAGGCTGCAAAACTATCCATGGTTCCTTTGGATGTTGTACCTCTTACAGCTATTCCTACAACTCTAGCCTGTACAACACAAACAACAAATGGTACATAGCAGTTTACAAGGGCAGTGGAAAATATGTCTATTCAGCGAAAATAAATCAAGAAACTACAGGATCAAGTCAAAGTGTTGTTGATTAGTGGTTGTCATTGATGTCAACCCAAGCAGCACCAAGGGCTACCCTGATCTTGCATGGGAATTTTAACCTACCAAATTATTGTATTCTAGGTCAAGAATATTTTCTATGGTTTCTACTTGTTGATATGTTTCCGTTTATATATGGCACGCCATGTAATTCTTCACGGTTTGAGAGATATTCATGTTTGAAGTTTGTAACCCTAGTTAGTGGGCTAAAACACCATGGGGTTGTGGAATGCATCATTGAAAAGTCAATAATTAATAATTTTTAAGCTCCTAAAATCCCTCCCATGTTCACTTGTTGAAGTCGCTCTCAACCTAAGCATTTATATATTTTGTGATCCTCATATCCTCCTCATGCAGGGGATTTCGCTACCTAAAACAGGGCATCGTGGAATTTGCGCTATAAATTTTTTTCTACGATGGTTAAAAAGCTGAAATTTTTATGAGGCAAAGCCGAAATCCTAAGGAAGATCCTGTAAAAATTATAGATCAAGGAGCACAAAATTTTCGGAGATATGATCTGTGGAAGTCAGTGTTGTTGCAGGATCTTGAACTTCATCTCAAAGAAGTGACCTTGGGAAAATCGTCATAACTCTCTCTCTGAGTATCAGAATGAAATTATGTAAAACTTGGCGGATAGTGCACGAAATGTAGCTTTCACTGTATCAATTTTAGAGACGAATGAAGAAAAAATGACATATGGCACACCATACAAGTTTTCTCTACTGAACGAGTCCATAATTAGGGCATTGTGAGAGATTGGGCATAAATCTCACTTGACGAATCCAAATTGGGCCAGACCTGTGCCATTGGAAAGAAGACTTAGCGGAATACTACAAGATGGAAAATCACATATTGGGGATCCTAAATAATAGAGATACACTAGATTCAATATCGAGCTCCTAGAAGGCAAGAAAAAGCTAGATCATGTGTTGTCAAGGCCTGCAAAGGACCAGAATTTCTAGGGTAGCAAAGCAAAGCAAGGTGGAACAGAGTGTAGCATGAAAAGAGAATAAATTAAGGTGAATAACAATAGCAAGAAGTTCACCACATGAAGTTTTCAAGTGGGCAACACTGCATACAGTCATTGTAAAGGTATCATTGTACTAAGTCATTGTAAATGCATCATTGCAAAAATTGTACAAGTGTCTATCTGCAAAGAGTTGAAGAGGTAGTGTCAGGAGGTCTAGGATCATCATTAGGTGGTTGTGTCATAGTTGGAGTTATGGTCTAGTGTGTCTTATTCTTCTACATCATTCTATATCATTGTAAAGTGAACCATTTTCCCTAGTACGAGAGTCCATTCTTGTTTTATTATTCTATAGGGTGATAGGGCGGTGCATGAAGTCACCAACAGGTTCAAGCCTATGAAAAATTTAGGGTGGTAGGGTGCTACTAGGGTGAGTTGTATCTCATTTGGTGTTGGGGCATCTGTTTAGTTGACTACTGAAGAATTTCGGGTGTTGGAGCATCCGTCCAGTGGGAGTTGGAGAAGAATGATTTTCTAGATTCTAAGAAGTTGGATCTTTATTTTCAATTGGAGTTGAATATTAAAGAATTATTAGAAAATCAGGTGGTTTTTTTCCCGGAGTGAGTTTCCACCTTAAAAACTATGTGCATTTGTGTTCCTTTTGTTTACTGCTATCATTGTACAAACACTAATAATAATTGAAGATTAACTAATGCTCTGAAAGATTAATAATAATACTAATTGAAAGGAATAATGATTCACCCCCCCTCAGTATTTCCAACAATTGGTATCAGAGCTTGGTTCCTTCAATAGAAGTTTAACAGCTGGAAGGAGGTCATGGAGCATGCCAAGAATGGTGTACCTTTGTTGAATATAAATAATTATGCACTCTCTGTTAGTATGAATCTTGATTCGAGGTGTACGAAAAAATACCACTTTAGCTGCACATAAAAAACATCCCTAACAACAGAAATGGCTGCTAATATCTTCAGATCTGCAGTTAGATGATCAAGACAAATGTTGCAAAAATATAGATATATGAATTAGAAGACATTAAACAGTAGAAAAATAAGATTTACTCCATAAATACAATAGACAAGACAAGAATATCCAATGAAATTTTTATTAATGGGCACCTGGGAGGAAAACACAAGAGGGTGTTACCTGTTCTCCTCAATGGGATGGGTTCTTGTAAGTCCTCATCACTTCAGATTTAGAATTCCTTTCTCTTGATGGTGTAGAAAACCCAGACAAAAATGGAAAAATATGGCTATGATAATGGATCAATAGCCAGACCAAGAGTTGAGATCCAAAGTGATATTTAGGCAACAAAAGGTGACAAATGAATGGGAAAACCCTTATATTTATAAAAAAATATTAAGTTAGTCTAGATATTGGTGCATAATTAAAATATTATTAACCAAATCAAGATCCAACTTTTATGGAATATTTTACTATATTTGTTGGAGGGAAAAGGAATTTGACTTGATTCAAATCCCCTTATTTGTAAATAATAAATAAATAAATGATTTATTATTTATTTATTATTTTAAGGATGTGATTAAGTAATGATAAATAAATAAATGATTTATTTATCATTTTAAGGATATGGTTGAGTAATAATCAAATAAATAATGATTTATTTAATTATTTAAGGGAGATGTAGTCATATTTAACAAAGAATATTATTTAAATAATGTTTAAATAGTTATTCTTAGAAAATAATAAGATAAATAATGATTTATCTAATTAATTTCCTTGTTTTGGGTTAAATATAACCAGGAATATTAATTTTTTTCACAATTTCATTAAAGATAGGTTACATGTTACATATGCTGGTAGTATATACTACTATTCAGTCCATGAATTTTACATTTAACCTGCCACATTTGCCTTCATGAAAGCAATAAACAGTCCCAAAATATAAATATCAGATCAATATGTAGCTAATATTCACAAAGTAAGTTCGGTGCATAACTTACTAGAAAATAGAGACAAAAACATATAAAGTAAATATACATGCCGAAATAGGTGACCATGGGAGATAGTAACAAAATCCTCCCAAAACAGCTGTGCATCTAGACAGCCCAAAAAGCAGGTGCCTCATCCATAAAAGGCCGATGAAAAAATCTGTAAACCTGTTCACCAGAGTGTTCTGTAATATGCTAGGTGCCCCAAGTCAGCTCCGAAGCTTCTTTGGACAATTGGTCAGCCACTTTGTTCTGAGACCTGTAAATGTGTGCCACAGAGATGGAGTCAAAAAGTGTTATGAGTTGATGAACCTCTCGCAGCAGTGCAGACAGTGTGTGCGAGTGATAGTGAGCAAGATTATTGAACCAATTGATCACAAGTTGAGAGTCACCAAAGATCTGAATAGAGTTGCAGTGAATATCCCGAGCAAATGTCAGAAGGAATCTAAGGCATTGTAATTCAACATAGTTGTTTGTGCCAGGTCCCAGTCCCATTCTGATTTTGTAGTGGTGGTGTACATTTAAATATAGCGTGGCGCACCCACCACAACCCTGTGCGTTGGACGCACCATCGAAATAGGCCCAAGCACGACTATGATCAATGATTTCAGGTGTCTCGAGTGTGGGGGGAATGTGTATTCGATCCACTGGCAGGAGTTGGTATGTAGCAATAGAAGCAGCGCATATTCTGTCACAATCAATAGGTATACTATTGAAGATCAGCTTGTTGCGGCCGATCCAGATCTCCCATGCCATAATCAGGGGGAGATTGCGCATCCTCAGGTAGTATGCATATAGCTGCCACCAATTAGTCCATGAGTCTATTAGTGTGTCACCCTGTAGAGATGTCGACAGCCCAAATCAGTGATGACCCGAACCCAGATACCTTTGATGATGTAGCACTGTAGAAATAAGTGGGTAGTATCCTCGCAATCTGTGAGACAATAGCAGCATTATGACGGTCCATGAAAAGCTCGTCTGTGGAGGAATTCCATGGTAGGAATGCATTGGTTTAGGATGCACCAGAATAAGGTTCTGTGCTTGTGCGGGGCCTTCAACTTCCAAATATTGCGCCACCACCATGCTTTTAGTGGGGGTTCCTTAGTCTGGATAAGGGCAAGGTATCCAAGTTTGGGAGCATATTGCCCATCAGGTGAGCAAGCCCATATCAATTTGTCCTCCTGTTCAGTGATGCAGATGTTTGATGCTTTTAGTGCCCAGATGTAAGACTGCCAAACCTGTGTGCCTGCCTGTGGGATCTCGAGGTATTCTGCCTGTAACCAGGCTTGACCCCACCAAGTGGTATGATCCATATCCGCAATCTGAGCGAGGTAGTAAATGTTTCTGTGGGCTAGGTGCTCAAGAATGAAATTGGGTAATTTGAAAAATTCACCGCTCCCTGACCAAGAATCAGTGCCAATGCGGACAGATGCACCAGTTCCAATTTTCCAAGATAAACCTTTCTGTATGATGTGAGCCGCTTTTGTGATTGCCTTCCAGATTATTGAAGCACCAGATGGCTGTCCGATTCTGTCTCTGATCCAATCGAGAGGGTTCCGTGGCGCGATATATTTTGCAACAATTACCTCTTTCCAGAGGCTCTGTCCAGTGATTAAGTGCCAACACATTTTGGCAGTGAGAGCCCTCGAAAAAAGATGGAGATCTATGATCCCCCAGCCACCCCATTGTTTAGGAATATTTATGCGGTCCCAGGCAATCCAAGCAAAAGTAGAGGCCTTTCCCTGGTTGCGCCATAAAAATTGTCTGCATATACATTTGATTATGTTAGTTATACCAATAGGTATCCAAGCTAGGGTCATCCAATAGACCGGTATAGCTTCTAGCACAAACTTAATGAGGATCAGTCGGCCAGCCCTAGATAGCCATCGGTTATACCAAACATTTATTCTACGTTCAATTTTAGCAATGATCCAGTTCCAGTCCTTGATCTTATAATCGTTTGGTTTGATATGATATCCCAAATATTTGAGACCTTCGTTGATATTTATGTAGACATAGTAAAAAAGATTCATTGCAATGCCTTGTTCCAGTCCTGAGCATCCAGTCATGATAATAGAGGATTTGAGGCCATTTGGTGCCATACTAGTGGCTCTGAAAAAACAATTCAGTAGCAGATCAAATTGTACAGAGTCTTGTCTAGAGCCATTGAGGAATATTAGTACATCATCCACAAATAGTAGATGTGTGAGATGTAGTATATCATTGATCCGGATTCCCTGTAATACTCCCCGAGCTTTAGCATTGTTTATGAGGACAGAGAGACCCTCCATAACCAGGACAAATAATAATGGTGAGAGAGGACAACCCTGACGAAGACCCCGCCCCGCATGAAAGAAATCAGATGCAGTGCCATTGATCAATATGCTAAATGTAGCATGAAAAATGCAGCCCATAATCCAGTTTATAAATGTATGAGGAAAACCCAAGTGGATTAGAATGAGATGAAGGTAACTCCAGTTTACCTGATCAAAAGCCTTTGTAAGATCAATTTTGAGAATAGTGGATTTGAGGTGCTAAGTTTTAATGGAATGAAGGGCCTCCTGGGCAGTACCAATAGCTTCATGGATTTTCCTATGGTTCAGAAATGCAAATTGTTCCTTTTCAATATGTGTGGATAGGAAAGGCTTGATGCGGTTTACAATTATTTTAGATATGATCTTATAAATGCAGTTACAAAGAGATATGGGCCTATACTCATGGAAGCTGATCGGTTTGTCCGATTTTGGAATAAGCGCAATAAAAGTAGTGTTAAAACCATCATATATCCTGCCTCGCACCTTTCTATCCTCAATCATAGTCAGAAGGTCATTTGACATGACTTCGAAGAAATGGATGAAGAACTCAATGGGCCAGCCATCAGGCCCCGGGCTTTTGTCCCTCTTGAACCATTTCAAAACTCCCTCAAGTTCGCCCAAAGTAACCGGTGCATTGAGGTCATCAATCTGCTCTTGTTCCACAAAACGTTTAAAGTGCTGAGTTATGTGCATGATGTCCGGGAGATCAATATTTGTAAACGCCCTATAAATATTGGTGAAATGTCGGGTACCCAGATCAAATAGTTGTGATTACGTTCTCGCAATAAATCCATTTTGATCATACAATTCCCAAATGGCATTTGCAGCCCTGCGCCCATTTGCATGTTGCTGAAAAAATTTAGTGTTTTTGTCTCCAGCCTATAACCAAATAGCCCGAATTTTAAGTTGCCAATCTTCCTCCTTTTGTCTCAGAAGTTTTGCCTTTTCAGTCTCAAGTGCAGTAAGCTGCACCCTGGCATGAACAGATCTATATCCCATAAGATCATCGTTGTTTAGTAGTGCATTTTCCTCTTCGATCTTATGGAGTTCCTCCCTCTCCAATCGCTTTTTATTTCGAACCCATTGAATGGTAAGATTTTTAATGCGATTGAGGTTGTCATTGATAATCCGGGCCGAGTCTCTATCATTCAAAGGTCTACAGTGCTACCAGACCCGGGTGACCATCAAGTGATACTCAGGGTCTCGCAACCATCTGGAGTTGAATTTGAAGGGGGGGCGAGCTCTGTTGGGTCCACATTCGAATTCCAGGAAAATAGGAGAGTGGTTAGATTTACCACCTAACCCCACCCATTTTCGAGCCCGAGTAAGGGTGAAGAGGAGTGACTGCTTGATGAGAAATCTGTCTAATCTGCGGGCCAGTGCATCATTCCCGGTCCTTCTGTTTCTCCAAGTGGGTTGAAGCTTGGTGGTCTGGATATCAATGAGATCAGCAGCTCCGAGCATGGTGTTGAAAAACTCAGCCAAAGGATCCGAGGTAGCATGGGGGCCCCATGATTCCGAAATAACTAATGAAAAATTCAGGTCACCACCCAAAATTATGTGGGGGACAGCCAACAAGGTGTAGGACAATAAAGAGTACCAGAAATGCTCTCTATTAGTGCAAGGCCCATAGACATTAATCAAGGTGAACTCGAGCTCAGAGTTACCAAATAGGACATTCATACCAAGTACACTAGCCCGACCCCAACATTTTATCATCCGGGTGGTTTTGTCGTTAATTCCCAATGAATCCTTCATCGAAGTGTATGAAACTACGCATAACTAATAGCCCTAACAACAAAAGTGGCTGCCAATATCTTCATATCTGCGGTTAGTTAGACATAAAGGAGCTGCAAAAAACCAGATCTATGCATGGAAAGACATTGAGCAGAAAAAGTAAGGGTTTGCTCCATATACCAATAGACAAGACAAGAACAATTTTTGAAAGAATTTTTATATTAATGGGGCACCTGGGAGGAAAACAAGAAGGTGTATCCAATTCTCCTCAGTGGGATGGGTTCTTGGAAGTCCTCAGCACTTCAGATCTAAGCTTTCTCTCTCTTGTTGGTGTAGAAAGCCCACACAAAGAATGGAACTCAAAGGGAGCTCTCGCAGCAAATGGCAGAAAATGATGACCAAGTGTATAGATCCAGAGTGATCTAACAGGCAACAAAAGGTGAAGAATGGTAGGAAAAACCCTCCTATTTATAACAAAATATTGGGTCATTCTAGATCTTGGTGCATGGGTTAACCAGATCTAGATCCACTTTTTATGGAATATTTTATTATATTTGTTGGAGGGAAAAGGTATTTGGCTTGGGTCAAATCCCTTAATTTGTCAAAAATAAATAAATAAATGATTTATTTATCTTTTTAAGGAAGCGGTTAGAAGATAATCAAATAAATAATGATTTATTTAATTATTTAAGGAGGTGGTTGAAAGATAATTAAATAAATAGTGATTTATCTAATTATTTGTGGGTGATTTGGTCATATTTAACAAGGAATATCATCCAAATAAGGTTTAAATGATTATTCCTAGAAATAATAAGATAAATAAAGGTTTATCTAATTAATTTCTTTGATTTTGGGTTAAACATGACTGGGAATAATAATTAAATTATGGTTTAATTAATTATTCCATGAAGAAAATCAAACAAATATAGGTTTGTTTAATATTTCCTTTTGGGGTTTCCTGTTTTAACATAGTGAAGGCAATTTTACTTAGGGTAAAATTGGTCTTACATGGTGTACTTGGGTCCATCTAATGATAATAGGTTAGATGACCAAAAAATGAGGTATGCTAAACCATCTAGAGTGTCCGGGAACATCGGGTTAATAACGCCTGTATGGGGTGGACAAGTAGGAACGGTCATGGTCCAGATATCGACCAAAATGTCCCCCAATATTCCGAAGGGTAGTATCGTTCCAAAATTGCACAGGCAAACTAGGCAGCCGCATCCAGATGGGGCCTGCCCCCGCATTCTCCTTCTTGGGATCGAACAGAGGAACCCATCTCTTGAGATAGACAGGGTGCATCTCAAGATGCCAGTAGTGCTTGAGGGCCCAGTCAGATTTTTCTGGATGGGCAACTGTGAGGGAGAACCATCCTTTGGTCAGTACCAGGACATCCGGTAATATGTCGAGGGTATCGCTCCAGATCTCACGAGTCCACCACTGAAGTCTTGCTGCAGAGTATTTCTAGCCACGCACCCTCCCCACCAACGTCTTTGCCGCAATGTGACCCCAATCCTCCATGCCGCTCTCACTACCGAAATTCGAAAAGAAGCTGAGCTTGTTTTTAGTGGTTCTGTGCTTCTTCCCAACTTTGCTGCAACCCGGACCCGGCTTAGCGGATGTGCCGGACTCAGATGATGTGCAGATCTTCTCTGGTATGGATATGTCCTCTGGTACGTTGGCAAAAACCCCCGAGGCCACCGATGGAGCGTTTGACGCCAAGCCAATATGTGTCGCACCACCAATGTCAGTTGGGCAGTGCGAGACACCACATTGAGGGAGAGGGCCCTCAATACTCAGTTGTGCCAAGGAGCGGGATGCATCCCCAATGTCATGGTAGATCGCCTCCGAAAAATGCACCGAGATCCCGTTGTCAACACTCACCAGGGTGGCATGATCTGCCAGAGAGAAATCCCATAGCCCAATATCCGTATCAGAGGGTGTGGCGAAACTATACTGTGCGTGTTCAACCATGGGTGTGTTGCTGCCCTCCACATTGGACAGAGTAGACAAATTAGGCATCGCCTCCCCAGGAACTAGGTCCGAGTCGGACATCTCATCCACCTCATCGTGAGAATCAAGACCCCAAATGTCAACCCCCTCTAGTGGGTCCTCCGAGTAGTCCACCTCATCTTCATAGTTTCTCATGATAGCAGGTGGGCAGGCTTGGCAGAGCCCGTGATGCACCGACAGGAAGACTAACCCCCAAAAGTGTAGCGCAGGTTTGAGAAACAGTTCCAGCAATCGGGCCGGTAGTAGCAATGCCAAAGGGTATTCAGTGAAAATGCCAAATACGAGTACCTGGTGTAGGTCCAGGCAAAAATTACCTCGGACAAGGTCCACAGTCTTATGATAGACCCCACCCAAATCCGAATGCCAATAATAAACAGTATACGAAACTCACAAGGTCAAGGGTATGAAGAAGCACCGGTCAGTGCCCCCAGCATGGGGTATACAAACGCCCGGACCGAGCCAACAACTCTCCCAATACCGTCAATAAACTAGTAGAAAAACCCCATTGATGCAGTCGAGAAGCACCACTACAGCAGGTCAGTGGGGTCCCAGATACCCAGTCCAATAACAATATTTGAACCCCATATTCCCCCAATCCAAATGGGCAGTTCCTGATGTACTGCTATGTTCCAGAGAGGGATTCAACAACTCATCACCGCCATGCAAGGGAGCTCAGTCGCCGCCATACAAGGGTTACAGTTGCCGCCATGTTAGGGTTACAGTGACCATCCTCTCTACCTAACTCTTCTAGCCCTAGGAATATTAATTACATTGTTGTTTAACTAATTATTCCTTGAGGAAAAATCAAATAAATATGGATTTATTTAATGTTTCCCCATGGGGTTTCCTGTCTAGACCATAAACAACTTAATAACGGTGATTTACTAAGTTATTTTCATAGTGAAAGAAATTTTACTTGGAGTAAAATTGGTCTTACATGATGTACTTGGGTCCATCTAATGATAATAGGTTAGATGACCAAAAAATGGTGTAACAGATTTCCCCCTAGCGTGCGAGCGTTAGGAGCTAATCGTATGACCGAAGTAAGTTGTAAGAACTAAATCACTAGACATCAAAGGGGAAGTCAAAGAGAGAGAAGTATAAGGTAAACCAAAGTGCTGAAAGAACTAGACCCTGAGGAGGCGACTTGCAGGTGTGACAAGTCTTTTTGAGTGAGTACCTACTATAGGTGGTGGGGGAGGCATACCTATGCCTGTTGAGGCAATAGTAAAAACAATAAGGTGCCCGGAAAACCACAAAACACAATAATAAAGAATATGCTGGCATAAACATGAGCCAGATAAATAACATGATAATGAATCCCATATACATATTGTGCCTGGGATAACAGCCAGGACTTGTACAACAATAGCTGAGTACATGAGATATAAATGCAACCCAGATGCCCCTGAAAACAGGAAAGGGCTCTGATAATCTGACTGATACATGCAACAAAATGGCACTGCAAGTAGCTGAGGCTGACATCATCAAATGTATGGAGTTGCATCGAAGGCTGTGATGAAGAGGTCATCCGATTGTGTGGGGGACTACTTGTAGGGCCACCCCTTCATGAGGGCTGGGACATCTCACACACACTCGCGAATCATTGATGTCAGCTACTGCATCACTGAACCATCGAGTATACAGATATCGATCATGCTGAAAGGAGCTAGAGTTGAGAAACAATCAAGTTAAAGGGCAATAATGAGTCCCTTTGCCTGATCCGAGGCACTAAACTAGAGTGGAAGCTGGAACCCAGGTACACTGCCCTCTAGACCTGTTAGCCCCCTATGAATTTTTTGACAAGAAAACAGGGGGCTAAAATGTTTTTGAGCCTTCAAGGAATGCATTTCCCCTGAGAACAGATCATCCTTGAAGCCTCCTTATGCCCTTGTCCTTTGATAAATACCCACTGCGGTTTCAAGTTATAAAGCCTCTTTGATTGTGAAGAAATGCCCAAAAGGCCTCCTCCTTTTTCCCCTTATATCATCCCTTCTAAACCTCTGCTTCATCCCCTTTTACTCCTCTCTTTTTCCCCCATTAACCCTCTAAACCATCTCAATATCCCTTTTAAACCCTTCAAATACTCTTTGTTTGGTTTAATAAACCCTTTTTTCTCTCTATCGTTACCCTTATTTGGCCTTAAAATGCATTAAAATGGGCCAAAAAACCCACTTTCTACCTTATATTAAGGCCTATCCCCTTTCGGCCTAGCCCCGTAACCACTTCCCCGCCATATGCCCCGCGCCCAAGACCAAGCACTTAAGCCCTGGGCGATAATCGCAATCGCACCGTCGAACGGGCGCAACTCTTTGTTACACACAAAAATCCCGATGCAATTGAGTTTGGTCTGTAGCGCCGCGGATACAATATCCGCCATTGATCTGAATAGATCTAACGATCCACACTCTCCTGCTTTCCCCGCTTCGATCACAATTGCAATTGTCAATCGCTGCCACTCCCTTGTTCCCCCGATTGTGATCCCCTGATCAAATCCCAGCCGTCCATCCATTTAGAATCGACGTCCCAGATCACGTCGCTCCCCTCCCATCGCTCCTCTCATTTCTCCCCACCGATTTCTTCTCCACCGTTGATCTATCACCCAGATCCAACAGCTGGCGCTCAATTGCATCGCCACTCCAATCGCAATCGTAATTTCCAAATAATGCCACCCTCCGCCCTTTTCGATTGCGATTCTCCGATCCAATCTCGACCGTCTGTTCATCCAAGATTGACGGCCATCACACAATTGCATCATTGCCCTGTGGCCCTTCTTTCTCCCCGCTAATTGAATCTCCGTCGTTGATCTAACCTAGATCAGACGGTTGGTGCTCAATCGCTCCATCGTAATCGCAAAAGTTTAAATTTTTCACCTCCTGTGCCCCCGATTGCGATCCACCGATTGGATCTTGGTCGTCCATTTCTTCAGATCCGACGGCTGGGATCTAATCGCGCCCCTCCATCACATTTCTTCGTCGGAGCCTTTATTAACTTCATCTTTCGACCTTCACCGTTGATCTCCTCCTGAGATCAATGGTCCAAATCTCATCGCCCTCCGCTCGCGCCGGGTCCCACATCCAAAGGCTCCGCTTCATTGTTTTTTCGTGTTTTCCTTTGTAATTCACCCAAGCATTGATCTATGGGCTTTACACTAATGATCATTTCTTCTGCCACTCTTCATTGTTTCCACTATTCTCCACTGGCCACCATTCCTCCGGCCTCCAAGAAAATCTTCTGCCACCGTCCCTGGATTTTATGATTGATTTATTTCATTATACAGGAATCACAGAGAGACCATTATAGTAGCCCAGTGAAGCAGCAGAGACGGATTTGAAGGATTTAAGCTCGTAAATGAAGATTTAAAGTGCTAATACCATGTTTAAAGGATTAAGGCGCAGTTCCAGGACCAAAGAGCGCACCAGCAAGTCATATCAGTGCTACGTAACAGCAGAACGTGTTTTCTCCAGAGGTACACCTTCCTACATCAGTCTCCATGCCTCCTCGAGCCTAGAAACAGTTAATTACATTGACAGAAGCTTCTTAAAGAATGTCAGGACTGTAGTTATGGAAGCATGGAGACCTGAAGACCTTTTCAGTCACCTTACTTGCTTCAGAAGACAAAACAGAGGGCCTTACAGCCAGAAGGACATTCAAGAAACATCAGAGGTCAATCTTGGCCTGACAGAGTCTCCCAGACCATACCAAAAGTACTTACAGCGATGCAGATTGCCATTAAGTAGAGTGGGCATGAAATATTTCTCCACTCTATATTAATGAGATCCATTTAATGAATATCATCTACTCCTGTTATTCTCTTCTCCTATAAGAATTCCCGAGAACATGTTGTAAAGGTTGTTGTTTGGTTGTCGCTGTTGCTGTTAGAGGGATTCAGTTTGACTGTTAGAACAGTCTTGGGAGGGAGTAGCAGAGTAGTTTTTAATGTAGTAGGCTGGGAGGAGAAGGTCTAGACTGTAATAGCTATTGAGCTTAGGGTATGTGACTGGTTTTGAATCAATTAATCAAGCACATTTCATAGGATTCTGGTCTATTACTACTGGTGATGTTTTTCTAACACTGTTTATTACATTTTCATACTGTTTCATTTTCTGTTGGCTTGAATCAGTAATTTGGCATAGGATTTACCCTTGTTAGGTACCCTATGTTTCTGCTCTCCTTGCCTTTAATGTTTTCTGCCGATTGTGAATCTAAGAGTAAATTCAACTAATTTAACCAGTGTAGCGGATGTTATTTCCTGCTAGCTGATGTATGAATTCGGGGTTTGCTGCTTAGTTGTTCTTGTTGGGTTTAAGCTAGAAGATTTGGGAACACTGGGGATTAGAGTTATCCTTGTCCACTAGGATCCTTGTGCGACCAGCTGGCTTTTCTAAGATCTCTTGCTGGTGTCAAAGCATTGAAGGTTCAAAGTCCTTCTCTGATCTATAGACCCTAGCTCTGTTAAACTTATCTATGTTTTCTCTTGGAGAATGCTAAAGCTGACCTGGAGTTAAATGACCTCTGGTTCGATCTACAAGATGCCCCCTTGTGACTTCATTGAGAGCTTCCTTTGAGTATGTCCAAGCAGGCCTGGAGTTAAATGACCTCTGACCTGATCTATAGAAAGAAATTGGGTTGTTTTCCTTCTTTCACTTTCAATCCTTAATGTTCCATTCCATCATCTATATAAAAAGATCCTTTAGTGTAGATGACTTTCCCTCTAAAAGCCTTGGCTAGTTGTTGCATGTAATTACCTTTCATGACTCCATAGCCCAATGGATGGCATTTTCTTGACCTATCCTCCTTTTGCCGAAACATCCTACTATTTTGCTCCTTTCCTCCTATTACCTTCTCAGTCTATGATCTCATGACTCAACTCAAAAACCAACCAACCAAACCATTTAAAACCCCCCTCTTTGTGCTTCATACCTAGCCTAATATCTCAATTTGAGCTTCAAAGATATATATCATTCTTTGTGATATGAAAAGATCCCTCTCCGGATCCAGGAGGGCTAGATCCTAGGATCCCAAAGTGGTTTGATGTTGTCTTGTCTTTTGGTATTGCCAAATCTTCCAAAACATAGGAACCCCAACATAATGGTGACTCCACTGGGGAAAGAGACCAATCGGCATGATTTGGTAAATCACTGTGGTGGATAGTAAAATCTTAAATCCTCCACCTGGCGACTCCACTGGTGATCAGTAGGCCGCTGATTATCTATGTGTTCGCGAGACTCCACTGGGAGACCATGTCACAGTACAACATCAGCCATGCTAAAGACCAAGTCACTTCACTGATGGAAGACTTTGAGCAGTTTGTGAAAATGCATCCAAGTTTTATATCAGAGTGTCGTAGTATAATGTCAAGTGTCTTGGCAAAGCTGGAGGTGGAGGACCTTCCAAGGGCTATTCTTCTCAGCTCAAAATTCAATCCTGTGCTTAAGAAATTTTTTCCAGAATTGGTGTTTGAAAGGTATGAAGATGAGATTGAAATTTTGAACTCACAAGAAAAATCATACCAGTTCAGAGACTCGAGAGCCTTTTTGGAAAGCCTTCCTCCTCCTAAAAAAGAAGAAATTCCACTGCTTTTTGATGTGCAAGAAGAAGATGATCGGGCTTTCAAGAGCCACTTTGAGGATGCAGTGGAAGATGCAACAATCAAAGCTTCCCAGGATGAAGACAACCTACCAGTCATGGCAGGCCTGAAAGAAGAAAGTGTACATCATCTGTTCATTGATCCTGTGGCAGAATACATGGAGGCCCTGATGAGTCCAAATTATCCAGCATTGATCCTTATCACGGGCCAAATTCATTAGGAGTGGTCACTACTGATGGTGACCTTAGTTTTGAAGAACCACATGCATAGCACCCTGTGGTTATCTCTGACAGGCAGTCAGTGCTCATATCCTTTTTTGTTACTGCTTGACTGGCTGCATTGGCATTATTGTATCACCTAGAGCATCAGAGATTTCCAAGTTAGAGTAGAGTAGGTAGGAAGTCTTAAATAAAGCTCAGTGTGTGAGCATGTAGTTAGTTGTTTTAATTTATGCAAAGTCCAGCAAGCCAGACAGTCTAATCCTGGCTTGACTGTTTTTCAATTTCTGTCTTAGAATATAGAGAAGAAATCTGCTAGACAGTTCAACCCTAGCAGATACTAGATTAGGTAGAAAAACTATGAGAACAACAATTTAATCTGGTCTCATGGAGTAATAAGGGTAGAAGTAGAATAGGTTTATTTTCCTATTTGTAAAAATTGATGATGTAAAGGGTCTGCAAGTCCAAATGCGCCCAGAAGAAAAAAATTTAGGACTATAGTGTGGGTAGGTAGTTGTTTGGGAGAATTTTACTGCTGATATGATGTATTCATGATTTGTGGCAGCTGATCCAAGAAATAAAATGGATGAGTCGAGTACCAGGCATATAGCCTACACCAAATATTTATCTTCTGAATTCTTGAATCCTTCAAGAAGAAGCCATCCCCATGTGGAGCCACTGTTAGCCCCCTATGAATTTTTTGACAAGAAAACAGGGGGCTAAAATGTTTTTGAGCATTCAAGGAATGCATTTCCCCTGAGAACACATCATCCTTGAAGCCTCCTTATGCCCTTGTCATTTGATAAATCCCCACTTCTGTTTCCAGTTATAAAGCCTCTCTGATTGTGAAGAAATGCCCAAAAGGCCTCCTCCTTTTTCCCCTTATATCATCCCTTCTAAACCTCTACGTCATCCCCTTTTACTCCTCTCTTTTTCCCCCATTAAACCTCTAAACCATCTCAAGATCCCTTTTAAACCCTTCAAATACTCTTTTTTTGGTTTAATAAACCCGTTTTCCTCTCTATCATTACCCTTCTTTGGCCTTAAAATGCATTAAAATGTGCCAAAAAACCCACTTTCTACCTTATATTAAGGCCTAGCCCCTTTCGGCCTAGCCCCTTAACCACTTCCCTGCCATATGCCCCACGCCCAGGACCAAGCACTTAAGCCCCGGGTGCTAATCGCAATCACAACGTCGAATAGGCGCAGCTCTTTGTTACACGCAAAAATCCCGATGAGATTGAGTTTGGTCTGTAGCGCCGTGGATACAATCTCCGTCGTTGATATGAATAGATCTAACGGTCTATGCTCTCCTGCTTCCCCCACTCCGATCGCAATCGCAATTGTCAATCGCTACCACTCCCTTGTTCCCCTAATTGCAATCCCCTGATCGAATCCCAGCCGTCCATCCATTTGGAATCGACGGCCCAGATCCCGTCGCTCCCCTCCCATCGCTCCTATTGTTTCTCCCCGCCCATTGCTTCTCCACCGTTGATCTATCACCCGGATCCGACTGCTGGTGCTCAATCACATCGCTGCTGCAATCGCAATCACAATTTCAAAACGATGCCACCCTCTGCCCTTTGCGATTGCAATTCTCCGATCCAATCTTGACCGTTCGTTCATCCAAGATCGACAACCATCGCACAATCGCATCATCGCCCTGTGGCCCTTCTTTCTCCCCGCTGATTGAATCTCTGCCATCGATCTGACCTAGATCATATGGTTGGAACTCAATCGCTCCATCGCAATCGCAATAGTTTAAAATTGTCACCTCCCGTGCCCCCGATTGAGATCCGCCGATTCGATCTTGGTCGTCCATTTCTTCAGATCCGACGGCTGGGATCTAATCGTGCCCCTCCATCACATTTCTTCGTCGGAGCCTTTATTAACTTCATCTTTCGACCTCCGCCATTGATCTCCTCCTGAGATCAACGGTCCAAATCTCATCACCCTCCGCTCGCACCGGGTCCCACATCCAAAGGCTCCGCTTCATTGTTTTTCCGTGTTTTCCTTTGTAATTCGCCCAAGCATTGATCTTTGGGATTTACACTAATGATCATTTCTTCCGACACTCTTCATTGTTTCCACTGTTCTCCACTACTCCACCACCATTCCTCCGGCCTCCAGGAAAATATTCTGCCACCGTCCCTGGATTTTATGATTGAGTTATTTCATTATACAGGAATCACAGAGAGACCATTATAGCAGCCCAATGAAGCAGATGTTGGGTGTGGAGCCTGATTATCTTGTTTAATTTGTATCACAGCATTGGACCCTTGTACCTTAAAAGGGGCGGCAACGCCGCCCGAAATTTAATCGCTGCCGTGGGGGGTCCAGGGGGGGGCAGCAGCGCTTTTCGGAGCCCCCTCCTGGCGGGGGTTCGGGGGCAGCGCCCCCGAAGCTAAAAATAGTTGTAAAATTGCCTTGTAAAAGTATAGTAATTTCTAGTCAATCTGGGCCGTTCATTAGGCAAATGATTTGACGGTAGAAGTTATGTTTAGATTAGGGTTTTTTTCCCTAGAAGGCAACCCCTTGTATATATGAGGGCATTGTATTGCGGCTGTGTATTATGAGTGTATTCTCGGAGCGAGAAACAGAGAGGAAGACTGTGAGAGAGAACAGAGGATATTACAGCAGATCTGCTGTAGGTTTTGTCTCTTCATTTTTGTTGGATAATATAAAGGAAGGACTGGCTGTTCGGGGTGGACGTAGCCCAAACTGGGTGAACCACGTATATCTGTGTCTCTCTGGTTTTATGTGTTTGTGTGCTTGTATTTTCCGCATATTTTATGTGTTTCATTGCTCTATAATATTTAATTTTCTAACAGCAGCAAAGACGGATTTGAAGGATTTAAGCCCGTAAATGAAGATTTAAAGTGCTAATCCCGTGTTCAAAGGATTAAGGCACAGTTCCAGGACCAAAGAGTGCACCAGCAAGTCATATCAGTGCTACGTAATAGCAGAACATGTTTTCTCCAGAGGTACACCTTCCTACATCAGTATCCATGCCTCCTCGAGCCCAGAAGCAGTTGATTACACTGACAGAAGCTTCTTAAATACTGTCAGGACTGCATTTATGGAAGCATGGAGACCTGAAGACCTTTTCAGTCACCCTACTTGCTTCAGAAGACAAAATAGAGGGCCTTACAGCCATAAAGACATTCAAGAAACATCAGAGGTCAATCTTGGCTTGACAGAGTCTCCCAGACCATACCAAAAGTACTTACAACGATGCAGATTTCCATTAAGCAGAGTGGGCATGAACTCTTTCTCCACTCTGTCTTAATGAGATCCATTTAATGAATATCATCTACTCCTATTATTCTCTTCTCCTATAAGAATTCTCGAGAACATGTTGTTCGGTTGTCGCTGTTGCTGTTAGAGGGATTCAGTTTGACTGTTAGAACAATCTTGGGAGGGAGTAGCAAAGTAGTTTGTAATGTAGTATGCTGGGAGGAGAAAGTCTGGATTGTAACAGCTATTGAGCTCAGGGTATGTGACTGGTTTTGAATCAATTAATCAAGCACATTTCACAGGATCTTGGTCTATTACTATTGGTGATGTTTTTCTAACACTGTTTATTACATTTTCATACTGTTTCATTTTCTACTGGCTTGCATCAGAAATTTGGCATAGGATTTACCCTTGTTAGGTACCCTATGTTTCTGCTCTCCTTGCCTTTAATGTTTTTTTCCGATTGTGAATATAAGAGTAAATTCAACTAATTTAACCAGTGTAGCAGATGTTATTGCCTGCTAGCTGATGTATGAATTTGGGGTTTGCTGCTTAGTTGTTCTTGTTGGGTTTAAGCTAGAATATTTGGGAACACTGGGGATTAGAGTTAGCCCTGTCCACTAGGATCCTTGTGCGACCAACTGGCCTTTCTAAGATCTCTTGTTGGTGTCAAAGCATTGAAGGTTCAAAGTCCTTCTCTAATCTATAGACCCTGGCTCTGTTAAAATTATCTCTGTTTTCTCTTAGAGCATGCTAAAGCTGACTTGGAGTTAAATGACCTCTGGTCTGATCTGCAAGCTGCCCCCTTGTGACTTCATTGAGAGTTGCCTTTGAGTATGTCAAAGCAGGCCTGGAGTTAAATGACCTCTGACCTGATCTATAGACATAAATTGGGTTGTTTTCCTTCTTTAACTTTCAATCCTTAATGTTCCATTCCATCATCTATCTAAAAAGATCCTTTAGTGTAGATGACTTGCCCTATGAAAGCCTTGGCTATTTGTTGCATGTAATTACCTTTCATGACTCCATAGCCTAATGGATGGCATTTTCTTAACCTATCCTCCTTTGCCGAAACATCTTGCTATTTTTCTCCTTTCCTCCTATTACCTTCTCAGCCTATGATCTCATGTCTTAAATCAAAAACCAACCAACCAAACCATTTAAAACCCCCCCACTTTGTGCTTCATACCTAGCCTAATATCTCAATTTGAGCTTCAAAGATATATATCATTCTTTGTTTTATGGAGAGATCCCTCTCCGGATCCAAGAGGGCTAGATCCTAGGATCCCAAAGTGGTTTGATGTTGTCTTATATTTTGGTATTGCAAAATCTTCCAAAACATAGGAACCCCAACAAGACCTGTCTTCTGGAATAAATGAGCTAATGTTGACAGAAGGAGGTCCGCCATAGGTGAGGAAATAAGGGATCCTCACCTAAGGCATGAGCGAAAATAGTAGAGTGACTGACAGATTGACACCAATGATGATGATGAAATGGGGGGGACCGAGTAGCGGATGGACGAATTTTCTTGTTAGAGCATAAATGGCATGGATGACCTGGCAAAAACTGACACAATATCATGAGGGATAGGGGACAATAGGATTTGGGGTCATGATGTGTAACACGAGAGAGGGACCAAGAAATGAATGATGGAGGACTATGGCGAGATGTAGAGGGATTCAGGATAGACTCCACAGAAGTAATGATGACTTCACTTGGATGCTCTAAACAAGGGTGACTTGATGGTGCTGCCACATAGGTAAAGGGTCCAATGGGGACCATAAAAGCATGAGTACAAGATGGTAATTCATGACGAAAGCCGACATGAGCGTGGACAAGTATGGAGGCAACATGGTGCCCCCAGTACGAATGTTTCAAGTGAAGAAATTCGATTTTGAGTAAGGGTGAAGTGGCACTTCTTGGACAAAATGTGTCCTGGTGAAGTATCAAATAAAAAAAAACTAATATATACCCATTTGAGGGCTTGGCAATATCTTTCCAATGTTATATACGGTTCGTCAAATTGAGCTACATTTTGGTCGCAGTAAATGAAAGAAAAATTAGGGGTTTTCTTTTAATAAGGCATTTTCCTTCCAGATTCACTTATTTGTTGGTGGAGTTGTGGTAAATGTCGTGAGGAGAGGAGGCCTTAAATATTGCGACAATTGTAGCGAATAAACCGACCGTTGGAATTTGAGATCTATTAGTTGTAGGTAAGAGGCATAATTCTACTCTTTCATTTCAGTGGATTGACAGTTTAGTTTAGGTACCCAGAGCTCATGAATAGGCCAGATTGCACTTTTTAGGGTCTGTTATGCATCCTGGGTAGCAGGTACTGGGAAGAAAATTGTGAGCTGTCCTAGGAAATGACCTGGAAAATGCGACCTGTCAGAGAAAGGGGTTTTTAGTGTTGTTTTTGGTTGATATCTGGGATTTATATGGTTGAGGGGTATAGGTGCCCCCGAGCATGCTGTGGGCATGCAAAAATGTATTTAGAAAAAAGGGGAACCTAAACACATTTTGCTGATGTGGTGTGCCATTTGTTCTTGGTGTGGTTATGCAGTTTGAGAGAGGAAATAGATGATTACCAATCTATTTTGGTAATGCATATATGAATCAAATGGATTTTTTAAGTTTTCGGGTTGGCATACATGGTGTTACTATCCCAAAGAGAGGATTTTGAGATAATGAACTGATGTTTTCCCAGAAAACCGATAGGTTGGTCAACCATATTGTCTATGAGATTGGGTTGCTGATGAAATATGAAGGAATGCTGAGGGTTATCATTCTTAGAGTGATCTTGAAGTGATATGGGACTCTAGAGGTTCTTATAAATGTGGAAGAATAATGGGACTAGAGTTGTCACAACTAGATTCACTAGGAGAGTGGTGGAGAACTACTTCTCCTGGGCTCTCCAATATGGGTGCCCCCCTTACCCAAAATTGGGTGTCAATGTAATGGCCACAAGGTGCATGTGATTCGAATGCATGAATTCGATGTAAGGGGGAAAAGATAAAGTCAAGAGTGGTGGCTACTTCCATAATGTCAGCATTGTGATAGAATATGGGGTGACTGATGGAAGAAAGACCACCTAATGTGGCGAAGTGACCTTACTCCTCCTCATGAGAGGAGAGGTTTGTATGCGCATCGTCACTAGGGATGACAGAGGAGGAAGCAAAAAAGGATCTGCCGATGTTGAGACTAGGGAGGGTGCCGAGGGGAGGTCAAGCGAAACATCAGGGGATGTTTCATCGGGGACTTCCAACCAAGGACCCATGATCTTGACATCATAAGGGGGAATGTGAATGGGAGCATATGTTTCTTCTAGTGTTTCTGAAGCAAGATGTGAGAATAAGGGAGCGGTTGACTCATTGCGCTCAGCCTCAAATTGGCATAAGGCTTCTAAAGAGGAACGATAATCTTTGAGGTGAGGGAAAAAGTGAGTGTAGTGGCCATGGAAATCAAACAAAGCACACAGGTGATTTGTGCACAATGGTTTGAGTTTCGGGATTGAATCGGGTATAGTGACATATACCTCTGGGATATCAGATTCCGGAAACGTCTCGTTGACCATGGAATTGAGGTGAGGCAAATCTGGACAAGTATGGGTGGCATGGCCGACAACATCACAAAAAGCACACTGGGTGGTATGTTGTGGAGGCCGAGAAGGGGTAAGGTTTATCGAGGTGGCATTTTCCTTTGATGCCCTCTTGCGAGCTTTTCCCTTCTTACCCGAAGTGGTCGCAATGGTAGGTGGATCCTGTTGAGGTGAATGAGGTACTGTTGCAACGGGAGAAGTCATAAGGACCGGTTGAACTGGGGTCAAAGCAAGATAAGGTTTAGGTTGACCAGGTGGGGTAGTGGCTGGAGGATCAAGGTACCAGACGGGAATCCCAAGGGCCATGTTAGGAAGAGAGAGGGTGGCCATAACAAGTACTGTGTACACTCCTGGTGGGGGAGCTAGGAACAATATCTGACCAGAGGGGTAATGACCAGGCAGGATGGCACCAAGATGGTTGAGGCTGGGAGGAACCGTCCCAGGAGGGTAAAGGGGGTCATGAGTACCAACTGAAGGTGAAGGGCTAGGAGAAAAAGGTTCATAAGGATGATCAGAGGACATCATGAAAATCTGGTAATCGGGGGAACCAGATGGAAGAGATTTAGTGGCCACCTGTCCTTCAGGTGGTTGAGTAGCCACAAATCCCTGTTGAGGGAAAGGATCTGTAAGCACATCCAGCTGACTAGGTGCAGGACTGGGAGGAACGAAAGGGATGGTTTTCTGTCCTCTCAATATTGCTTGAGATTCCCATAGCTGTCGCATTTGTGGCAGAAGAGGACAATCATGCGTATAATGACCATAAACACCACAACAAGAACAGGGCTTGTTCGTACGAGGAGGCCTATCCTACTTGGGCTGAGTAGTGTTAGGATAATTACCTTGATTAGGTCCAGGATTACCAAAGGCAACTTTATTTTGATTGCCTTTCCTTTTCCTTTCTGAAGTAGGAGGATTAGTCGTGCCCTGTTGTGCGTACACCTGCCCCAGAGGGGGTGGTGGTTGTTGTTGCGGGGGTTGAGAAGGCAAGGGAGGAGGAGGTGCTAATGTTGTAGGAGTTGGAGCACCAGGCTATGGATACAGAAAATAAGGAGGTTGGGTAGCAGTGTGGTAAACAGGAGGTTGGGCAAAAGGAGGAGGCATGCCGTATCCTGGATACGTGCTACCGAGAGGGGGAAACGTGTTGGAGGAGTTGGACCCTCCCTAAGAGAAACCATAGCCCATGGGAGGTTGAGCATACAGATTAAAGAGAGTTCCAACGATACCAACGACGGCGTGAGATGCCCCCAGTGCGTTGGCACCACTAGGTCTGGGAAGATCGAGTAGGATGGTATAAACATAACCTGACTGAGCGTAGATCATGTCATATTTTAATGCAATTTGGAGAGCTGCTTCTTTGGTTTGAGGAAATTGCGATGCGACGTCTTTACCGATAGGTGGAAAGAGAGTCCTAAGAAACCAGTCCATGTAGACACGGTCTTCGAAAGTAGCGGCTCGACATAGGCTCCTTCTTCTCCACCATTCCTTAACATGTTTGGATAGGCGGGTCACAGATGATTGATCGAAAGAGGTCAAGAGCTCAGTAGCAGTGTCATAACGAAGTGGAAGCTGGAAATAAGACAAAAAAACCCAGGCCAGAGTCGCAAACATGGTATGAGAGGAAGGGGCCTGATCAACATACCACTTAGAAGCTTCACCTGTAAGCGTTCATTGGAACAACCGAAGACAAATAGAGTCATCAGTAATGGAATTAGACGAACACCACATGTGGAAAGATCGAATATGATTTGAAGGATATTCTCTAGCAAGACCTTCAAACTTTGGGATGTCTGAAGGGAGCTTTGTTGGCATAGTAAGCCACTTAGCGTCATGGTGTATAGGGTCGTTTATCAACTGGTCGAAATCGAGGAGACTGAGGCCTGCCATGAAAGGGAGAAAGGGTGCAACCATGGTAGTGTCTGTTGCAGTCCCACTAGTGGTATTCCCAGTGGGAGGGCTGGGGTTACCACTAGTATTAGGTCCTGCACCAGGCATGGTGAAGGTGACAGGAGGACAACCGAAGGCGGAAGGAGAAAGAGAACCCAAAGGACTAGAAGAAGAGTCGGAGTGTGGACTCGGTTGAGGACTAACTCGAATCCTATGCGGAGGAGTAAGTCTCCCTACCGGAAGCTGAGGATGAAGGCCAAGAAGTCTCCAGGATGAATGCCTTGGTGGCGCAATGGTGACGACACAAACACGACACAACGGAAAAAGAGACCGAAAAGGGAAAGGAGGTGTAGGATCAACTGATTACAATGTCGAAACAAGGGCAGAGAGGTGCAGGATCAATTGATTTCAATGTTTTAGAGTATTTTCTTGGCGGTGTTAACCAAGCCATTTTTCACTTAAGGTGTGTGTGTAAAAGTGTGTAAATTTTAATTTTTAAACCCAGACATTTGTAGAGAAAAGAAAAAATGTGCTGTAGAGTTGTGAATAAACCTGCAAATGACAGTATATAGGCCTGAAAAACAGAAAATAAATATCTAGAAATTCAATAATATAAACCCAAGGAGGCGGGTCTCTCAACAATTAGTCTATAGGTGAGCAAAAAAATAATCTAAACACATTAGAAAATGCTAATAGATCTTGGGTCAAGAGGGACAGAGATCTAAAAGACAAAATCTGCTGGAAAGTGGTGCAGAAAACAACAACAAATCAGAGGAAAAATTGCTGTAAAAAGAGGTGGCAAAAGGCTATCTCCAGGAGGGAAGTGGAGTGCCCCCTGATGGAAAACCCAAACAAAGATAAATGGGAAGATTTGGATGGATAACAAGCCGATCTGAAGCGGATCTGAAGATGAGGTATTAGATCTGAAAAAATGGCTGAAAACTCTGAAATTTCAGAAAACCTGCAACAACAAACACTCTTCCACAAAAAGTGGAGGGTACTGAATCCCTAGGGGGCTAGGTTCCCACTTAGTTGAGTGAAACAGAACAATTATAGGTCCAAAATGGACGGAGACGGAGGTCAGACAACCCTGAATAGAGGCTCAGCAAAACCCAATTTTTTTTTAGTAAAATCCCTGCAGAAAGTCCAGGTCGCAGTTTTTGGCCTGTTTTCAGCAGAGGTCGCACTTTTTGGGCAGTAAAGTGCACCCTAGAGGTCCAGGTTGCAGGTTTTGGGAAGAAAAGTGCGACCTGCACTTCTGGAACTCTCGGCGGCAGGTTTCAAAAAAAATTGTCGTCTCAGTTGCAGCTGATGTCGTTCACCTACGCAATGGGTCTGAAAACACATGGAAGTTAGAATTTTTATCGTTTTAGGGTTTTATGGGCTAAAAAAAACATCAAGAATAAGGAAAACAAGGGGCTGAAGAGAAATCATAGGTTTTGAAGCAGCTGGATATGCAAGGATCAGAAAAACAACAACGGTCGTAATGGTAAACCCGTGTGGAGTCGCCAGTTGTTAGTATGAATCTTGATTCGAGGTGTACGAAAAAAGACCACTTTAGTTGCGCATAAAAAACAACCCTAACAACAGAAATGACTGCTAATATCTTCATATCAGTAGTTAGATGATCAAGAAAAATGCTACAAAAATCTAGATCTATGCATTAGAAGACATTAAACAGTAGAAAAATAAGATTTACTCCATAAATCCAATAGACAAGACAAGAATATATCCAATGAAATTTTTATTAATGGGCACCTAGGAGGAAAACACAAGAGGGTGTTCCCTGTTCTCCTCAATGGGATGGGTTCTTGTAAGTCCTTAGCACTTCAGATTTAGAATTCCTCTCTCTTGATGGTGTAGAAAACCCAGACAAAAATGGAAAAATATGGCTATGATAATGGATCAATAGCCATACCAAGAGTTGAGATCCAAAGTCATCTTTAGGCAATAAAAGGTGACAAATGAATGGTAAAAACCTTCTATTTATAACAAAATATTGAGTTATTCTAGATATTGGTGCATAATTAAAATATTATTAACCAAATCAAGATCCAACTTTTATGGAATATTTTATTATATTTGTTGGAGGGAAAAGGAATTTGACTTGAGTCAAATCCCTTATTTGTAAATAATAAATAAATAAATGATTTATTTATCATTTTAAGGATGTGATTAAGTAATAATAAATAAATAAATGATTTATTTATCATTTTAAGGATATGGTTGAGTAATAATCAAATAAATAATGATTTATTTAATTATTTAAGGGAGATGTAGTCATATTTAACAAATAATATTATTTAAGTAATGTTTAAATAGTTATTCTTAGAAAATAATAAGATAAATAATGATTTATCTAATTAATTTCCTTGTTTTAGGTTAAATATAACCAAGAATATTAATTAAATTGATGTTTAACTAATTATTCCTTGAGGAAAAAGCAAATAAATATGGATTTATTTAATGTTTCCCCATGGGGTTTCCTATTTAGACCATAAACAACTTAATAAAGGTGGTTTACTAAGTTATTTTTCATAGTGAATGCGATTTTACTTGGGGTAAAATTGGTCTTACTTGGTGAAATGTACTTGATTACATCTAATGACTAATAGGTTAGATGACCAAAAGAAATAGTGTATTACTCTTGAAAGGAAGAATGGAGGTCTATCTCTTGGCGCAAGGTTACGAAGTATGGGACGCTGTTCAAAATGGATTTACATCAACCACAGATGAACAAGGTAAGAAGAATTTGGTAAATGATGCAAAAGCAAAGAATATTATTATGAGTGGACTTATTGAATCTGCTTATCATAAGGTGTTGGGTTGTAAAACCACCAAAAATGTATGGGACAAGCTTGAGAATATATATGCAGGTGACTCAAATTTCAAAGAAGCAAAGCTTCAAATCTATAGAGAAAAATTTGAGCAACTCAGAATGAAAGAAGATTGCAACATTGCTGCATACTTCCAATACGTTGATGAAATAACCAATACTCTGGAAGGATTGGGAGAGCCAGTTGACGAGAAGACTATTATACGGAAGATTATTAGAACATTACCAGGGAGATTCAACCCAAAGGTATCGGTCTTAGAATACAATGCAAATCTAGAGGCTTCTGACAAAGAGGAATTTTGGAGTTCTCATAGCACTGAGGAAACAGACTGATGAAGAATAGAAAGGTGCTACATCTGAAAACATTGTTGTTTTCATCTAAGAAAATGAATAAGGACGAACAACCTTCAAAGGAAAATACCTGCACCCGCAAGTGTAAGAAAGGGAGATGATAAATAAAGGTATTGAGATGAAGAACATTTCACTTACTTTCTGAGAAAGCTAAAAATTGGTAAGGGAAGGCTACAATTAAACTTCCATTGATATGTTTCGGATGTGGTGAGGTTAGTCATTTCATGGCAAATGCGGAAACAGTGAATGGAAACTCAAAAGGAAAAGAAATGTTGTAAGAAATTCAATAAGAAAGGAAAAAAGGAAAGGATCCAAAAGGAACTTTCTCTCTAAAGAAGATAGCTCATCATCCGATGAAGATAGTAATAGCGAAGAAGAAGCCAATGAGAGAGTATTGTTTATGGCCAAGCACAATAAACAAGAGGTATCAAATAATGAAGAAGAAGGGTTAACCGTAGAAGAATTTTCTAAGGAGGAAATCAGGCTTATAAAAGAGCTCAAGGCTAAGAAAATCCATTCCAATACTCTTGAAGAACAAGTTCAAGGTCTCGAAATTGAAGTTGAAGAACACAAATGTATTGAAGAGTCAATTCAAAATAAGTTGGAAGAAAGCAACCAATAAAGGGAAGCATTAGAAGCCAAAGTATTCTCACTGCGTAAGGAAGTGAAGAAGGGAAAAATTATCCAAAAATATGCCAATATCTCAAGGGCATTGGAAGAACTCATCAACAATAAACGATCTTACAACGACAAAACTGGCCTCGATTGCAAAGAAGATGAAGCAGCACCTTCTACAAAAAAATACAATGAACCTATGAGATATGAGTCATGAGATGCATGTAGACTTCATTGGTCCATATTAACAGAGTATCCTTGTATACAAATTCCTCGACGAATATTTCCATCTAGGTACACCAACATATTTTTCATGGCTATTGTTATTAATGTGAAGTGGTCATAAAATTTGTACCTAGTCATACCTAGGAACCAATACAATTCTAGAGTCCTGCAAATATGAACCTCCCAGGGCTCAACGAAAAATCAATAGATTTGAACATTTAAGAAATAATATGGAATGTTACAAATGCTGAATTTTGGACAATGGACACATAACCAAAGGCTGCAGACTAGGAAATCCTCCAGAAGAATCTTCAAAGCCACAGAATGAATGAACATGGAAGAAGAAGAAGACTGATAATTGTGCTCTCGCTCTCAAGGCTCAAAAAAATAAATATGTGTGGTATGTTGACAGTGGTTGCTCAACGCATATGACTAGAGATAGAAAGAATTTTTTATCTCTGAAAGAGAAGAAGGATGGAACTATATCCTTTGGAAATGATGGATCTTCAAATGTTATAGGATTAGGTACCGTCACTCTTGGAAGCAAAGATGTTCTAGCCTAGAATGTTCTATTGGTCAAAAACATGAATCACAATCTGCTCAGTGTTGGACAAATGT